>VZSV01000033.1:1445830-1475029 GCA_013398735.1 Nothocercus julius
AGTAGTTCTTTATAGTTGATGCCTACTAAATGTGTGTGTGTGTGTGTGTATATATATATACATATATATATACATATATATATGTATATATATATACACACACACACACACACATATTTTTATTTTTTTAACATGTCCTCTTAGATACAGTCTACCTCTACATTTTGTTGTATGGTTAAATACTTCTAATTCTTACTGTCCTTCATACATTGTAAATTAAGTTAATAAGTACAAAATTACTCCCTAAGTAATTTCTATACAGAACAGTTAAACAGGAGATGCTTAGTTCCTCTTCAGATTTGAGTTGGCTTTAGTATCAAAATTCCTTTGTCTCTTCCTGAATTAGTGTTAACTTGTCTGTGAAATAGTTTAATTCCTCTATTATGCTTTTCTAGCATTTGATGATTAGTCAAGACTCTCCTATTATAGAATATTATCCACCAGATTTTAAAACTGACCTAAATGGAAAACAGCAAGAATGGGAAGCTGTAGTATTAATCCCATTTATTGATGAGGTGAGTTCTTTTAGCATTTGATATCTATACAAGCTTGCATACAAATGTCCTGCCAGTCTTCTTATTTATCTAGTTTAGTCTAGTTCTTCTAGAACTAGACATCTAGTTCTTTTAGAATTGCAGTTAAATGCAAGTTTCAATGAACACTTGATAAGACTGTGAAAAAATATGGATGTTTATGGTCCAGAAACTGAAGGCTAGATTAAGTTACCACAAGCAGATTTTGCTTTAACTGTGAAAAGTTTTGGATAAGGTTTTTGGGCTTTCTTTTTGTTGTTTCTTCATGGTTTTAATCTGATAATTGTTTTAGACTTTTTTTTTTTTTGTTAGAAAAAAAAAATCCCTTTCTAAAAGCATAAAAATTACAATGCCTGTAAGTAAAATTTAAGAAAACCCTTAAAAAAAAAATCTACTTGTAGAAAATTCTCTTCACACGTGCGGAAGACCTTTAGAAACATTTTTGAAAATGCCGTTTTCATCCTCCAAAAACTATTCCGCTGTAACCATCTGGCATTCCTCATAGGAGGACATGAGGAAGGGGAGACTGCACTTAACCCAGTGATCATATTAACTAGAAAAGTGCAGGTATCCACCTTCCTAGGACAGAAGTTGTTGTGAACATTTTTGTTGACAGTTTCACCTATATTTACTTCTTTTAAATTTAGAAACGACTGCTGCAGGCCATGGAATCATGTAATAAGTGCCTAAAGGAAGAGGAGAAACGAAGAAATACTCACAGTGCTTGCTTAATGTACTGGTATGACAAAGATACTGAGTTCAAGTACATGTCACCATGGCCAGAAAAATTCCCTGCAATAGAAAGGTGTCATTCCAGGTAATACTGATGCGACTATTTTAGAGTGGACTAAAACTGTTTAGAATACTTGCTTTGGCATTTTAGCCAAAGCTTGTATCTGCAGATAAATACACTGAAATTTTTTGAATGTTACATTAAATGCTATTTGTTGTGGACAGCACAGTAAAATTAATTGTCTCACTTCTTCAGGCTTCACTTTGCAAAGCAGATGAACCACAGTTTTATCAGCAAAAGCACTTGAGAGAGTTATTGAACTTCGTGTAACACAGAGGGTGAAAAACTGGTATAAATACTCAGTGGTAGTGGCAATTTATCTGCACTCTAATTCCAGACCATTTGTAAACCATTGTAAACGTTAGGATTAGGAACCAGTGCAGAGAATTTAATACAAGTGTTCTGTTTATTTTCCTCTCTCTGAAAGCAAGCAGATTTATTCAATACCGACTGAGATGTCAAGACTAAATGGAAATAAAACAGTAATAGTAATCACACTTAAGCAAAATGGTGGATGAATAGTGGAGGAAGAATTCTGTTGCAAGAATGCATTTAATGAAGAATAAAGTATACAATTATTATGGTTGGAAAAGATCTTCCAGATCATCAAGTCCACCCGTAAACCCATCACCACCATGCTTTCTAAACCATGTCCCTACATGCCTCTTCTACATGTTTCTTGAACACTGCCAGGGATAGCGGCTCCACCACTTCCCTGGGTAGCTATACGTAGCTATAAAGATGAATGATTCCATGTGCAACCATTGTTAGTTTAGAATTTGAAAATAATTATGAATTAAAATATCAAGATTGTGATATACTTTAGCTTTACGTTTTGTCTTGTTTGTGAGAAATAGTATCTTTGCAGAAATAGCATGGATTTCATAACCCATTGTGCAGGATTTTGTACAAATGGCTGAAATTAATTACCACTTTATCAGTAAGTCAAGGAGTATGCCAGTTTGTTAAAGTACAAAAATGCTTTCTTAGAGCCAGCTGTGAATGTACAAATTCACAGGACAATTTTTTTATTTTTTAGGTATAAAACAATTCCTTTGGATGCCTGGCATGTAGAAATAACTCACAATAAAATAACTAAAATCAACAAGAGTGCATTATATTTCTGCGGATTTCCTACTTTAAAGCACATTAAACATAAGGTAAATGATTTTTCTACTCTAATATTTTCATTCAATAGATTATTACATAAGATTTCAAATAAGTTTTATGTACTTTTTTTTTTTTTTTTTTTTTCCTTACACAGTTCTATCTTAAGAAAAGTGGTGTACAGGTGTTTCAGCAAAGCAGCCATGGAGAAAATATGATGTTAGAAATCATAGCTGATGAGAATCCAAAAGAGCAGGTAAGTACAAGCAAGGCCAAGGCTTTTAAAAGAATATATACTATGATTAAAAAGCCAAAATTTATTAAACAGTCAAATCTGATATTCTGGTTCTTTATCTTTAAGTTTAGATTGTAATGTCAGAGTGTTCTTGATGCATTTTTGGACATAGGTACTGCTTCTTTGTTGCAGGAAGATACAAAAGTAAAATCTATAGAAGTATTTTAGCAATCTCAAAATACATTTTTCAGTCTGAGTATTGTAATTCCCAGCAACACAAATAGTTCTACGTGATTTTAGCAAAAGACGCTGAGGAAGCCTAATCCAGTAATGGAAACATACTGTGTCAGATATAAAAAGCTTCATCTGAGGCATGATACTCAATTCTAAAAAGTGAAATACAGTTTTCATTATTTCTAGACAGATAGGATATGTAGAATGTATCAAAATAAAAGTCAGTAAGCAAAAATTACTTTCTTTTGTTGTGCAAGAAACGCTGTTCTTTAAATAGAATAATTAGAAATACAAATACATTTCACATTTAAAAAAAAATCATTTTAATATGCTGAATAGTTAATAACTTGTGGAGTTTTTGTTTGTTTGTTTTCCAGACTGTAGAAAACATTGCCAGTTTGGTACTTGGAAAGCTTGTTTTTGTTAACTGGCCACACCTCGAAGAAGCCAGAGTTGTTGCTGTGTCAGATGGAGAAACTAAGTAAGAAACATTTCATAAATAATTGAAAACAAGGCTTATGTACTGCTTTAGTATTTTTTTTTTTTTTTTTTAAGTATATATTTAACAGTAAATGAAGCCAGATAGATCAAAAGTTGCGTGGTGGTAGAAGTTTTGTTTAGAATCGTTTAGAGGTTTGAGTGTTAGAGCGTAGCCCTCCAGTATTTTGCTCTACATGCAGAAGTTTAGGAGACCAGATTCTTACATTCAGGAGGGAAAATAAAATGTGAAATCCACCCAGAATAACACAAAGGAGAACATTTCCCTACAAACTTCCTTATATACACATGTTATAAAACATGTATGTTTTATAAAAAGCACACAGCATGGTCTGTTGTGAAGTAGTAGAATAATCTGTGCTACAAATTTTCCACATCTAGAATAACTTCTAACTGCTCTAAGTTCTGCTCACACTTGTTTATGTCTAGATTTGGGTAAATCATAGTTCTTAAAATATTCTTGAGGTTTTTTTTGGAAGAACCACATGGAACACAGAAGCTTTACATGGGAAATGCAGTGCCGCCAACTAAAGTGGCATATGTTGGAGATAAGGAACAAAATGTATGGCTAAAAGAAGTTCAAGGAGTTTCAGAACAGTAAGTAACTTTGAAAATCAAAGTGTAATTTTGCATTTTATAGCTTAGCTGTGTTTGGTTGCTGTATTATAGCCCTAATTAGCAGACGAGAGTTTCTGTGTATACGATTATAAAGGCTAATGAATCCACAGGAAAACACATAAAAGCATCTGTTTCAAAAGGTGTGGTGTTAGTCTCTTGCTATTTAAAATGAGGTGATATTATGAAAGAGTTTTCAAATGAGTAAGTTACAGTATTCAGTCAATTTTCTCATTCTGGGCTTAGTAATTCTCAGTTGTAGGTAGTGTATAATGGAGTTACACAATACCAAAGCACAACTTTAGAGGTGTTAACTTTGATTATAGTTCATACTTTGAGAGTGTAGATGCCTACTGGAACTCACCTGAGTTACAATACCTTGATGTGTTATCATCTGTTGAATTAAATATCTTAATTGCCTTTAGCCCTTCCCACTGTAAAGCTAAAATACGTTTAAATTAATACAGACAAGCAGCCTATTAGAATCTCTTTAAGAGTGTTGTTTTTATTTATTTAAATAAGTAAATTTGACCTTGGTTTGCATATTGTAATAAAACTAAATGTTCTATTTTGTACACAGTTACCAGAGAAGAAAAGGAATAATTATTCATGAAACATCAGTAGTTGTGTATGCTCAATTACTCACTGGTAATAGATATCAGTTAAAGCAAAATGGTGAAGTTTATTTGGAGAAGCAGTGGTCAAAACAAGCTCTTCCTTTTGTTTACCAGACTGTTGTCAAGGTAAATATACAAGTTCAGTATCTTCTTGTGCATAGCTCCTTTTTCCATTAAGAGGCAAAAGAACCAATGCTCCTTTAAAGCAAATGAAACAAAAATTAATAAGCATCTTAGATTTGTGACTTTTTTTTATAACAAAAATATGAAATGCCTCTTTAAACTATTTAAAAAGGAATTTTGTGCAGTAAATTTTTTGTCACAGAAGTTGCGACGCTATTGCACGGTTCAAAGATCTTGCTGAAAAAAAGGTTCTATCTTTTTTTAATGATATTTTAGATTGCTTGGATTTAACGAGGTAGCATACATGATTGGTTTTGTAACTTCATTTGTAATATAGCCTTCACTGCTTTGAAGGAATCATTTCAGATTCAAAGAGAATAGTTTAAAATGTTTTAGAGTAAGTACTTATTTATGTAAGCTTCTTAATAATTCTACAGGAAATGAACAATATTTAACTCTTAACAGTATGAGTTTTGTGTCTGTGTTTTTTTTTTTTTTTTTTTCCTTCTCTCATATAGGATATTAAAGCCTTTGACTCTCGTTTTTCAAACATCAAAACTTTGGATGACTTGTTTCCACCTGGGAGTACTGCCTTTATGCTGGGATCTCCTTACTATGGCTGCATGGGAGAAGTTAGTTACCAGATTTCTTTTTTTTCCCCTTTAGATTTTTCAAGCCTAAAATGATCAAAGGTACTACGTAGTAGTACTGGTACTTTTTTGCTAGGTTTTTTCGATGGTTTAGTCAGTGTAGGGATTCTGCTTTTCCTAGCTCTCTTTCTGATATAACAGGGTAAAGATTATACAGCTTTAATGCAGAATTGTGTTTAGTGATTATTTGGGATAATTTTCAATATGTACAGATCCCCTTTGTGACAAATTTCAGTTAATGATTCCTTTAATACTCTTTGGTTGGCTCTGTAAGGAAGCAGTGTGGGGGTCAAAGAAGGCAGTGAATGCCAAGGCATCTTTGGGCATACAGCTGCAAACTTGTTAATCAAGTAGACTTCAGGGTGTGTAGGCTTACTGCCTTTTTTTTTTTTCTTTTTTTTGAAGAGCTATTTAATGGTTTTTGTTTCTCCCCAAGGTTCAAGATTCACATGATGTGATCTCAGAAGGTAGAATTCGTGTGGTTTTCAACATTCCATGTGAACCCCAGCTTGATCACTTAATTCAGAACCAGCATGTAAGTGCTTCTGGTTTTGTAATATAAGCTTAAATGTGATGTCAATTGTACTCTGCAATGGTAAAAGCCTTTAACGAATGCTTCAATATTATTGATTTGCCCTTTGTGTGAAAATCCTTATCCCTTGGGAATAGCCGATTATTTTTTGTTTATCTGTTTTTTAAAGAAATATTCTGTGAAATACAATCCTGCATATATTTTGGCCAGTCGTCTCGGAGTAAGCGGATATCTTGTCTCCAGATTTACAGGGAGTATCTTTATTGGAAGAGGATCAAAGAAAAAGTAAGTTTATATCCAAGTATATTTGAGAAATTTGATAGTAGAGAAGCTTGAAAATTCTAATACTGCTCTGCCGAAGTTCTGCAATGTTTAATGCTGTTCTTCTGTACTACAGTGTATAATTGCAATCTCTAATTTAAGACTTTCTTCAGAGTATATTTGTTGTAAATGAAATTCCTGGGCACTGTGTTTCCCTCCTACCATATACATACTCGTATTGTTAATTAGTCGTTACTGGAGTATTGCCATATTGGCTTTAACATTCTAGAAGGGAAAAAAAAAATGCCTTTCCTAGTTAGCTGTTTGCATAATTCCAGATAAGTTTGATTTAACAAACATTTTGGTTCCGTTGTATCTATCCATTTATTCTGGCTTCGTTTAAGTTCATACTTCAAACTATCGGTTATTGTTTGAGTAATCTTAAACTATTTTTCATTGAAAAAAATAATATTTAAAGATAAAAGAAGACTGACATGAGGCTGGCTTGTGCTTCAGACTCAATTTTCAGACAGAAGCTGTGAACACTGTCTCCTGCCTGTCCTCTGGAAGCTGAGCAACAATTGTATTCTCATCACTGAAGCAAAAGTTCCCTTTAACTCCATAAATACATCATGGAATTACAGAGCTGGAGAGAGGGCTGTGAGGGCAGCACTAGGAAAAACTCTGTGACAGGTTATGCAAAGATGGTTAAAATCCTTTTGCCCTGGTAAATCTGTTTCATTGTTTACATGCAGCTCAAAGGTGCAGAAGAGCACACAGCAGCATGTTTATACAGTTGAGACATGCCAGCCACTTGCTGAAAACTGGCTCACACTGATTGTTCCTCTGTTTGAATACTTGCTGGGTCACCGCAAAGAGAACAGGAATCCCCAAATATGGGGAAGCCCCTTCCATAGAGACAGTTTAGATTTTCCTTTAGGCTTGTAAGAAAAATCTGCATTCTCCATACACTTCTGCCAGGACATATGAGAGAGAAAAATTACACAAATCCTGTAGTGCTTCTGTATCTTTTTGGCTTTGAGGAATCTCTCAAAAAGGAGTTGATATTCTCTCAGAAGGTGAAATCAGGGTCCTATCGTTTCTATTACAGCTAACAAAGAAGGAATTATTCAGAGTTCATTATTTGAAGTATTTTTACAACAGTCTTTCCTGCCTGAGGCAAAAGATGAAGGAAATGGTGATTTTTTTATTAATGTTAAAAATAACGTCATCTCTAAGTAGATCACTAGGCTAAAATACTTTCTTTCAGTTGAGCATTTATGTAGATTAAAACTCTTCCTTAGAATTCTCCGAAGTTCTCTGTAACAACCAGTCAGTGGAAGGAGACAACAAAACACTGCATTGAATATTTTGCCAGTCGTTTGGGAAAATTAATTTTGATTTGATGCAAATTAACCCATGTAGGGTAGAGAAATGTCCTGCTGAGAATAAAAGTGGGATTGGAATCTAATATTTAATTTGTACTTATAACTAAGGATTTTTTTTTTTAACAGTTAAGGTTAAACTTTTTAAGTGTGTGGGGGAGATCCCTATTTTTCTGAATGCCAGAACTATGGTTTCATAGGACAGCTTACTAAAGCAGTGTGATACACGAGCATTTTCTTCTGACTTAATGTATACATGTGTTCCACTAATGTTGAGGGATATGCTACATCATCATAGTAAATGCCAAGTAAATTTTGGTTGGTTAGATCTCCTTTAAGGAAGGGAAAATATTCCCTACCCTCATGTACAGTGGTTGTTCTGTAACTTTATAGCTGTTGTGTGCTAATAAGTAAATAGTTCAATGAAATGAATTTTTATATATTTCATGTCTAAGCATATATATGTGTGTGCAGGTATAGGTACATGGATATATTATTGCAAGTTAATGAATTTTTCTTTTTTTTTTTTTCTAGTCCTCATGGAGATCACAAAGCAAATGTGGGGCTGAACCTGAAATTTAATAAGAAAAATGAAGAAGTTCCTGGCTATACTAAGAAAGTTGGAAATGAATGGACGTACTCTTCTGCAGTGGAACAGCTACTTGCTGAATACTTAGAAAGGTAAGTATTAAATATGGACTTCATATAGACTATCCAACGTCATATCAGTTGCAGGAGTTTGTGGTTCTGACACAGGTGTTTTAAGAACTTGTGAGGTTTTTCGGCAATTGTTTGATGGAATATCCTTCCTTAGTATACTCTCTTCCCAAGACTGGGCATATTACTTCTGCAGTTTTTCAGTTCTGGTGAAGCATACTTGGAATAGAATGATTTTGTCAGCAGCTTGCATTGATAAGTGAACAATTAGACATGAATTTTAATAATATATATATATATTTGTGTGTGTGTATATATATGTATTTATGTGTGTGTATACACACGTACGTATACACACGTACGTATACACAAATATATATATACATATATACGGACTCCAGAAAATTTTAGAGCCCATCATAATTTTTTTTGATGAGGTGCTTATGTGCTTCTGAGCCGTAGGTGAAACTAAATCTGTGTTCCATTTATCCATTCCTTAGGGTGCCTGAGCTCTTCAATTATATATCCAAGAATAGCCAAGAAGATATATTCTATGAAGATGACATTTGGCCTGGCGAGGATGAGAATGGGTAATGCTGAAACTAGGGGTGACCATTTAGTGGCTGCTGAGTAGCTGAAACCTTTCTGTTCCTTCATATTGTTTGGTGATCACTCATAAAATTATCAACATGCTGTGCATTTTAGTTGGGGTATCAAAGTCTCTGTCAGACTCCTGTTTTAAGCAAATGATCAATTTAATTTTCAATGTCTACTTTATAAATTTTGTTTTTGAAATCCTCTTCAGTATTACATAGGTGTAAAGTAATCAAAGTCACTAAAAGATCTTTTCTGAAAAATAAGCAATAAACATTAAACATTTGAAGTGATTTTCAATGGAAAAGTAATGCACACAGTGCTTCTCTATTTTTCGTTATGCATTCAGTCAGTTCTGTGTAGTTACAGTATTTTCGTTTTAGTGCACGTAATTGACCAACTGTGTATGTACCTATTCAGTTGGTATTTACATTTGGAAGCTGAAAGTAAAAAATCTTTCAGAAAGGAAGACAAGGAGCAAGCTTGGTTCCAGATACAGTGTATTAATAATCAAAAAGCTTTTTATTGGTAGCTAGTTCAAGCTGCTGATGAGTCTAAGTTGGCAAATCTGCACGATCTTGTGCTGTGCAGGACTTTGCTGGGTGGACATATCATTTATGCCCTCTATGCCCTGAAGTTCATTCCTATGTGCTGTGAGAAACAGCAGGTCACAGAACCTTTGATTGCAACCAGACATGGTTAGTTCGTTGAATACAAACTTAGTTTATAGAACAGGCTTTTTACAGACCATTTTTTACAGACTTTTTTTTTTTTTTCAGAGGATATATTTTTGAAGCACTGTTGCATGATTCACTTGTGGGCTTTTTACTTCACAAATGTATACAAGCATTGTGCCTATGTTGTAGTGCATATCGGAAAAATTAGGTAACATGGTTATGTGCTTAGTTGGTGTAAGTGATTTTAATCACTTTAACATTTTTATTTAGGGCTGAGAAAGTTCAAGAAATTGTTGCCTGGCTAAAGGCACATCCTGTTTCTGCTTTGTCTCGCTCATCTTGTGACTTACAAATTTTGGATGCAGCCATTGTTGAGAAAATTGAAGAAGAAATAGAGAAATGCAAGGTATGCAGCTTGAGACCATTGTGAACAGTGATGAACTGAAACACAGCTGTTGATAATTTTTCAAGTTTTTGAATTAGATTAAGATTATTAAAGATTATTTATTCCTCTAAAGAAAAATAATACAGATTAATGTAAGTGCTGAATTCACAGTGTAGATTGTCACAGTAATTCAGGGAAGTGCATTAGTAAACTTTCTGCTTTGGCTTTTTCTTTTTGAGATGATTCAACAGCTGTAGGCTATACTGTGAGCTCCTCTGCCTTTTGGTGATTTCAGAAAGCAATAGCTACCAAATAAACAGTGAACAACTCAAGTGCTGTTTCCAAGTGCTGTCCCAACCTTTCTTTCATTGCAGTGTCTCTTTGACATGAGGAAAAGTGGTCAGTAGCTTCCTCAAGTTACTAAAGGAAGAAATGAGAGGCAAAGCTACATGAAATAATGGGTTGTTTTCCTTTGAGGTTCTTGGAAGGACACAAAGGTGTGAATTGGTGTGAATTCTGGAATTAGTCAAACAATGAAAACTCTTCAGGAGGAAGTCAGTCATGTTTTTAACAACTGCATCTAGTCATCTTAAACACTTCACGAAAGCGAATTTTCTTCTAAACAAAAGAATGTCTTTGCTGTATCTTTAAATGTTTTGTTAAACCTGAAACCCAGATTTAATAATTTTCTGTTCCTTTCCTTTAGCAGAGAAAGAGCAACAAGAAGGTCCGAGTAACTGTGAAACCTCACTTGCTATATAGAGTAAGTGACATGAAGCTGTTTTGATTGAAAATGAAATTGTTCACGTAATATTTATTTTACTTAAATATAATTTTATCAACATTCAAAAATCAGATTTGTAAGACACAATTGAAAAAAAAAAAAAAATGAGTATGAGGCCTTCCAGAAAATCAGTTTGAAAGAGAAAAGTCTCTCTCTCGAGGGAAATAATTAACTACAGACTCCATCATGTATTACAGAAATATGCATTTCTTTTTTTAATCTTTTGTCCTTAGTGCTCCTGCAGTTTTCATTCCTTTCACAGGCATGTAACGAAGGCAGAGTAAAATGTGCTTTTTATTTGTCACTTTTTCCTTATTCTGCTTTTTCTCGAGTTCTTGACCCTTACCACCTGCTAATCTTTCTCGGTATTTCATGGATACCCATGTTACTGACACAGGCAGTTATTGCTCACTAGTTTTGTTTTGTTTCTCTTCATTCCCTTGGTCTCTCTTGGATCATGCAAAGCAGCACTGTTTCCCAGGCAAAAACAGTGAGTCAGTGTTGCAAGAAAAAAAAAGCATTTTTTTTGCTTTGTGTCGGGGGAAAGAAGGCTTCTATGTTATTAAGCAACGCTAACACAGTCTTTTGGTTATTTCAGCCTTTAGAAAAACAGAATGGGGTTGTTCCTGATCGAGATGCAGAATATAGGCTGTTTGATCGTGTTGTCAATGTGAGAGAGAACTTTTCTGTTCCTGTTGGTCTTCGAGGCACCATTATAGGAATTAAAGGAGGTAATATTTTCTTTATGGTTAGAGCATTATAGCTAAGCTGTGGTGAAAACAGAGTGCAGAACAGTGTTTTGTATAATGGCTGTGAAAATTTCTCGACTAAGAAGCATATGCAGTTGGGAGCCACTAGTGTTGTATTCTCTGTTGTGAATTAAATCTACAGGTCATCTCTTAATTTCATTTGTTAGACAGTTGTACTTTGAATACAAAATTGCTTATCCTTTGTTCCTTCTTAATGTGAAAAAGTCAGGGAGATCAATGAAAAAGGAATAAGGACTGACAACTAAAAGTAAATGAAGTAGGATATAAACAAAATAAAGGGAAACAGAGGTAGCAAAAAGAAAATAGAACCAAGTATTTTCCCAATTGCTTGCTGTGAAAATAAAATTCAATGTGATTTGTGTCTCAAATTGTTTTATTTGGGTTTTGAATTTTACTCTATGATATTCCATTTCTGTTACATAACTTGTATTTAAATCTTCTTTGACTCCGCGATTGTCCACAAGTCTCTCTCCGGGTAAACAAAAGGATTCATCAAAGTAGATGTTACCTAAAAGTTCAAGATCTAGTGATAAAGTTGTTTATGTAGCCTGGCATTTTAGCTTTTATTTTCTCATTCAGTCTGCTTCCAATAGAATCTTGAATAAACTAGATTTGATTGAGGCTTTTTAAAGAGATACTCTCTATAATTATTGTACATTAGTTAAAATTTCAAAGAAACATTAGACTGTTGTTATATGAGAAATATTTAACAAAAAGATGTTGTTAAAGCTGTCCATAAACGTGGCTTGTATCTCTTTTCTGAAGCTTTAATATCAGTAGGACAAGTGTGACATTTGTAAGATGCATATTGCGTGTTCTAAGTTGCAGTTCTGTGAACGAGTTGCTGTGCATGGTATGTTCCTGTTGAAGGAGTATTTAAGCAGCAACCTTTTCTTTGAGAAGAATTTCTAAATTGCTGTTAAGTTCTTCATTCAAGGAATAACGTATCTTTGTTGCTAATAATTTAGAGGCTTAGATCTCTTACTGCATAAATAATCCAGAATTTAAATTATTTAGCTGAAAATAAGCACTGTCACATATGTAGAATTACATTTTACTTCATTTTCCATAGCCAGTAGAGAAACAGATGTGCTCTTTGAAGTTTTGTTTGATGAAGAATTCCTTGGAGGCCTAACTATAAGGTTTGTGTATGGAGTGTCATAGTAATTTCATGCCATTGGTGAGCTGCACTGTTGGCCTTTGGTTTATATTTATGAGTATTTTTATTTCTTTTTAATATTTTCTTTCTTAAAGGACTTGGTTTTTATCTTTTGAGATTCTCTGTGGTTAGGGATTATTTTTATGAAGCATGATTTATTTTGGAAATGCTCTTTAGGCTTTTTTGACGATTTAGAAGCTCTTACCTTTTAGAAAGCAGACTTGACTCGATGGTCTAAAGCAATGGATCCAAATGTATTTTTAAACATATAAGTATGAAACAAATTACTATCAGTATGTTTTTAACATAGAGATTTTTTTAAAAAATCATTTAAAATCATTTGTTATTCTGAAAGAATAACTCCAAGGTACCTGTAACTGATATTTAATTTATTTAAATTTTAACCAGTAGTTCGGGAAGTGGAGACATAATTAATACTTTTGTCTTAGAGTGTGGTAACTCTTATGTACCTAAATAAACAGCTGTTACCAGTGGCTTTCATTTTACTGCTGGTTTTAGATCAATTGCATTTTTATATGACAGAAGTTATGGGAAAAAAATTGCCTATTCCATGAGGTTAGCAAGCATAACAATCCTATTCCTTGCAAAAGGGGATTTGTTCCTGAACACCAACTATCTTCAGTAATCTGAGACTCAGAATCATTGTCAGATATGCAACTGATTAAATGCTACTTAATCTGAATTTATAATTCCTACCACCAGCTTGAGTTTTCACCTCAGCAAAAGAAAAATGTCCTAAATGTTTCGCAGATGTATTTACTTAAGGTTTTGCCATAAAAATTGCCTCACCATTAAAATCGCTTTGAGCTCAGCACTGAAAAGTACTGCGTGAGTTCAAAAAGTAGTAGTAATTGTCGGTTTCAGTGTTTTGAAAGCCAGGGGTAGAAGTGGAGCTCAATGTGACCAACATTGTGCATAATGGTACTGGATTTCAATACTGGGTGCAGTTTTCAAACTGTGCTAATCAAACTTGAATCATTACGTTTTGGCATAAAGGCAACACTGTTGTTAATTCAGATGTATTGGAACGTCTACAGTTAAATGAATTAAATCAGTGATTTAATTTGCCTTTTTTTAGGTGCTCACCTGCCAGAGGTTATCGTCTGCCATCAAGTGCCTTAATTAATCTATCTCATGGTAACCGGTCAGAAATGGGAAATCAAAAACTAACTGCCATAGTTAAACCTCAGCCAGCTGTGAATAACTACAATGCATACGCATCTGATCTGTCATCCGTATGCTCCCAAAAAGTGCACCTGGGAGGTCTCAACCATTCTCCTCGTTCCCTTTTTGTTCCTACTCAAGTAAGCATTTTCTGTTTTCTTATATATAAATATTTTTCCAACACCCTGAGTTATGACTGTGGTTGTTGTCCTCATTGGTTCTTACAGTTTCATTTGTAAGTTGATCATTTAGCGTTCGGGGAACCTTTATTTCTGAGAGATTACTTTGTGCGGTAGTAAAAGTGACCAGAAGTTCCCTATCGAACTCAGCTGTTTTGTTTTGCTGAGTAGGTCCATCTGGGTTTGCAGGAGGCAAATGTTCACTTCACAGAAGACACTACAGTTGATATCAACGAATAGTTTGTTTTGGCAGAGATGCAGTTGTATACTTTAATGCTCTATTCCTGGGAACGTCTTCTGAGAAGGAGAGGACATGATGTTTTTGTTTGCTTCCTGGTAATGACTTGATTCTTTTGAAAATACAGGAAAGCAAGAAAAATTAGCAAAGAGGTAAATTGGGTGTTTTTACTGATTTAATTAAACTATTTTTTATTGTTGTTTCTTTTTTTTTTTTTTTAAAAAAAAAAAGCAAAAAAATAAAAGCTTAATGTGTTATTTCACACGACTGTTTTCAGTGCTAAGAAGAATTGTAAGCCTGTAGAGGAAATATTTTGTAAGCCTGTAGAAGAAAAAGTATTTTTTTCAAAGAAAATTTAAGCAATGAAACACCATTGTGTTTGCTGAGTTTGTTGTTGTTGTTGTTGTTTTTGGTTTTCCCTGTCCTCAATGATCTAGCAGCTGAGTGGAAGGCAGCATTGCAATCTCAGGGCTGAAAATCAGGGCAACTCCGGTTCACTCCAGAAAGGATCATTTTTGAGTGGCAATCAGAAAAATAAAGTGAGTGTTTCAATTTATTTAGCATGGGACCTGATTGCCTTAATACTTATTTTGGCACACTCGTTAGAGTGAGAGTCCCTTTCTCATGATTAACAGCTAACACTGTTTTCTTATGTCAAATGTTTCAGTTCAAGTACAGAACTTGTATAAGTTTTTGAATGAATTATTTCCAATGTTATATGATTTAGATACTAAAATTTCAGAACAGCAGTTGTTTACCTAGCTGAGCCTCATTTCTGTGGTAACATACCTATAAGTTTATTAAGCAGTTGAGCCTTCCTGAGAAGTAATAAGCAATTGAATCTGACTGAAAAATAAGGCATTAATAATAAAATTTAAGAAAGCTACCAATCTGAGAATATGCTTTCGAAAACATTTTGAGTCATCATCTTAGCTTAATTATCCTCAGTTTTCACATTGAAAACTTCTAAAAATTGTAAGCAAACCTAACCAAACTCAAATCTCAAACTAAGCTGATTAGAATTTAAGAACAATTTTTAGGAAAAGCTGTACTATAAATATTTTGCAGTCCATTTTCAGAAGTTAAATCCCTGAAAGTTCTGTTAGTGTCAGTATGAAAATTTCTGTCATCTGAGCATGTCATCAGTTAACCTCGGACATTTAGATCTTAAAAATGTCTTTGAATGTCTTTGTTTTGTTGTTTGGTTTTTGTTTATTTGTTTGCTAGCCAGATTTGTTTGCTTGCTTACAGAGTAAGCAAGATGATGAATTCTGCAGCATATGGCAATCATTGCAGGGTTCTGGGAAGTCTCACCACATTCAACAAAGCATGCACGAGAAGGTTAGTATAAAATCTTTAAACAACTTGCAGGAGATCAAAGTGTAAGTGTGCTTATTTTAATGCAACAACTCATCACACTGACGAACTTTTCAGTCAGTGTTGAAAATTGGCCTTCTTCAAAGTATTGGTACACAGAGTATGCATAGCTCTGGAAAGAAGTAATGATAAGGAACTAACATGGAAATGATAGATGTGTAGTACTCTGGTTAAGGTTAGATGTTTGAATCTTTTAGAGTGCAGTTCTACCTCAGGAAGTCAAACTGGGAACTGGCAATCTGTTCTACAAGCCAGGCTTCAATGAGAGCAGCCTTAAAGGCCAGCAAAGAAAACAGGAGCCATATAAAAAGTGTAAGTATTACAACTAAAAACTTGGGGAAAGGTTGCTTATCCAGCTTTTTATTGAAATGCTTAAATTTTTGTAGTTATTGACAGAAAACAATTTATTACAGTTAGATGAGTACTGCATTGCACAAATTATTGTCACACACCACTCCTGGTTTGTGTGGTAGGCTGTTTCACACTTAATCCTGAACAGTTTTAACCAAGCTGTTCGTGATGTTGACTTTCTGCTCGCTTAACTAAAAGCCATTTTTTTGGTTTTGTTTTGTTCTAATTTGCTTGCAGATAGGCATGTTTCTTAGAGAAAAATAAATTTATAGGTATATAATTGCATACATTTCACCTCTGTTTATTTTATCCTACCAAAAAAAAAGTGTGAATTAATGTCATTTGATAGAAATTAATGCTACTATGTGCACTTTAATGGAATTGTTGATATTTTGGATTTATTGATAATGAAGCTCAATATTTAAGATCATTACAAAAAAATAAATGTACTTTTACATGATTTATTTGTAGTTAAAGAAGATTCTAAAATTACGAGAAGTGAAAGTCAGATGCATAATAAAATATCAAGTAAACAGGTAATTTATTCTTCTATACTGAGTAAATATATTCTGTTTTTTGTTTCCTGTGTTTTTTTTTGTTTATTTTGTATTTTTTTCAATTTACTCTGATCTAATTAATATTCTTACCAGTTTCTCTTTACTGGGCATCTTAGTTGATTCTTTTGCTAGATAAATTTTAAGCTTTTTCTTTTTTTATTTGGTGTTATTTTCTAAAATTTTTTTTGTACCTAAATGAGAGCAAGAGCAAAATACATATGAAGATGATATTGAATAATAATAAGAACCTCCAGAAGCTTTTTATACCTGTCCTGTTATTTTCCTATTTTTTTAGGCATTAAAAGTAGTGTAGAGATAAAATGCAAACAGTAGATTTTTCAGTAAGCTGAGCTCCTTTAAAGATGTTAGCTTGTGAAAGCTCTCTGCAGCTACATTTCTAATACACTTGTGTTATATTTAGCAGTGGAGGAGTAGTGTTCAATAGTAAGTGCTGCAGTTTGTTTCAGAATTTTGCAGGACATAAGTATAATGTCAAACTTCTGAAGAGAAACGAAAGTCCCAATGTGCCTGTAATGCAGAAGGCTTCAGTTGATGGTTCCTGTACAGCTGGAAAGGTAGGATCTAGGTGGTTCGTTTTGTTATGCTCTTTTGAATAATTTCAGTTTATGAGCTATTTTGTTCCCTATTATTCCCGTTGATGTGTATGTGCATTCATGTTTATAGCTGATACAAGACAAACCTTATTAGCCTTGATCATTTTAAAATCAGTTCTTTATTGGTCACTGCCTATATATTTATATGCAAAAATTTATATAGTCTCTGGATATCTGTTTATGCTCAGACCAGGCTGAATCAGCATAAAATTAAGCTGAAACACTTTTCCTTTTGCATTTTCCTGTAATTTTCTTTTAATTTGCTTTAACAAGGACAATGAGCTTGAAAGTCTTCTAGCTTCTTTGAAAATTTCCAAAGAAAATGAAGTGCAGACTAACTCCAAGGAAGCAAGAGCTACAAATGAAGAACATCTGTCACCACAATCATTTGCTATGGTGTGTACACTGCAGGAATCATTACATAATAATTTAGCATCTTGTCTCTTAGCATCCAAGCTACTTTTTAAAGGAACACATTCAAACCTCTGAATGCTGCTGTAAACGCATAGATGAGTTTATAATCAGTTATTCTTAAAAAATAAAATAAAATAAAAAATGTGTTTATGATAAGACACTGTTATCTGTGCTTTGGTAAAATATAACTGATGGAAAAATAAAATTTCAATGTTGCCATGTGTGTTATTAACAGAGCTAACTAAGAAGGTAGTGCTTCTGAACACCATTGTTTTCTTGAATGGTTTATTTTTCTTTTAAAGAAAGGAACACAGATGCTCAAAGAAATTTTGAAGATAGACAGTCCTGACCTGGAAACCAAGAATGAAGTGAAATCCCAAGTTAATGATGTTCCTGCTCCCCCTAGTAGACAGGATTCCCATGGAGCTGCCTTGCAATATAGACAAACCAAAAAAATGGGTATGTTTAGATATCACCTAATAGTTCAGAGCTTCACCTTATAGTGACAGTTCAATACAGGCTTAACTCATTGTATTGCACTTTCAGAATGAAATAAAAACTCTTTTTCAAGTTGTCTTCTTTATTCAGAACTGAAAAACTCATGTTATAATCCTTTGTTTTGTGTTCAAGTCAGTTGTGAAGATACAAAAAGAAATCAAATGTATTTTCTGCTGATAACAAATTTGCTGCCTTTTTGTAGAAGGAAAAAAATGTGATGTAACTTTCTTTTTCTGTTGCTAGCTGCTTATATGAACAAGCCTCATAGCATTGGAGGCCCTCAGAATGCATCAGCACTGGAAATTGGAGGTCACCCTTTCATTGGTCCACAGCCTACACTGTCTACTCCTGTTTCTGAACTTTCTCATATTTGTTCTCTGCTTGGAATGTCACAACCTGATTTCTCTTTCCTGAAAACACCACAGGTAAAGCTTATTTTTCACAGACATTAAAGTTCTCAATTTTGTTTCAGCTATCCTGTAATAAAGATTTTTGACTGGTCACTGAAATCCTTCTGAAGCCAATATCATAGCTCCTTTTGTTTATTCCTAAAGTAGTATTGATTAAACATAGTAACATTGATTAAACAAACACTCTTCACTGAATTTCCAGTTCACTTTTTGTATAGTATAATTCCTCTAAAAATCTTATCTCCTTTTTCTAGACCATGACAGTTTGTCACATAAAGTTATCCAATGGTTTGTTGGTTCATGGACCACAGTGTCATTCCGAAACTGAAGCCAAGGAGAAAGCTGCACTTTTTGCTTTACAGAGATTGGTGAGAACAGCAAAGAATCTTTAGAAATCTTTGTGTCTCTTTATTGCATTGAGTCTGTTTGTAATCCACCATTTTCCTCTTCAAAGAGCTCTATAGGAGTGAACTTTCCATTGTCTCCACCTCCACCAGTGTTTCCAAATTATCAACCTCTCGGAGTTCCTGTACCACCTGGATCTATTCCTCCAGTCTTTACACAGCCCCCTGGTAAGCATTTGGCTAATACACATTTAAAATATTATCATAATCACCTGCAACTCTAGCAGGTGTTTGTATGCAAAATGAGGGCCTTCCAGAAAGATGCATTTTTTGGTCTTCCTGCATGTACTTGTACCTCTGAACTTTAAAAATGGAACATTAACTTCTCAGGAATGTACAAGTGAATTTAATTAAGATTAAAAAAAATGAAAGTTGCATGTTTTCTAATTTCTTCTTTTCTTCAAGAATATATCTGTCCATTCAGTGGTAGTTGGTTTTCTCCTTCAAAGCCAAAGTAATCAGTCAATTGATAGTCCCATTCATGAAAACACCTTCCTTGAGTATCTACTTTTTTTTTTTCCTGAATAATTTTTATCTATCCATTAGTTATTTATTTAGAATTAACTTTCAGTGAAGTGCTATATCACAATCATGTTGTGCATTGCTAAACATTAGAATGGTAAATAATCAAAATTATTAAGTTGTTAAATTGTTAAAAAGTGTTAAATCACGTGGCGTTTGTATTTGTATTGTGGCATTTGTATTTGTATTGTACTAAAGCTCACATCCACAGCTAGTAATTAATGACTTGGCACCGTTGTCGAATCCTAGTAACCTACTCAGCAGCTGCTGTATCTTTTCTCTCCTGAGTTTCTGTATTGTTGACTGATGCAGAAGGGTGGCCTAAACTTCCCTTCTGCTAGTAGAGTTTACTCAGGGAGGGATGTGGCAATCCTGACTAGCTTATGTATGCTTGGAAATGCAAATGCAGTGACTCAGTGCTCTCAACCATGCCATCACCTAATGTGGTTCTCTAAAAACAGAACTGTTGTCTTTAAGTATAAATATTTATTATATATGAACATCTATGAATATTATTAGGCCTTACTGGAAAGAGAAACAGTGTGCTTTGGGTTTTGGTGAGATGCTATACTCTTTTTGAAGAAAAGAGCTAAAAGTCATTTATTTTCACAGCTAATATAATGCCTCCATCATCCCACATGTTTGGTCCGGTGTCCTGGGGAGCTCCAGTGCCTATTCATGGCAAACATTATTATCCTGGTTCCTATCCAGGAAGTATGTCTCTTGCAGGAACTATACCAGTTGGTACTCACAACCAGTTTATACCTCTGCAGGTAAGTTTGGCAGGTTAGTCTTAAGATTTCTATTTTTGTAAAAAGGTATATACATAATGAATGCAGAGACACCCTTGTGAAGCATTACTTAGAGTTAAAAAAAAATGATTTTAAAGAATGATATGCATGTTTTTAATTGTGGAATATTTGCAGGGTTTTTCTTTTTTTGAGAATGCCTTCTGTTAAAAAAATATTTATTTAATTTAAAGGTAACTAAAAAAAGGGCTGCTAGCAAGAAAAACTTTGAGCTCAAGGAGTTTCAGAGTTCCCCTCAAGCTGCACCACTAAAGAATGAACAGCCAATGTCTTCTGACCACATTCAGCAAGATAGTTCTTCAGCTCCTTTAAAATCTACTCAAGCTGCTCAATCCACTGTTTCATTTCAAGACAATGTGACTCCAAGCGTTCCTCATAACAAATCAACACCAAACACTTCCAGCAAGCGAAAGCCAAGAAAGCTGGCTGTCAATTTTGGCGCACCAAAATCTTCAGACTAAATGTGGTAGCTAGGTGGATTTTATCTTTAACTCTTCCCCCAGTGTTTCGTTACATCATTTAAAAAAATCAGAAAGCTCTATTAAAAAGACCAGCCATGATAATACAAAATGAAATACATTTTATTTGCTATGCTTTCCAGGTTGTTATGAAAACTATAAAAATGATGTTAAAACTTAATTATTTTGATTAAATTAATAAAAGCCAGGAAATGCTGAATTAAGGTTACCATGCCATCCATTGTGCCTAGGTTTCTGAACAGTGGCTTACAAACTCTACTGGGTGAGCAGCAATAACAGTGTCAACCCTAATTCAGAATTGCCTTGCTTTTTGGGTGGGATGTGGAGCAGTAATAAGTTGGGCATCAAACATCGCTTAGTATGATATTTTGTCTTCTAGCTTATTTTTAAATAGAGGATTGAAATAAAAAAAAAAAAACTTAAATGCAGTTTTCTTTTTGGCTCTCCAGGTCTTTTTGATCTGAATCAGTCTGAATAGAACCTAACTACAGTGGAACTGCCAAATTTGCTATAACTGTGAACTGTTGAGTTTTATACCAAAGGCCAACAACTGTACAACTTTCAGAATTCAGATATTACTAGGCCTCTGGAATTCGAGTGGCAAAAGTCGTTGTTGATGCAGAACCAGTTCCAGGAGATTAATTTATAAAATGTGTAGAATTGAATAAAAAAATGCATCTACAAATTAGAGTCCTCTCTGGTAAAGTACGTTAAATTTTTGAATTAACAGCTTTATTGATTTCATTGTTTTGGTAAAATAAGACAGATTTCTACTACAAATCTGCATAGTCCCATGAAATGCCAATAATATTCTGAATTTTTCTTAATTACAAAAATGAACAGAGTATAAAGATGTCCATTTGTATAGTTTGGCTGTCAAAATTATGCTTGTTCAGATTCTGGTTTTCCCTCCAATAGTCAGTTTGTGCCCTGAAACTTTCTCTATGGTACATTGTTTTGTTGTTAGGTGACTTTTAGTATTTAATTTTAGTTTTGTGGCAGAAGTTCTATGTGGCAAAACTGATGTTAAATTGTCATAAATTATTAGTGTTAGTTCCTTAATAATATCCGGGCAAAAATTGGACTTGCATTTTTGGAGGGAGCTGTGTTTTAAGAAGTAACACCATTGTGTTTAGTTCATGGTTTAAAAAAAAAAAAGCTCAGAAATGCCTTTGCTATTTTTAACTCATATATACAGTTCTCATTCACATTAATAGGAATTCTTCATTTCAAGATAAAATTTGAAGCTTTAGTTGTTGCTGTTTAGTGACATTCATTGAATGTTGTTTCATTTTCTTCTTTGCTCTGATCTGTTCCAGGAAAAAAAAAAAAATTTTTTTCTCTAAGCTTGGAAAGCTTAGTAATAAAGCACAATTTCATCGTTAGTGATCCATTTTGTTGCCTTCAAACAGGTTTCCTGGTGGACCTGCAAGTCTGTATACTTAAGTTCCCCTATGTTGTTCTTTGTCTTGATTTCTTGATTTAGTATCAGGACTCGCATTATCATTTGATGAGTGTGTTGTGGGGGTTTTTTTTGTTTGTTTGTTTTTAATTCATTTCTCCCAAAATTGCCTCAACAGTATTTGTAGGATAGCAGCAAGCCCTGTAAAAAGGACCACAAATGTTTAAAAAAAAAGACTTTTTAATAATTATCACATATCTTGTAGAGTAGCTTACATGCCATCTTAAAATACTTTAATTTTGTTGTTGTTGTTTTCTTTATAGCTGTTTAGTTTTAAGAGTTTTAAAGCCCTACTCCTTGAGGGAAAAAGCTGTTTAGAAATTCCTGTGATACACATTAGACTTGATTGCATTCATGCATCACTTAATCTCCCAGGATCCAGTCCCTTTTAAACTTTACCTTATGTATTGTCATTAAAGTAGTCAATGATTAGTACAGATAACTGCAGTCTCTGCTACAACTCTGAACTTAAAGTTACAGAATTTCCATGCATCTGGATAGCCAATTTATGTAGATGAACAAAATTGTGGAGGTGACTATACTGCTAATACTGGAAAACACAGCAACTTTTCATTAATTAGTTATTTTCAGACTCAGTCCTTCACCTGTTCTCTTAGAAATGCTATATATAGTTTACATAGCTGGTTGAACACTTAATTCTGTACTTTCTGCATATTGTATTAATCCCCTGTCTTCAGTTTCAATACTCTATGATATTGGCTGCCTGGTGCCCAGTTAATTACAGTTTTACATGTCCTGGTACATGTGACATATGCATTGACTTATGCCATGTCCCTGATGATTTCAGTTATTTGGTTTTATATTTTAACTTTGTGATTGCGTTTAATTCATACAAGTATAAATTTAAGCATTTGTTTTTCTCATAGATAATAGAGTATTTTGTAAGCACTGGAATTTTTCATTAGATCTTATACAGAGCAGTATTTTACTAAAAATCCAAAAGGGAAGACTTTTATGTGCGCATTTTTGTAGTTTCTGATTTTTTTAAAATAACTTTTCATTGTTTATCTGCCAAGTGAAATGTTTTAAATTTGCATATGAATGGATACAGAATGTATTTTTTGTGCTGTTTAGTGTTAAGTGTGCATTTGCAGATTTTTAGCATGTAGTTGCACAAAGAACTGTGCAAAGATATTATTTTAAAATATGAATATATCATACACTGAAGGAAAAACATTCGTAAGAGTTAAATGCTATATAAAACTTTAACGCAATAGAATAATTTTATAAATTGTGTCTGTGTCTGCTTGGATTAAAAACTGAAACAAGAAACATTACTTATTTTCACTGTTTTATTTTTCAAATATATTTCAAATGGGAATTTCTGTATGCTCCAAATTGAAAGTTTCAGATATATGTTAAACATATCAAAACCCAATTTCTGAGAGTCCCAGAAAGAGCAACTGCTCACCTCCTCGGAGCTATTTTTTGATGTCTTTCAACTACTACTCAGTTAAAGATAGATTTTGTTGTAAAAGCTGTTTGTCGCTTTGCAGTCAAAAGCATTTAACTGGTTACTTATCCAAAATTTCTTTGACCTCTGGCACTTACTAGATTAAAGAAAGGTAGCACCGGAAAAGGCAGGGATTACTCCAGCAAGGTCAGGGCTACTTGTTCTTAACATAGTGCAAAACTAGCTGATGGCTGAAAAGTAGGAGGAGACGCTATTACCTGGGCTTAACTCACACTCCATAATGTGACTTTTCTTTTTTTTTTTTTTTTTTTTTTTTTCCTCTCCTGTAGCTGGAACAAAACATTGCTACTGTTTCTGCTAGAGTAGGAAGACTTGCATCATCTGTAGCAAGGCCTCCCGAATGAAGGATGACAAACTGTGCCCTAATACAAGTTGCTTAAACTTCTTCAAGGGGGAAAAAGCAAATTATATTTTATAATTAGATTTTACCATCCAAAATATTTTATAATAGCAGGCTTTTAAAGTTCAAAACTGCCAAACTAGTTATGAGTCATTATTCTCATTGTAGAGAGGTTAAATATTCAGTTACAATACATAAGAGATTTGTCACATGGTGAATATTGTTCTCTTTGACCAGTAGTCTCCGAGGGTACGATCAAACTGTACTTGTTGCCTTTTAAAACATAATGAACGCTAGTCATGCTGGTTCATTTTACTATCTTTGGTTGTCAGTCATTAACTTTATTAGGATCTGTCTCTGCCTACCATAGAACTGGATTTTCATGTACAGAGATGTTCCTTGCCATCTCACAATTTATTCAGTGAATTAGCTTGTTTCAAATTACTAGTGAACATTGGACAACATTAATGTGACCAACTTTGTGTAGCAATATTATGTATAGATCAGCAGTAAAGGATTAGTATATGCATTCAGGTCATATGACTCAACATAAAGATATCAAGATACGAGCTTGCATTTCTAAAGTTGTCTTCAAATTATTAGGCCACGGACTTCAGTAATCTTGTAGGGCAAGTTCTGCCTTGTTATTTTGCCTGTCTTAACCAAGAGCACTACAGAAAATTAAGACTAAGTAAAGGAATAACTTTAAAATTTATCTATTTACGTATAATAAATCATGCATGGACATTCCCTCTAAAAAGTGAAGTGACTTTGCTTAGTTTTGTTTAGTTCAGTTGAACTACAGTATAGATGACCCATAGGAGTGAGGAAGCTCAAAGAAGAAATGGCTCTTTTTACATTAAAGGTGTGGGTTTTGTTTTGTTTTTTTTTGTTTTTTTTTTTTCTTCTCTTAAGCTGTATCTCCATATGTATTCCATAATCAGCCTTCCTTACTACTGAGAGACAGTTATGTTCTTCTCTTTCTGTCTGTGGAAAAGGGGACACAGTGACACCAAGGGCATAAGGGCAGTCTGAATACACACTCTTGGCCAAAGAATCCAAATTCAGTTGCATGAGGATCCATGAATATTGAGAGTGTAGCTGATATGTATTTCGAAGAAGTGGATTTTGTGAGGTAAGTAGCTGTTAATATATTAACAAAAGAATCCATAATTTTGGTACAACAGCAGTTTATTTCTGACAGTTTTTGAGGTGTTCCTCTTATTTTTCTAAATTTTAAAACTTCCTGTTTCATTCCTGCTTCAAAAGACATTTCAAGTTAAAGAGAACAAACTTAGTCCAAATGTTATCAGTGCTAACAGGATAGAGAAGGTATTTTTTGTTGAAACTTTGTTGTTGTTTTTTTTCCTCAAGTAAAACTTAGTAAGTATTACTTCAGCAGCATTGCTCTATGAAAGTTGATGATCACCCTCAGTTCTGCATTTACTGCAAGATAAATGAAGGCCAGCAAAAGTCAACATGTAATTTCCGTAGCAGTAACAATAGCAACAAAATTCAAAGTCAGCAGCTTTTAGCATAGTGAGGATACAGGGAGAAGGATGAAAATATGTGATTCCAGTGCAGGTAAGTGATCTACATAAAAGTAACCTGTGCATGTCTTAAATTCAACACTCATTTAGGATATAACAGACATTTATTATTACAAGCTCCTAATATTTCTGTATCTATTTTCTTGAAAGTGTTGAAACATTTTGCTAGTCTAGTTCAGCAGTATAAATGGAGAATCCTGCAGGCTGCTGAAGCCTCTGAGTTTACTAATCTTACATTCAGATGGTTTATTCTTCCTTTTCTAGTTTTCTTGTGTTTCTTGTGTTTCCTTATCTCTTTCTTCCTTCTACTTAAGCTTCACTGATGGCCATTTATCTCTCTATTTTTAGACCCTTTCTGTGGGCTTGAAATTGGTACTCTTTTGAAAAAGAGTGTTCAGTGTGTGTGTATGTATTCTCTGTGTGTGTGTGTGTGTGTGTATACATGCACATATACCAGCATATATAGAGAGGACCCCCCCCAAAGCTGTCCATAGTTCTGTCTTTTTTCAGTCCCCATTGCTGTTTCAGCACAAATTCCTTATGTTCATCATCGTTTGAACGTCTCTATCTTGTATATGCATATTGAGCACTCCATCCCTCAAGGCTTATATTATACAACAAGAAGTAGGAGTTATTCGGGATCGATTAAAAGTACAGGAACTTGTTTAGACAGATAGACTCTTTTAAGAGTTGCGTGCTTTAAAACTTTTTTGTCTGAAAGTCTGCCCCATTTTCTGTCAAAGGTTACTTCTCTATCACAGACCAGGAGAAGGGAAAGGTTTTGCACTAGGGTACCTGAGGCATAAGTCGACATATGTGGGCACAGTTTTGATGTGCATTTCTCCAGTGAAAATGCTGTTTTGACCAGTCTCTTATTATTTGTTCCCACTTGATTGTACAGATCCATTTTAGTATGGTCACCTTATGAACCATTTCAAAGTATTCATCTGACTGAAACTTTTCCCTGTATCATTTTCCAGCCTGTTCATTTCACCGTGGAGCCACAGGAACAACTATGTTGATACAACATTTATCAGTGTGAGGGCAGGACTGTTCAGCAAGACAGGGACTGCCTAAGAAACATCCCAATCACTGCCTATAACTCAAATCACCCATGAAGCTAAAATGCTAGATAAGCTGCTGTTATTGTATGTGAATCTTTCTGATGACTTGAAGGAGGGAGGTAACTTCTGGCAGGGAAACAGGAAGAACTGTTGAGAATGGTCATATGCTAAATTAATACAGTAAACTTTTCCCAAAACTCATCACTTTCATTTTGATTACTTACTGTGGAAAGCATGAAAAATGAGGCACGTGGGCTGCACATACTAGTTGCTTTTTCTCTGTTGCCTTAAGCTGAGGCAATGGAAAAACAGAAATTAGTGAGCTGTTTCCTACTTTAATCAATTTTCATTTAAGAGACCTGAAGTTAAATCTTACATAATGATTAAGCTGGTAATTTTAGAGCTAAAGAAGTAAAATACCAAACAGAGTAGCTTTGGGTCATGCTCTCTTAGATTTCAGGAGTTCTCCTAGATTTAAGGGTAAGTAGGATTTGTACCAGAAGCCTGAAGGCATGGGAAGAGGCTCATATTTAATAGTCAACACATGCACAAATAAATGCATCCAGGAGTACCTTAAACTGTTGGTATTGTTTCCTGTTCCAAATACATTTTAATTACTAATTTAGAAAGGGTTCTTTTTTTAGTAGTTGGGATCTTTAGCACTCCATTTCTCAAAGCCTATTCTAGTAACTGGGGGCAAGATGGTTTGGTGTCCTCTAAAGGTATTCTTGTTGCTGACTGAAGCATGCTGAGCATGATAACGTTGCATATAAATATTCAGTGTAAATTATTCATGATGCAGGTTTGGTCATCTCTGCCCGAGATGGTGATGATGTCTCTGGTGTTGTGGTGTTTGGGTGGTTTTACTTAATAACTCCTTTCCTTTGATGCAGCATTGGACGCCTCCCTGGAGTGCATCCACTCTTTCATTTGATTTGATATTCCAGTAAAAGATATGACCTGTCACACTTTCCAGAGACGAAAGAAACTGATGATTTCAACACAGAAGATGCAGCAGTATGGCAGATAGCTGCTACAGTAATTGGTACGTGACTCCAGGTGCATGAATTCTTTACCCAGTGGAGTAGTAAAAGGGCTGATGCAGGCTCTTAATTAAACTGGAAGACCAGGATGGCTGCCGTGTAGAGGCCGTACAGCTTAGCTCGTGAGTGTTGCACTGTGGTGTAAAATAGCTTTGGAAGGTGTCAGTACATCCTCACTGCAAATTAGTGTATTCTAGTCTGTGCTAAATTCAGGTTGGGGTTTTAGCCATATTGACAATTGAAAAACTGTCATAATTTTTTTATGAGAGTGATAGAGATTTGGAGTAAGGAAATAAATAGTGCCTTACTCCAACAGCGTGGAGGAATTATTTATGACAAAATCACGTAACCTAATTGCAGAAAAGTCATGTATGGACAAGCTCTGTATGTCGGAAAAACTGTTGATATCTTTATTGCATTGCTTGTGTGTCACATTGCAATTAGAATGAGAATGTAGAATTTGTATTTCATCAGTGTTTTTAAGTTGAGAAATTTTAATGCTATCTAACTGAGATTGATGATAAAGGACTGCAGTTGCACAAGTTAGGTCATGTTGCTGTCTTTCTAAAGTTTGCATGGTATTTCTTTTCAAGATGCATCTAAGTTCCTATTAATATATGGAACAGCATTTAAGATTTGAATGAAGATACCGATTTATAGTCATTTCCCTGCAGTACAGTGAATCAAAGGAGTGTGTATTTGTAAGTGAAGGAAAAAAAAGTAAATTGCACCTCTGCTTTCTTTTTGAAGTTTGAAGTTCTCTTTTGTCTTGCAAAGAAATGCACTCGCTTATATTTGTATACTAGAACACTAATACTTGCTTTAGAGGTCAGAGAACTGAAGAGTGTTGTTTATGGTGCAACTTTTTTGAAGATGGGCTGAGCAAGGGTCCAAGGGGAAAAAGTTTTACATTTCCTATTAAATGGTTAATGACTTTAATGATAATTATATAATGCCCCAGCACCCTGGATTTCATGCCTCAGTGAGGACAGTTCTGGCAGCTCCTCTTCAGCAGCCTCCCCCCCACCCAGACACACACACACAGCGAAGGGGCCATTTCTGTCACTGTCCCCTGTTTGCCATTCCAAAATCGATTTTCTTTTTAAGTGGCACATGTGAATTTGTGGAAGTGCAGTTTGCAATTTAATCCCCTCACGGGGTAAATGGCTGCCTACACGGACGAAATCCCGGGAGCAGCTCTGTGGAGCTGCTCCTCTGTGGAGCTGCTCCTGCCAACTCGGGCCTCTTGGCAGCTCTTTTCTTGGTGTTGCTGTAAGCGCGGATGGGCTTAACCTGGATGTTTGCTTACAGAGGGAATAAACATTTATTAAATGTTTATTAAAAGGGTGAAGAAATTTTCTTCAGTGGGTTCTCAGCAAGTTCTTTTAGGAACCCTTTAAAATATGCTAATGGAGCTTTGTGTGTAAATCTTTTTTAATTTAGAACAGTAATTCATAAATAATTTACACAGAGAAAGCTCGATCTAATTAGAAGTTGATTTCTAAAAGCGTGCTTTGTTCGTTCGTCCTGCCCCGTTCCCCGCGGTGGCCGCGGGTTGGCACCGCCGCGGGCGGGAAGGCGGCGAGGGCGCCCGGGCCC
>VZSV01000033.1:1500783-1519311 GCA_013398735.1 Nothocercus julius
TAAGAGTGGGGAATAAACGCTGCCGTGGCGCGCGCAAAGATGGAGCCGCCTTGTAAATAACGCTCTGGCAGCGCGGAGTGACGTGGGCAGGGAAGCGCGGAACTTCCCTGCGATGGCAGCGGGAATTCGCCTGGGAAGTGTCTGCCTCCTGCACGGGCAGCCCTGGCTGTGCCGGCGAGCTTCCCTTGTGCCCTACCTCCTCCTGGAGCTAGGGCTTGGCGGTTCCTTTTCTCTGCTAGTTTTTCCATAGGGGTTAGCTGGTGGGATTTAGCAGGCAGGCTGCGCACAAAGGAACAACGATCATTTAGCCAATTTGTATAGTTTTGGAACCAGTTCAGTTGTTTTAATGAAACCCTATTAATACTTTTTATAGTTGATGAATCTATTTTCCATGCTATCCCTGACATATTTTAGCTGTGCTGATAGGAAAAGAAAAAAGGTCAAAAACTGTATGTTATGTGATGTTACTTTATCTATTTGCAGCTTGATGTAATCCTTAATTAAAAAATAACTGTATACTACTATGAACTTATGCTACTGAAGGAGAAACGAATGAATTATTCTCAGGTTTCTGTACTCCCCAGGTGAAATCTGAGTCATTTGATCAGGATGTATCTTGTTTTCTACAGAAAACATGTCATTTTATGTATGGGGTAAAGTCTCGTGATTGATGGAATGTTGGTGTTGTAATACAAATGCAGTACTGTATTTTGAATTTAATATTTGTGACATTGTTACATACATACAAAAATGTTGTGTGTAGTCAAGTCCTGAATTTAAGAAGCTTCTGTTCAAAATAGCAGCTAGTATGTTAAATATAGCACTTTGTAGGGGCACAAAAGACTATGGAGAAGTTCATGCTATAGAAAAGCCTTAACAGAAGTGGTCAAAGGAGGGGGAAAAAAAGTGCAAATCTCTTTTCTTTGACAGCTTTCTTGTCACAGGGTCAAGTGCCTGTGCTAGAACTCAGAATAATAGATCAAATGATTTAGTTCTATGCCAAGGGAAAATGGGAAATTATTAAATGTTAGCAAGATTATCTCATGTGGGTTGAATTTGAGTGATCTTATTTTACTGTCAAATTCATTAGACTTTCTTTCAACCACTTCCTGTTTGTACAGAAATCACTATTGTTGCACAAAGAACAAAAGGAATTTAACTATTTATTTACTGATATAGATAACTTTATAGAAAATACACATTACTGATAGGAGGGCTCTTTATTGCTGCAGCAGGTTCTGATCGGTGTTTTCATTTTACAAAGTGATAAAGTATAGTTTTAAATACATCTTGAACCCAGCTGTCTGGTATAGAAGGGGGAGGCTAAACAGCTTAGTTGGGCAAAAGGCAAAGTGTTGTTTTGCAAGAGATCTAATGCTACATGAAATATCTTTGGCTTCTGCTTTTGTGTGTGTTGGATGCTGTCATAGGGGCCTCTTGTGCATCACGACGTGCTTGCAGGACAGTTGCGAGCTACTACAAAATGAAGATAAGGCCTAGGATTTCAAGCATCTTTCTTTGGGTTTGGCTAAAAATGTGGTTACAGGTTTAGCCAAAAGAGGAGCCAGAATTCCAACTTTCCCACCCCTTCAGGAGTGTATCATGTTAATTGGTTTGAGCGAGCTGCCAGCTTCATGGTACCTAGAAGAGTTTGGTGCAGTTCTCTGAAGGTGAAGGGTGATGAGTGACCTGAGATGGTTAGGGGAGAGCAGCTGTAGCCCATGCTGTGTAATTACTGACACTTATGCTTGTGGTCCTAGCGTGAATCAGAATGGGTTTTTCAGTTATAGCTAGTCTAACTTGGTTCTTGGAATTAGATTTCTTTGATCCGCTACCTTGAAATAGCAATCTTAGCCCTGGCTTTAATCTGCTGCATTTTCTTAAATTGCCTCTTCTCCATACTTTTTTGATATAATGATTACAGATTGCTCAGCCACCTTTCTAGCTATATCCCTAGGACAGGACTACTAATGAAACGACAGTGAACTTTAAGATAGGGAAAATAAGCTGTCCTTTTTCTGGTCTAGTGTAAGGAATAGCTTATGGAGTTTCCATGTAGAAAGCCAGTGGGAATCAATTGGACAGGATTATCATAAAATTTAAGATATTCAGTGGAAAACAATCCTTGGTGGAATAATAGTACCCGTATTAGATCAAAGTTCATTGTGTAGAATGTGTGCTGAGGGATCTTGAGAACTAGGGATATGCTGCCTATGCCAGGTAACGCTGTAGGAAGGTGGAGGTGTGGGAGGGAGTGGCAGTTCTGTAACTGAACTTCCTGTTCTGATTGTTCTTTTTTTTCTTTTTCTTTTTTAACATTCATTATTAAAATTAAATTCAGTCTTTTTTTTTTTTTCTGTTATTTGACTTTAGACTATAGCTGTTTTGCAAGATGGTGAGGTAGTAGCAAGTGATCTTTCACTTACAGTTTTATTAATGAAACTTTTTGCTACTTTGATTTCTCATGTGAAATTATGATTTCCAATAAAAGCCTCTACAGACTGTTTGAGACTTTTAAAATATATTAATATGTAATATTAATTGCATAAAAATCAGTCCAAGCAAATGAAACTGTATGCTTATAGTAGTTTACTTTGCAAGATGTAAAGATGTACAGGTATCAAATGATCTTTGGAGAGGATGGTAACGTTTTTAACAAACTCTAGAAAGCTATGCTTTCTAGAATAACATATTTCTAGTGAAACTGGAATAATTATTACATGAGAAATACAGATAATGGAAAACAATTTCTCTTGGATCTCGCTGTTCATTTGGTACTGCTGCAGAAACTTTTGGCTTGGCTTCCTAGAACACAGTTTACAAATGTGGTGCCCAGTGTTATCTCTATTTTTGAAAATTATAGAAATTCTTTGAGGCTTCCAGATTATTCGCTTTTCATAATAGACAACTATCTATGAAATAGCATCTTAGCGTATGTGAGTGACCCAAAGCTAGGATGCCAGCCACGTAGGATCACGTGTTAAGAGTGATTGAGCTGTCAGTTGAAATCTAGTGCTCCATGTAGATATGTGAATGCTGAAGAAAAATTAGCTACTGAAAAGAATCATGACTGCTGAAACCACTTTTGAGAATTTTCTTTATTGAAATCTATAGAAATGTTTAGAGCATTTTAAAGCTTTTCAACGTTAACCTGGTGGTAATGTAATGCTTTAGCCAAGTCATTTAATATTGGCTATTCCAGTTTGTTTTCAGTTTCTACTGGCAGATGAATGTTGCTGTATATAAATGCACTTGGTTGTAAACTACAGCAGTTCAAGTGCTGGCTCAATTTCTTTCTTTCTGATTTAGTGGTAACATTTACTAGCGAGGCAGAGGACAGCCTGATCCTGAGAACTTCTTAAATCATTTCTGCATGCTCTGCAGAATTGCAGAATCCCTTTAGAAGTATCTTTGAAAACACTATGCAGAACTACCATGGAACTGTGATCTTCCTGGTGCACAGTCTTTAGGATATTTGATAGGAGTGAACCACCAGGCTTTTCTTGGAACTCCTAAGTGTACCACTGATTAGTATAGCTTCTAAAATTAAACCTTTTAATAAAAATGATGATCCTTTTCTTTTAGCATGTTATACATTATTTCAACCTGTCAGGAATGCTGCGAACATGAAGTTTTTTACAAACACTGGTAGGAGGAAGCAGTGATAGTAATTGAGGTTATGCTCCTCTTATTCTTGGATAGCTGATCTTTTCCCTGTGTTGAAGGGAATATTTGCACTCATAGCATGAAGTTTTTGTTATGTTCTTTAGACCAACATCCATTTGTGACTGTAATTCTGGTCTTGCAGCTTTTTTTTTTTTTTTTTTTTTTTCTTTTAGAAGTTAGGGCTTGTTTCTTTGTTCAGAAAGTCATGTTTCTCCTGTTTCATTGAGTTTCTGTTGTTGGCAGGTTGGTTTGGGTCCCAAGAACAAATGTTTCCGTTCTTGTAACCTCTTTAGTTCTTTTGTTCAGGTGATTCCCTTGTTAACATCCATGAAGTGCCTGTATCTTCTGGCAGGGTCTTTGGGAAGGTAGCTTTGACAGGAAATCATAATCCAGGTTCCATGAGTATGGGTTAGGGAGTGCGTTTTGCATGAATAGGCGACTATTTTTATTTGCTGTTTTGCTATCAGGGATTTCACCCTAAGATGCAAGTGACAAAATGGGGAAAAAAAAATAAAGTCATATGTTCAGAATTAAGTTGGCAGCTTGCTACAGGTATACATTTTAGTTTATAGCTATGAACTTCTAGTGAAGTTGATAGCTATTAGTGAGTTGAAGAATTCCTCTACTCCAGTGCATAGATATCTGGGGGAATCAAGGCCTTAACTGAAAGCAAATCTATGAGTGTTTACTAGCAGCATCAAATTTAATGCTTTGAATGATAATACATTAACTTACTAAAGAATGTTACTGGTCATCCAGAAATTAAACCTTTACCATGGGAGCAGTAGTTGGAATTACCAGAATAACTTTAATTGACCTATAACATAAACTCTGGTGGACTCAATTATTATGAAGAAGGTTAAGAGTTTAGGTGCCAGAGTGAAATGGAAAACCTTTTGTGCATGAGCTCTCCATATATTTTATGGAAAGAGGCAATTTTTCCCATAATTATAAACTCGAACAGAAGTATGTTTCTGTTTTCCCCTTGAACACACAGTCCAATTATGGTAACCTTCAGTGTAATTATACAACCTATTATAACTTTAAATACATTTAAAGCAGTAAATCTTCATATATACAATTGAGACACTTAATCTGAAGCTACGTATTGATTCTGTATAGTAGACTCAGGTCATCTATAAAAAGCAAATATTATGTCTACTTCCTCCTCTGTAAGAAATTGAGAAAGCATGAGAAGGATCTGAAGACAAAATGCCCTGGAATTTCCTAATAGTTCTTGCAGCATGCATGCATACCTGTGATCTCTCCAGGAGCATAGAGTAGTCTTTGTAGAAACAAACCACATCCAACCTCATGTCAATTTTCAATCCTTAAGTAACTTTTCAGGAGTTTATATATGATTTTCAGAGACTGAATGTGGTTTCACAGAACAAACTAAATTGATCAGCTTACTAAATGTGAGAATTAACTATGATGACACATAGTTATCCACACAGTTATCCAAGCACACGGGCTTGGGTGATCATCAGGGAAATCAGTGAGTTGCAGCACGCAGAAAATGACTTCTCACTTTTTGCCCCCCAATTGCCGTCCCTACAATACGGGGATCTCAGTTGTCTCCCTGAAGACAGGGCAGGTGAAGATGAGAGTTGGTTAGAGGAGGCAGCATGGGGGAGGAACAGGAAAGTACTGAAGCCAGGAAAAGTGGAAGATCCCTTTTAGCAGTGACTGCAGTGACAGGCTCTTAGATTGGTACAACTTGTACTGTGAAATTGCACCCTGTAGGTAATATTTCATGGCGTAATCAGTTATTTCAGAGTTTAGGTACCACTAGAAATATCCCCCTTTTCTTTTTCTTCTATTGTACTAAATTATTACAGAAGAACCATGAAATTCTTTATAACTTTTACCCTTCAGTGAGTACTGTCATAATCTTCAGCCCGTACAAGAGCAAAGTTAGTAATAGCTTTGAACTAGAACAAAGTTTCTAGCAAATTATAAGCAAAACGTAGGAAAGAGTCATTACAAATCTTTCTCCATCATCAACTTTTTTATCCTTATAAAACTTGGTGGGCTTTAATTAAACACAAATGTAAAATTATCTTCAGCTCATTGAATGTTAAGATCCTTCCAGCTACAGGGTATTGAAATAAGCACATCTCAACATGATAATTTGACCTTTTCATATATCTGTTGATGTAGTGATAATTCTAGAAATTCTAAAATCTCAAAAAGAAAAGTTATTTCAAGGAAAAATTAACACTTGGAGAAGCATTCTGTGATGTGCCATACAGTATAGAAATTCATGGTAGGAATTTGTTTGAAATGTTAATAGGCAAAAGAGTAAGATGCTCCATTCAGCAGAGCTTCTTAATTGAAAGAGGAGCTAATATATATGGTTGTCAATGGACAAAGACTGTTACCAAGATATTATGTAGGCATTTATGTAGAACACTAAGATATTTTCAGTTGCTAAAACAAAATATCTTAGGACAAAAATGGTGGAAATATGTTTTTAGCTGTCTGGAGTAGTGACTTTGAAACTGCAGCTAATATTTCTAAGCATCAGTGTGGACAGGAGTAACTTCTATAAAACTCATGAAGAAACTTTAATATCATCTTTTTTAAAGTATTGCATGAATGTCTTTGATGTCAAGCTTCAAATATTTTATCTTAAATGACAGTAAGCTGTTTTGGGGACCTGAAATGGCCTTCAGCTGTGGTTCAAGCACTCAGAAATGATACTACATGTTTAATTCAGCCTTTTCCTTACTTGAGTGATAAGGGACATTCCTCACTTCCTCATTAATTTTGAAGTATGGCATAAGTGCTGCCCCTATTACTAGGTATATCATTTAGGGTCGATGCTTGCTTTGTGCGTGTCTAAGAAGTAGAGCTGGGTTCTAGATTGGTGGGGTTTGGGTCTAGGGCAGGCATAGCATCAAGCTACTCAGCGCTATTGGCACTGGGCAAACAGCAGAATTCTAGGCGCAGCAATGACTTTAACATGGACTGGTTAAAGCCATGGAGACTTTGGGCTCTCTCAGCTATGTAGATGCTGAATGCAAGTGGAATACAGAGATTTTAGAATTTCTAGAATTATCACTACATTAATAGGTATGTGATAAGGTCAAATTATCTTGTTGAGATATGTTTATTTCAATGCCCTGTAGCTGGAAGGATCTTAGCGTTCAATGAGCTGAAGATAATTTTACATTTGTGTTTAATTTTGCTTTGGGATTGTGTTTTCACGTTACTTGCATATCTGCTCAGACGTATTTTCATTCCTAGTCACCATGTTATTCAAGATATTTAGTAGCTTCTGTCATCACTGCTGTTGTTGGTAGTAAACAGTAATGTAATATGTGCAGTCATGAAGGTAAGTGTGCTGATTAGTGGAAGTAGTGGAAATGCAGTTTGGGGGACGAAGTTTGAGAGTACTGAAATTGATTTTGTTTGTTTGTTGTCTCGATATGTTGCATGAAGTTCTTAAGAATACAGTTTCCCTGACAGCTTCTTAGCAAAGCAGACTAAGTGGTGCTTATTCATTATTTAAGTGATATACTTTATTCTAATTAAACTTGCATGCAGGCCTCAGTTATTTTTTTCAGATGTTTTGTACTGTATAGCCTTGAGTCTTTATTACTTTTGCTGTCAAGAGGTGTCAGTCTCTTTACTCTGACAATACACTGGAATTTTGCTCAGATGCAGGAACTTGGGAGAAGCTGCTCAGTCTTAGGTATTTATTTGTTTTCCTTCCTTCTGATTTCCCTTAAGGAAACAGGTGATTCCTCAGACCTACAAGATGAGTGCTTCACTTTCAAATTGGATTCAGGTAGCTCTATCTGTCTTTTGAATTGCAGTTTAAAACAGTCATTGTCTTTTCATTTTTGTGAAATGTAATAATCAACCTATTGTACTATGGCTTTCAGTTATATGAAAACTATAAAAATTCAAGCACTTCAGAATCAGCTAGTCCTAAATGGTTACTCTATCAACATAGCATACATGGTTTTATTAAAAGCCATACTTGGCTGAAACAGGACGAAGCACTATTTGTACTTTGTTAGAGTTATCTTCCAATCTTAAGAGCTCTATGCGAGTTGTAGCTTTTTAAACACACCGTTCTTCTCAAATTTTTAGTTTTGTTAAAAACTCCTGGTGTGATGTAGCAGTCAAGTTACTGGGTTTTGCTTTGTTCAGTCTCTAATTGCCTTGTGTGTTATCTACTAGGAGGTTTTGAATCGGTATGGTTGCCCACAGTAAAAGCTGAGGGGGGGAAAAGAAAGTTGTAATAGCTCCAAGACGTTCATCATGCAGATCATGGTGGGAGTTCTTCAGATGTTTCCTGAGTCCTACCTTCTTTTAGTATTATTTTCAAAATAAAAATTATTGTGTGGTAGCTGAAGATGGTAACTTATTTCCGACTCTATACAGCCCTTAGCTGTATTCAAAGAACTTTTTGAAGTTCTTTGTTAAGTAACAAGCTAGATGTTATATGGGAGTTCCTGTCTCTGTCAGTTAGTACACCAAGTTTTTTGCCTGTGCATATAAAAGTAAAAGATAAAACCGGGTCTGTCCAAGTCATCTGAAGAGAGCTCAAGGATTAAAAAAAAAAAAAAAAATGGACAAATCATAGAAGTTGTTTTATGGAAATGTAAAATCCTTATTTTAAATTACATAAACTTGGTAGAGAAGTTGTATTTGTTTTTGGAGTACATGCAGATATTTCCACTAAGATTAGTCCTTTTTTAATATCAGTTTCTTATAAAAGGAGTTGGATAATGAAATCTTTTTAGGAACAAAATGGGAACATGCTTCCTGGGAGCAGGTGGAATTCTGATAAATATTTGGTAATCTGAAATTTTGCTAGTGTGAAAACTGAGACACAATGAAGCAACATATATGCAAAAGGTGATCTAATCCATGTAGACACTGTGCATAAATTACTGGCTAAAAACTGAGCTTGTACTAACTAAGTAAGGAATATTTTTGTTATTCCTCTCTTCAGAAATCAACCTTGTAATACCCTAGCTTGAAAGGTAGTAGTAGGGTGGAGAAGAGTGTGTAGAACACAGGCTATTTTTCAGTGCAGGGGCTGACATTATTTAGGTTTATTCTGTTCAGTTGTGAAATGAAGGTGTGTGGTGAGCTAGAGGAGATTCTTTATGTGGTGCTTGTCTGTAAAGGTATGATATATCAAGTATTGGGAAGAATTTGAGAGAGAATAATGAAAAGTGAGACAAGTTAGCTAAAGTTCAGTAATGGACAAGGACAGAAAACGGACTGTTCTAGTGTGAGGCTTTATATTTTTCTGCTCTTAGGCTTTAGCCAGTATGTATCTCTTAAGAGTAACTTAAAACTAAGGCTTCAGACCACAGAAACTAAATCTACAAAGGAATTATATATTTTTTTCTGCAGATAACTGTTCTGTTTTGTAGTGTGTCCATTGCCTGGATTCAGATTACATACTACCGAAATTTCAGTATAGATCTGGCTTTTAACTTATAAAGAAGAGTAAGTATAGATATCTATATTTTGTAAGTAGAGATTTTTGTAAGTGTCGATATCTGTATCTGTAAGTAGAGATTTCTATATGTCTAGATATTTTTAATTTATAAAGAAGAGTAAGTATAGACACCTTTTCTTGTACTGTTTTTTGTATCTGGAGCTTGATAATCTAGCCTTTTTAATACCTCGACTGGCCTTTAATGTTACTGGCATGAGTAGTTAGGCAACATATGTTGTAGACAAAACTGCAGCTCAAAGTTTGCAATGTGCAGTTCAGTTTGCTCCCTCTACTGTACAATATTTCCCCAAAAGGCAAAAATCGTAAGGGTGGATTATAAACCAAGGCTTGGATTATGAAGGGGAAACCTTAAGTTAAAATAAAGCAATCTCTATGTTATGTGCCTTGGGCTCTAAACCTGTATTTATGCAGCTTCACTTCAGTAGAGACCAGTTAAAAAAGACAGAAGTAGAGTTTTATGTTTCTCTATCAGTGTGGAGCAAGCTGTCAAATAGCACTTGGGAATGGAGGGAATCTCCGTTTTGAGACCATCTGTGTCGGTTCTTTTGTCTGAACCTGACAAGAGGTCATGGCAGATGGTGGGGTCACAAAGTCTGGCTTCCCGAGCTTGACAAAATGTGTTCATGAAGCTGGAAGAATACCAACTGTTTGCACTGGCTGAAGAGCATCGTGGCAAAAGACGGTAGCAGTTCATGGACAATACCTTCTGGATCACTAAGCTTGATGGCAAATAACTTGTCAAAGATGAAACTAGTTTGCATCTCTGTAAACAAGTTAAAACTGCTTACCAATTGTATTCTTAACTGTGTTTTATTTGAAGAAATTACTTGTAAAAGCTCTTAAAGCAAGACAGTAAAAGCAAACTACATGGTATGCTTTGCCCAGAGCTCCAGATGATGTGTTTGGAGAGTGTGTGGAAGGGGCAAGAGGCTGGGAAAAGATCCACAGGTCCTGACTTTCAAACATTGTAGGGATTTGCTGCCCTGCACTTCACTGAAGAGCAGTTCAGGAATTTGCTCTTTTCCACGACAACTGTTTTATGGCATTTCTGTGGTTCTTCTGCAGGTTTCAGGATTGCTGCACAGATCAAGTAGTCCCCTTCCCCAAGGGTGTAAATAGATATCTGTCTTACACAGGTAGTGTCCTGTTTGAAGTCAGGGAAGATCCCTTCTTTCATAGTCTATTTGAAAGTATTAGAGCTGTCCAGCATAGCAGTCCCGGCACATGTTAGCATCATTTCTCCATCATGTTACTGCTTAAAACTTGGCTAATACAAACATGCATTATAAAGGATACTGATTCAGCACTTGACACTTTCACTGTTTTTTTTTTCCTGCTTAAAACAGAAATTTTCATTATTTTAAACTTTTATTTATGAACATTGAATATACAATAGAAATTCTACTTGATTTAGAAAGTCCAATATCTCCTAATGCTGTTTGCTCAGAAATACACTGTTGATTGTACCGAGGCTGTTGATTAAACCTCAGTTTTGAGGTGCAGAGTAATATTAACATTGTAGTGATTCTAAACTGTTTGTCATGGATGGAGGTTACTCCCCTTCGTCCTTTTTTTTTTTTGTGTGTGCGTTCCGGAACTTTTTGCTTGTTTCATAATTTTTATTTTTTCCATCTATTATTTATATCCCCTGCTTACACAAAAAACTTGGGTTGTCTAGCTTCTAGCATGTGTGCAAAATTGATGGAGTAGTTTGTTTATCAAACTTTCCTGGTAAGTCAAGCCCACAATTTATCACATAGCTTAATATATATATATATATATATATATATATATATATATACATGCTATTCTTTCTAAAGTGTTATTTGTAGTTCAGATAAATTTAAGACCAAACATTTATTGTAAAGAAATGAATTCTTTCTGTCTTCCAGCTTATCGCATGGAAAGGATACTTTAAAATTTAGAAGCTTTCACTGGAAAGTGGCTTAGTATACAGAATTGTGTAGTTGGGGTAGTGGTCACTATGCTGGATCTCTGAATAAATGAAGGAATCTATATAGAAGTTCCCAAATCTAGTACTCTTCTGGACTGTCCAAACCCAGGAATGCAGTGTGTATTAGGGATGCATACACTACTAAGAACAATTTTGGGTGCTTTCCTAAAAGGAGGGTAAAGATACTGGCCATTCTCAAAGTTGGCATAGGTTAAGATGCAGGGGAAACTATTAACTTACACCATGCCTTTGGAGATAGTGCTCTCTGCTGTTAATGGTGATGACCCAGAGCTGGTAACTAGCACATGCTCCTTCCAAAAGATTTTGTGGAATTGATTCCATACTTGAAAGTGTGAAGATCTTTCCCTCTCTTATACAAGAGTTGTCTTTATTACATTTATTAACAAGTAGTCCTTTCAAAGTACTTAAAGTTTTTGTCAAATTAAGTTTTTCTTTAAAGTAGTTTGTGCGTTGATCTGTACCTTGTTTTCATTTTGTCTATTTTATAAACGTTTCTGTGAGGCTCTTTTTATTAAAAAAAATGAAGTCATTGTAAGTATTCTTCAGTATAGCAAAATGTTTGTTTTTCATGGAATTTTAATATAATTCTAATTATAATGTTAAGTCTGTAATACATAGTTAGAAGTTTCCTAAAACATTAAATATTTGCGATTTACATATATTTTATATTAGTTCCTACATCTTACAGAGATCTTTTGGTATCTGTAGAGATGGAATTGGGAACTTTCTCTGCTACATGAGGTTAAAGAAATGATGGGATGAATTAATTCATTTCCATTTTTTGGAGTCAGTCTGCAATAGATATAAATGATTACATGGATGTAATTATCCTTTAGTAATGGTATGACATATTATAGTTGGGCCTTTATACAGCATGCTTTGCATCTATGACTTTTCTAAGCAATGTAAATGATACTAATCTTTGCAGAACCGTAATATTCTGGTGATTTGATGTTATTAAAATCAATCAAACAAACAAAAATACCCCAACTTACCCGCCCCAACTACACAAGAAGCATCTAGTACCCTCTGGAGATGCACGGTTTCAGACAGACAACTAAGTAACGATGTGTTTTAACTAAGATGTTTTTAATTAATTTTCTTGCAGGATGTTCAATTTAAAGATTCTTTGAAGATGAAAAGGGATATCTTATGGTTTTACGGAATATAAAGCACTATTTTCTGACATGACGGCAAAAAATGTAAGTTTATAGTTAAGTGTATTACTTCTTTATGTGGGCATGCTGCCAGTTAGTTCTGACCTTCAGAAATTGAAGGGGGTTGTGTTTTGGTTTCTTATATGGACAGGATTTTTGTATCCTACACACACTCTTATCTCCTGTAGTATTTTGGTACATTTAAACTAGCCAGAAGTTCTTTAGGAATATGGGATATAGTCAGCTGTAGGGCAAGTTGACAGTGGGGACAATTCTTTATTCTAACACTTGCTCCCAACCTATCAGAGAGCTGCTTATTTTGCTGATGCAGCTCAGCTTTGCACCACAGTAAATCCTTCTGGTCTCAAAGCTCTAGGAAGAGCAGGAAGAGAGCGTGTTTCTTTTCTAATGTCTCTACGCTCCTGGTTCCTAGACTGCTGAGGGCCTTCTTGCTTGTCCCTCTGCGATATGAGGCTGGACTGTGTTGTGGAGTTCAGAGGTTGTATCTTTGTTCCCCTTATGCATAGTTCTGGAGAGGCTTATGAAGTTAAAAACATCTTGACCTTAATTTTCTGCCGAGTAGCTATGCTTCTTGATGTACACAATTTATATAGAGAACAGTTTTGATTAAGCTTGACAGTCAGTTGAGTGGAGTATTACTTTGGGCATTGAGCAGTTTACCCATTGGCTGTCTTTGGTAGGTTATCTTGTCAAATTAAATCTGAAGAGGTTTGGGAACCAACATCAACATGACTAAAGAAGCAAGAGCCTCAGAATAAAGTGCCAAATAAAAGTACATCCTGACCCTGGCATGGCTCTCTGTTCAGTCATTCAGTAATTGCAAAAGTTTCATACATATTTGGTTAGCTTAATGATAGGGGTATAATTTGATTAATTTAGATCTCCAGACTTGGAATCTTTTATTGTTAAATAATTTCATTTGGTGTGCAGCTCCAGGTGGGGATTTTGGTGTTCGTATATTTATTTGATTCAAGCTGACCAAGCCAAAATATATATTTTATATATATATGCGCAACAACTGTTGACTTGCTTGCTTGCTAAATGCAGCTTGCTATTCCTTTGCAGAAGGATAGATGAAGAACACTTTCTAGTATCTGTTTTTTGGAATTCTCCTTAAGGGTAATTTGACCTTCCTTGGAAAGAGATCTGACCAAAACAGTTACGAATTAACAAAATGTTGAATAAAAGTCTTAGATTCTTTTCAAGATGAGATGTTTACATGCTCACCCTATAGAATCTACACAGGTGTAACTTCGGTTGCCCTCTAATAATGAGTTATTTTGCCCTTTGCTTATGTTATATGATGCCTTTTCCTCACCTGTCTTGTACTTCCATTCTTACCTGTTGTTCAGGTAGGAAAGTCTCACAGAAGTGCTGAGAAATGAAGAGGGGAGAAAAAAATAAAACCAAACACACATTAAAGTTTTTAGGACAAAATAAATGGCATTCCTCAAGCAGATTATTTGAATAAAACTTCATTTTGATTGTGTAGTCTTAATTTATGTACATGTACTCTTAGGGGTATTTGCTGTGATTTCTCAGGTGGTGGATGGTTTATCATGGATGAGGTTAGTTGGATGGCTGTAAGAGTTCTCCTTTCTCATGCCAATATGGAAAACTGCTTTAACTGCTGGTTAAGTAGGTGTCTGCTTTGCATGGGAATAGATGTGGGGCATTTGCATGATCAGTGTTGGTATCTGGGTTACACAGCAAGTAACTAACAGCTAAAGACAGAAACTTCCTAAAGCACTGTTGCAGTTTGATCAACATTGAAGTTTGGCCTATGCTTGATCCCATTAAAAAAAAAAAAAAAAAAAAGAAAAGCACACACACAAAAAAGGGGTTTTTTTTGTGTGTGTGTGTGTGTGTGTGTGTGTGTGTGTGTGTGTGTGTGTGTGTGTGCGCGCGTGTGTGTGAAAAGATTTCCATAAAAGTCCAAGAAACAAACAGCCAGAGGTGCAAGTGTGTTGTGATACAGAGCTGGGATTATCAGCAGCCGCAAAACATTAAGTTCAGGGAACAACTGTGCTTGTAGAATTACGCATGAGATCGCTCTTGCTCCTTAAAAATCAAAGCATTTTTCACAGACCAGAAAAATGCTAATTTTATTCCTGGTAACTGTCATATTTTTACAGATCATTCAGGTGATTATCACAGATCAACAGGTGATCTGTCATGAATTGGAAAATACGCAATTGATTCACTGAAAAAATAGTCTGTCTACTTGTGTTTGCTAGGCAGATGTGTCAAAGCCATTTGGAATTGTTATTAACTATTGTGTGGGATATTATACAAGGACTCGATGAAATTGTTATTCTGTAATTGGAGACATGATTTATTTCATCCAGATGCTGCACCCCTAGTGGTGAAATGGAGGATATTATTTTGTGGATAAAATGCTAATCCATGAATGCAAAAAACAGTGCAACAACTGCTAAAGTTAATACGCTGCTCCTGAAGGTGGGGGAAAAAAAATGTCTCTAAAATTTTTGCAAAGAGCTTGTCATTGTGCTGGCTGCTAATTTTAACCCTAAAAAGAAATAATAAATTATCTGGCTGAACTCAGCAGTTGAGTGCTAGTAGTAGGATTTTCTTTGTTTCTCTTTTTTTGAGATAGTTTATTTTAGTGTTATGATACTACTGTTTCATTTGTTCACAGTCAAATGATTCTCATTTATTATGATTAAAGTTGTACGAAGTGGCCCTAGCAGTGTGTTCCATTACTACTTTTGTAAATTAAAGCAAACATTTGATTATTTTTTTTTCCTAACCTTAGATACCCAAGCCCTTTGTGCCAATTATTTAGAAAAGTACTCCATTCTTTTTTTTTTTTTTTTTTTTTTTTTTAAAAAAATCTGGTGGGATTTGAGGAATCATGCTCTGATTTCTGAGCAGATTCTAAAGGAGCTCAGTTTCACCATACTGACCACAGCTTCTGTCTGGGAAGCAAAACAAAATGCCTTGGTGAGTGGGGTTTGCTAAGATGGTGCAGTCCCAGTGCTCTGCAGCTGCAGAATGCCTCCTCCTTGCCTGCTGCTGCCAGGCCTGCCCCTCCTTACCTGACATCTGAGGGACTTTATGATCTCAGTCTTTCTCCTCCCTCAGTCCAGAATGATGAGCTTTTTCTTTTTTTTTTTTTTTTTTTTTTTTTTTGTTTTGTTTTGTTTTTGTTTGTTTTCTATAGCATGCTTGGTATATATGCCAAAATCTGGGATGCACTATTCTGTCCTTATCTAAATCCTCTCTGTGTCCAAGAATTTGCCCACAAGGTAACACAGTATTTCTGGAGACTGGGGAATGTTTAAAATGCGCCAACAGTCACATCTCCTCAGCCCCATAGGTCTTATGGCTGAGTACTGACAATACTGGAGATTGGACAGTTTCCTGTTGTGCTACAGGTGGCAACTGCTCCTTGTGACAGAGGTGACAATGACATGGGTTATATGTAGTACAATATCAGGATATCAAGAGTTTCTCTAAATTAAATAACTTAATTAGAAGTATAATTTGTCTTCAGGTACAACCAGTAAATGTCTTGGGGTATTAGCTTTGGACCTCAGACTCTCTTTAAACTGTACTAACTATAGGATTGCAGTGTTTGGAGAATTTAGAGCAGGTGTTCCATTCCTCTTTGCTTTTTCCAAGTTATGCTGTAGAAATCAATTTAACCTGGGCATTCATTTAAAGAAGAAATTCAAGTTCTGGGAGCAGAAAAGTATACTTGGTATGTTTTTTGAAAAATGTCTCACCATTGAATATACAAAATTTATGTTTCCATAATACTGTTTACATACTAGAAAACATGCAAAGATTTAGCATATTTTAAGACTCCTAAAATGTTTTGTTCAGGTGGGTGTGACTCCCCCAAATGGCGACTTGAAAGGATTTATAGATCAGAACCAGAGTCCAACAAAAGGTAAGAGAATTCTCTTTGTATACATAGTGAAGAAGCATACATTAAGACTTTTTTTTTTCTTTTATTTAGTAAATGAGTGTTGTTGCTGGCCTCATTGCGTGTGGTCAATTCAGTTTTGGGGGACTTAAAATTTAAGGTTTAAAATGTATTGCATAAATCCACAGTGGTACCTGTGGTATTACTGATGTGCAAGTGTCTCTGATCTTCAGGTTTTAAGAAGAGAATTACTAGAAGTTGTGGTGAAAGCAACTAAAGGATTAAATAAGCCTCTCTTGTAGTGAATAATGTGCTGAGTTCCTGGGTTTTTTTTGTTTGTTTGTTTTTTCCTCCGTAAAGTTTCCAGGATGTTTTAGTAATTCTCCAAAATGAGAGGGAAGGTTAAGCATGACCTGACCACCTCCATGGTTCACTTTTACTGCTGAAGGTGGAAGATTTTGTGAATGGGGATGAAAATGCTTTGACTTCACTTCTTTTTTTGTGTGTGTGTGTGCGCGTGGTATTGGGCAAGTTACCTGATTTTTCTATGCCTCTGTTGTAATTTCTGGATCAGATCTATAGACGATACAGTCCAGTGGCCTGACTGTATTAATCAGTGAGGCCCTGCTTTCCCTCAGCCCCTCCTAGGTGCTCACTTGCTTTGTCGTGGCTCAGGTGCACGTTAGACCACTGAACTCACCAGCCTCGCAGAAATGAATCCAACTGGGGTGAGGGGTGTGTGAAGAACTGTTGGGTTAGTAAGTTCAGTTGGCTCAGAGAAGTGTACAGTGAACAGAGGAATTAGCATAAGGAAGGGGGAGCAGCAACTCAAAGACCGAGGTAAAAGAATAGGGAGCAGAATTCTGCTGCTGGTGTTGAACAACTGGATTGACCTAGCTGCTTCTGTGATTTAACTTCTAGTTGCAGTTCCCTGCTTTGGAGGTAAATTTGTGCTAAAATGAAACCGTATCCTCCATTACCAGGCTTCATTCTCTCCATTCACTAAGCTAAATATTCACTAGGGTTGGTAACCTTTGGCAGAAGGTAAGTAACAAACATCTGGTTGATAACATCTTATGTTTTTAGAGCTGTTTCCTCAGTACTCGTAGGTCACATACTGTTGATTGTTCATGTAGCCACACTGCTATAATCCTTTGAGATTTCACAAACTAAGACAAAATGTGACAATTCATTAGAGCGACCTCTAAAGGAAGATAAAAATACTGACAGTTCATCAGCACTTTCACCATTTCCCCCATGACAGAGATGAGGACGCCACAGTAATATCTCAATCATCCACATCCTGGTCTACATTAGATTTTGCTTCTAGGATGATGGATGTATTTCTTTACCTCCACTCTTCTGTATTTTCTAAAATTTTTTTTTTTTTTTTTTTTAATGTTAAGGTGTAATTAACATATTACAGCTTGTTTGCACTGTATGACATTCATTTTTATTTTGAATATGCCACTAAGGCTGGACCCGTTGGCATGACAGTAGCCATGCTGTCTGGTGCTTTCAATCTGAAGTATCTTCTGCTTCACCTTTTTTGATTTGTGCAATTGGATGTTACTTGCAAAAAGTTTTAGTAGGCAAAAGAGCTGCTGGCTCAGCTATGATTTAGTCTGCCTTTACTAGACTGTGGTGCCATCCTGTGAGCCCTCTAATGCAGTGTGCTGAGTAAAATGATTTAATTTCTGTCCTCATCTGCAGTCACCTAGTGACACAAAAAGGGAGATACATAAAATATATATATATCTTCAATGAAACGGGCTCTGCTGAGACCTAGGACTGCAGGGGTAGCTGCAGCTGGGGGCATGCGGCGCGGCCCGGGTGCTTGTTCTGCAGAGCAGCAGGGAGCAGGCACAGCGTGCACACGAACTCCCAAAGCGCCGGTGCCGCCGGGCAACGCGGCGCCCCTGCCCTGCGCGGCTGCGGTGGGTGCCTGCAGCACTTACAGCCTGGCGCACGCTCACGGCCTGCAGTGAAAGCGGCACCGGAAAGAGCAGCTGCAGGAATTAAAAAAGAGGGGAAAACAAAAGAAGGAAGTGGGGGGCGGGGCAGAGGGGCCACCTGTCGCCCAAGCCGCGAGCGGCCCTCCCCCCGGGCTCCCTTTGCCCGGGCCGAGGCCCCCCAGGCAGGGGCGCGCACGGGAGCGGGGCCCGTCCGCGGGCGCCGGAGCTACGGGCGCCGCTGCCGCGAGCTCCTGCGCTTGGCGCGTGTTCGGGTGCGATTGCTCGCGCCTGGCCGCCCTCTCCGCGGCGGAACAAAGGCGGGGACGGCGGCTGCCCCTTCCCCCGGCGGCGTGGCCGGGAGCAGCCGCCGC
>VZSV01000033.1:1519446-1564075 GCA_013398735.1 Nothocercus julius
CCGCGGGCGGCGGCCGCGAGGGGGCTCGGCGCCCGCAGCGAGGACCAAGGCGCTCAAGTTGGCCGGCCGCTAGGTGAGGGGCCGGGGTGGCGCTGGCGTTTCCCGGCGGGATTGCGGTGTCCCGGAGTCGCACTGCAAAGGGCTGGGCTTTGTGCAGCGCGCGCGGCGACGGTTGGGGCGTAACGGCCGCCGCGGGGGGAGGGGGCCGCGCGGCGGCGACCGTTGGCGGCGACCGTTGGCGGTCGTGTGCGCGATGCCAGCGCCCGCGGGAGGTAGCGTGGGCCCCGGCGGGGGCAGCAGCGCCTGCGCTCCCGCTTCGTGGCGTTTCTGAAAAAGGCGACTTTGGGGCTGCTCAGAACTACTGCAGCGACCGCAACACAAGCAGTGAAAAAATCACGCTCTTAGTAAGGGTTTGGTCCGGGGAAAAGAATGTCCGTTCTGTAACAAGATTGTTTCAACCTCATAGCTCATGGTGGGAGTGAGGAGGTGTATGCATTTGATGTAACCATCTCATTTTTAAATGGGGGGAGAAAAAAAAAAAAAAAAAAAGTCCAGTAAGGATTAACTTGGGTTTGATAGCTTGTATTTGTAATTATACTATTTCAAAGAGCTTGATTTTATTTCCTTGACTTGTTTTGAAAATGCATGACCTGGAAGGAAGGGAATATTTACAAAATTAGATCAATTAAATAAAATATACAGAAAAGTGTCTTGGGACACCAGGCAAATTTTTAATAAATGACCTTAAAATTTAAAAATCATATTTGTGAGTGCCTCTCAACATGTATAAACGTTCTGTGGAATATTCTTGTACATAAAAGATAAAGTTATTTCCCAAGTTAATAATTCTGTTTGCACCCTGGCCAAAATCTTCTGGTTGACTTAAAGTGTATCTGTGTAAAGTCAGTTGAGACATTTTTGTGTAAGAAAAGCAAAGTGATAGTTACGGGCTAATAGCATGCGTAGGAAAGGAGCAATGAGTTTCAACTGGTTGACTTGACTGCTATGGGAGTGGTATTTTTGAATCTCATGTTAAAATATACGGTCTAACAATAGTTGCGGTAAATCTTACTTATTACTTTTTTGTTATTCTTATATTCCGTCAATTTACAAGATGTTACAGGTGGATTAGCAGCTGGCTGGGTGGCAGAATCCAGAGAGTTGTGATCAGCGGTGCAGAGTCTAGTTGGAGGCCCTGGCGGTGTCCCCCAGGGGTCAGTCCTTGGCCCAGTCCTGTTCAATTTATTCATCAGTGACCTTGATGAAGGGATGGAGGACTCCCTCAGCAAGTTTGCTGATGATACCGAACTGGGAGGAGGAGCTGACAGCCCATAGGGCTGCGCTGCCATCCAAAGGGACCTGGCCAGACTGGACAAGTGGGTGATGAGAAACCTTATGAAATTCAACAAGGGCAAGTGCAAGGTCCTGCACCTGGGAAGGAGTAACTGCAGACACCAGTACAGGCTGGGCACTGACCTGCTGTAGGGCAGCTCTGCAGAGGTACCTGGGCGTCATGGTGGACAACAAGTTGACCATGAGGCAGCAGTGCCCTCGTGGCCAGGAAGGCCAATGGGATCCTGGCATGCATTAGGAAAAGCGTCTCCAGCAGGTCGAGGAGGGGATCCTGCCCCTCTACTCAGCCCTGGTAAGGCCGCATCTGGAGTACTGTGTCCAGTTCTGGGCTCCACAGTACAAGAGGGATGTGGAGCTACTGGAGAGAGTCCAGTGCAGGGCTACAAGGATGATCAGGGGTCTGGAACATCTGCCCTGTGAGGAAAGGCTGAGAGAGCTGGGTCTGTTCAGCCTGGAGAAGAGAAGGCTGAGAGGGGATCTCATCAGTCTATAAGTACCTCAAGGGAGGCAGTGAGGAGGGTGGTGCTGGTCTCTTATCAGTGGTGGCCACTGATAGGACTAGAGGAAACAGCCACAAACTGAAACACCAAAAGTTCCACAGGAACTTAAGGAAAAATTGCTTGACAGTGAGGCTGACAGAGCACTGGAACAGGTTGCCCAGAGAGGCTGTGGAGTCTTCTTCGCTGAAGATCTTCAAAACCTGCTTGGATGCAGTCCCATGCCACGTGCTCTAGGTGTGCAGGGGGGTTGGACTAGATGATCTCTAGAGGTCCCTTCCAACCTTAATGGTTCTATGATTTCCCTTTAATTGCTATGAAGGGAAAAAGGAGACCAACTCTAGACTATCCAGCCTGCCAAGAGGCTCTGTGAGGAAGGATCCCTAAATTGGATCCAACGGAACTCTTTGAATGGGAATTCCATCTTGTAATACAAGTTTATTGTGAATTTATTTTCAATAAAATAAGGCTTTTGTTTATTGCTATAGATAACTTTTACTAAATCCTGATCATGTAATTTAATACAGTGTAAGCCCTAGCTGGTTGATTGGTGCTTCCCATCAGGTGTGGTTTCCTTCAAACTAGCTGTGACGTAAGGAGAGTCCCTTGGGTTGTACTTGTGGGTACCACTGTGTGTATGGGTACAAATTTGTACAAGAGTCACTTTGGAGGACTGGAATTGCAAGGCAAACTTCTCAAGACAAAGGCTGCTCTATCCCTGTACTACTGTAATAGCAGCAGTAAGACATGCATGTCTTTGTATGTGTGCGCATATACATATGGGTTTTTTTTTTTTACCATTTTCTGCCTTTTGGTAGTGGTTTTGAGGTAGTTTTAATAGTAGTTCTGAGTAGTTTTTGCTTGGTAAATGGTTTGATAGGCACTTTTTTTCTGACAGTACTGCCAGTTTAAGTTGTTTCTCGCCCCTTCACAGATGCTCTTGCATTGTCCTTTGCCTTGTGCCAGAGTAGCTGTATGTGTGGATGCAGTGTGGCTAGCACTAGCATGTGGCTACAATGGAGGTGGTTCACGGGATCAGAGAGCAGACTGAGCTGGAAAATACACCTGTCTTCGCTCACGAAAGGCAAAGTTTGCTTTCTTTGCTTGTTCTCTGCCAAGCCGTAAAGCCGCTGTGCTGGTTTGGAGGCTGGACAGAGTGCTGATGATGAGGTCGACTAGGAGGAGTTTTAGTGCTGCTGAATATCTAACTAGGAGCTTGAGGGTTTCAGCCTGAGTCCAGAAAGCCCTGGGAGGTCATTTTTTATTTGAAGAGTTCTGCTAAAATGGCTAAGACAGCAGCATCAATTATCAGTATGCCCAGATTTGGTATTTTGAGAGTCCTGAACTAATACCACCTGTAAGTTTGTTCCACATTGAACCACAAACGACTGAAAACTTAGTGTAATTCTGAAATACATTGAAATACCATCTGTTCTTTTTTTTTTTTCTTCCCTACAGATATTTTTAATTTCATATATTTTTTCATATATTTATTTTATATATATATATGTGTGTGTGCATGCGCACTCACTCCTACCATCTATGGAATATTTAAAATTATGTTTGTAGCCTAGTAAATTTGTGCAAAAATCAAATGAGGAAACGTACTGGAAAATATACTTACCTGTTAATATCTAGCTTTTTTTTTTATGCTTTATAATACTGTGTCCTGATTTCTAAGCTCAGTTATTACTGTTTTAGTTTAATAGAGAAATATGAGGTAATATCATATACCTTACTGCAAAATGCCCTAATGAACGTCACTTATTTCATAACTAGGAACCATTTTCTTTGTTATTAAGAGTAGGCCATGCTGTTTAAATTTGAAATGACTGCTTATTATTCTTACTTAAGAGGTCTTCCAGGTTGTAATTAATATGTGGATGTTTGTTTCTGAGTTCTGAATACTAAACAGAAATCATCCAAACTTCTGTGACGTATTGTCTGAAAATTTAAAGACTTTTTGTTGGCATACTTATTGTGTTGTACGTAAGCTGGCTGATCTGTGCTTCCCATCAGCTATCATTTCCTTCAAACCAGCTCTGACAAATGCTGTAGATTCTCAGATGGGCGTTGCTTCTGATTATCTTTGCAAATAAGCTGCAGACTTGATGGACTTGCACCAAAAAAAAAAAAAAAAAAAAGAAAAGAAAAGAAACAAGCCACTAAAATTCCTCTAGCTCCCTACTCTTACATGAGTTCCTTGCATGAAGCCAAGGTATTTAGGATGCAGTGCACAGACTTAAAAATAAATCTTGTGGGATGTTTTGTTAATATGTGCATGTGAGGGAACATGTATATAAAGATGAATAACTTTGTTCCCTAACTAACTGCTTGAAGTAAAGATTGTGTAAGTGGAGTTATTCCTTGTGTGTGCATATTAAAATCTTTCTCAAATGCCACAAAGCGTAATAGTTACATAATGATTATGTTTTTCTGTATAAAAAAGCACAGCAACATTGGTTGCTCTGAGTGGTGATAAAATAATGTGTCTGCAAGGAAAGTGCCTTTGCTCTAAGAGAAGTGTACATATATCCACTAGCAGGTCCTGATTTTTGTGTGCATAAGTGATGAGCATGCTCAGTTTGTGGTGTTTTCCTATGTACTATGCATAAAACCTCTGACAGAAAGTTTGAGTCTTTCCCATGCTCTCAGTTTTCCATAGGTAAAATGGTGACAACTTCTGAGAAAGAACTGCATGTTAATGTACAAATTATCCTAGTTGGATCTGTGTATTCTAACCTTTTCCATCCATCTGATAAAATTACTGTTGACTAGGAAGCTGGTGGGTCCTGTTGTGTTCAGCTTCTCAGTATGTAGGGCTGTTTTTCCATGAAACATGAAAATGTATAGATTCAGTGCCCGTGTGATGGACATTTTTAAGACCTGGTGTTTGTGCAGCATCTGATTAAAGGTATGGTTTAAAGCCTTCAGAACTACTGTGTGATTTTATATATCCAACATGGTCATATTTCGCTATTTTAAGATGAGTACACAAATCAAATTTCTTTTTAGATTATCTACAGTGTTTGACATTTGTTTCCTTTCTCTATACAGTTCTTTAAATAAGACCTGAAGAGGTTGTTTCTGCTGAAGCTTACTGTTTTGCAACACTACTTTGCTTCCAAAACTTCAGGAATTACCCACACTTCAGCAAAAAGACTAAACTCCAAAATTTGGTGTAAAATACACCTAGTCCTAGCGAGCCAGAGCCTGCTCTCTGTGCCACTTCCAGCTGAAGCAACGGTTTCCAGTTGGTGGCCAATTGCCTGGAGCTCTTATCGCAGTGGGAGTGGTGCTGGCTGCTCCAGGCATGGCCTCGCATTGGCATTGACTGGCAGACACCTCCAGCAGTGCGGGGCCATGGGTGGCACAGGCAGCATCCTTGGAAGTTGGGCTTAGTTCTGTTTACAGGGGGAGTAGCAGTGACCCTGATAATGGTCTGCAAAATGCTCTTTTTTTTTTTTTTTTTTTTTTTTTTAAAGGTTAGGGCACCTCTATGATATATATGGAAATGCATTAACATTCGTGGCAACTAATTGAACCAATTACCATGTTTGCTGTGAAAGGAGATGGAAACAGGGTGGTTCTCTTGTTAAGTATTTGGAGCAGTTGAGGTCATGTGAATATCTGGACTACAACACTACCTCTGGAAAAAAATAAAAACAAAGGAGAAGGAATGCCTCGTTCATAATTGATTACACTCTGATTCCTTTTTGTTCAGCTGCTGACACAGACCTAGACTAGCTGTTCTGAAGATGGAAAATTCAATCGTTCTTTCTTTCTCTTATGGATGAGAGGGGCCTCACTCACTAAAAATAGAAACCTTTCCCTCCTATCTGTGTTTAAAACTCTATACATTCATGCCTAGATATCTACCTGATAAATTAAAAAGGAGAGGAGGGGGCATAGAAACATTTCTTTAAAGACTTGATCAACTTTTAATGCTATTTCAATACTTTTGTTGTCAACGGAGGATTTATGGAAGGATTAAGAGATGAAATAAGAGCTGTATCACTCACAGGAAACTATAGCCAGAAAGATTTTTAAACATATATTGTATTGAAGCAGTTTTCAAAATTCAGATCAAATAATTTGAACAACCCTGTATATATAACTTGCCATGTATCAAAATCCCCAAAGCTGCTTAATAAGGCAACTGGTGACCTTACATGTGTATCCAGGTAGCCTTGCAAACGAAGGCTGCAGTAGTTCTAAGGTGCAGCAGTAGTTCTTAATAAGCTTGCATGTGTTTAACTGCCCACTAGCAGTGATAGTTACACAGTACAGTAGGTCTGACACCGATCTTACACTGGGACTTCTTGCAGGCTGGAAAGTGTTGCTGAAGATCATGGTGTGGTACAGCCCAGTGAATAAGGGAACTTAAAACTAAATGCTAGAATTTCAAAATGTCACTGCCCATTCTGTGCCACCTTATAGACATATTGTACGTACCAGACGAAGTCATGCATTTCTTTTCCCTTGTCAAAAATACATCAACGAGCCATTGTCTGAGATGATCTCAGAGGAAAAAGGGTAAAATGAGCAAAGAGGAAAATTCCTGTAGCAGCAAAGAGGAAAATTCCTACAGTGGTACCTGGAAAGCGACGGACAACATCAGTTGCCACAGCAGTCTGCAGTGAGAGGGATACTAGGTTTTGGTGAGGATATGCAAGCAGAACTTCAGAAATACTAAGCTGAACTTCCTGAAGAAGTAGAAGAAGGAAAAAAATGGCAAGTCAGTTTAGAGAACTGTTTTGAGCTAACAATGTGAATGTGGTGTATGTAAATCTGTAAAATAATGTCAGTGTCTGTAAACTACTGGGATCTTGCTTGCTCTGTCACTACCTCAGAAAAGATATTTTGAACTAGAATAAGGGTTTGCTGTGGGGTTGGTTTTCTCTGTTTGTGTTTTATAAGCTTTTTTCTGCCTTAATTAGGTGACTGAATGAATTGGGAAATAGAGGATTATTCAGTACTTTCAGGGAGCTTTCTAAGATATTCTCAGATGCAGATCTGCCTTTTGGAAAATTAATATTTAGTGGTAGTGTTGCTCCAGACGTCAAAGGAATTTGTACAGGTCATTTAAATATTATTGACATTATTGTCTCACATTTTCAATTTTTCTAATATCTGTATTTTTTTCTTAAGACATTGTGGTTCTCACTGTATTTTTGTGCGGTAAATAATGAAGTTTTGTTGTTGTTAAGCATTCATTTTGTCCCAGTTGTGTTGCTTCTGCTTGGTAGAAACAGATAAATTGTATTACTGTCTTAATGGGCCTACAGATGTGGCAGAACATAGCTATGCTAAGTAAAAAAAATGACGGTGGTTCAGGACCAAGTGAAAGGAGAAAAGCAGGTGGTGAAAGAGAACAACTGTTATCAGAAAAGACCGAGGTGCAGAGATCTCTGCAAACCCTGAGCTGATTTGGGTCCGCCAGGGTGAAGCTCAACGAGGAGGGCAGGAAGGAGGGACCCATCCATGGCTGCACTGTTCCAACCAAACCCTTTCCCTTGGGTACCCATGGTCTGCATCTGCCAGAGAGCTCTGGAGCTCTGCAGGAGCTCGTCCACATGGCTCATGGTGCCAGCTCGACCCACGCTGACCCTGTGTGGGTTATGAGGTAGTAGCAGCGCTTTCTTTTCCTTGGTTCTGTTTCCAGACGTATCAGTAATTTCCCATTTTGAACCAGGTTTTGCCTAAGAATAGGGGGAGGTATTTGAGCAATATTCACAGCGCTCTTGCTTTGAAACTGTCATAGAGGTAGGAGCTGCTGCTGCCATAATGTTCTTAGGTAAATAAGCATGTTCACTGCTTCAAGTAGTTTGTGAGAACCGCTTGAGAAGCTGTGGACTTGCAGCATGGTGGTGCTGCATGACAGTTTTGTTTACCAGCATTTGTGAGACTTTGACAAGCTGAACTTTGTTCCCTTGTGTGAAGGGAGGATGAATTAGAACTTTAAGCAGCTTAAGATCACAAAGATGATAAACTCGTGATGGACACCCGCTGGGTTGGAGATGGGCTAGACAACTGGCTTTATCCTGACACCCAGCTCCCTGCTCTGTTATTTTAGTCAAGTTGTAAAAGCCTCGGTTACTCCATCTGTACAGTGGTACAGTACCTAGGCTGGCTTGGCTCATGGTTGTCAAACTTTAGAGTGGTCAGATGGGCAGAGGTTATGGCTGCAGATTTTACCCTGGCATATGATTATAAATAATTACAAGAGCTTGCTTGTAAACTCCTGTATACCGAGTTGTAATACTGAGGCATGGCAATTTATTTGCACTGCCTCTTAAGCAAGAGGAAGTAGTTTATGGAAATACAATGGTAACTTGTAATTTTTTAAGGGAAAATAATGAAGTTCTGTGATTTTGTGAGGCGTCCTTGTAGCATCTGCTAAAAGGTCTAGCGGCTGTTCTGTGAGTGTACAGGACAAAGAAGTTAACCTGCTTCCAAATTGTTAGAAGTATCTGAGAATTCACCAAAACTTTTATTCATAGATTACTAAGGAAGTAATTTAGAACTTTTTTTTAAAATCACTTTTTTTTTCTTCCTTTTTTTAGGTAATATTTCAATAATTGCATTACCAGTTTCCAGCACCAACTCTCCAACTAAGATTTTGCCAAAAACCTTAGGACCAATAAATGTGAATGTTGGACCCCAAATGGTAAGTTTTGCAACTCTGGTAATTCTAAACTTGTGTAACTAGGTGCCTGACTTTCTGGTTATGTAATGTGGAAACATGAAAAATAAAGATGCAAACTGTGCTAGGAACTCGCAGCTTCCTGCTCCAGCTGCAGAAACTGCCCAATAGTTTAAAGCTCCCCACCTCAGTGGAGATGTAGTGATGCGCAGGTGCAGCAACCACGGCATGCTGGAACTGCCAGTGCCTGTAAGCATTTTGTGTATGACTTGGAGCATACTTAACTTTCTGACTTTGAGTGGAAATTCATCATGCAAAAATAAGCAATTTCACCAGTTCACATTTTTTTCTATTATTCAAAATTGATTTTGACTTAATATGAAACAAAAAAATCTCAAGAACGTCATTGATGCCCTTTCAATATTTTGAGCCATCTCCTCACTTAAATCTCCAGAATTGCCAAAGACTAAAGGCTTCTGATACGTGCCTAAAGATTTAGCTTGTTGAAACCCACTCCTCTTAGAAGTGTCTCTTCCTGCTGAGGTAACTTTATGACAGTATAGCCACTAAAGAGCTGGTCTTGAGAAACATTTTCGGTTTTCTGGTGGCCAGAGGACAGAACAGGCAGTACAGTGACCTGCTTTTGGTAACCTGATGCCTGGCTACAAAGCACTTAGCCTGTATACAAGAACCATTGGGCGTGTTTTTGAAATACTTGTTGTGGGTCTTCTTTACAACACAGATTGTTACTATTCTGCAATGGCTTTTATCCCAATTGGATTTGGGACAATGTTTTTTCCGTGTTTTTTTTTTTTTTTTTTAAACATTCATAGAGGAATCTATTTCAGGACTTTGTCACAGGTAGATACTGTTTGTTACAGAAAACGTGATGTCCCTAAACCAGGCATGGTGCATGTTTTGCATCTTCACATTCATTAAAGTATTCTTAAAAAACATATTCAACAAATTTTGTTGTCTTTAAATTGGCACGTTCCTAGAGATCTCCAGCATCTCTGGAAACTTTAGCTTGGTTCTCAGATCAGAGCAGTTCTTGAGAACAGATGATCTGCAGTTTGTGGGTTTGTTTGTTTTGTAACTTTAGTAGTAGTTTGTAACTAATTTAAAACTGAGACTTACTAGTAAATTCATAAATCTCCTATCAGCAGACAAAACATGAACAATGGAATGATCACAAATTCACAAAATTCATTATAATTTTACACTAGTTGACTTATAATAACTTTCTTGTACCCATGAAACTTACTTTTCCTATAAGAGTGTTACTTATTATTTCTGTTTCAAAAATGTTCGTTTCTCTGCTATATTAAGATGTGCCAGTTAGCTTTTGCTTGCCAACGTATTTTATATCAAATTTTGCTTCTTTTGCTAATAAAGTTTCTTTTGCTTCTTTTTGCCACATTTTTTCAAAATAGTTCCATTTAACATGCCACTAATTTATATATATATTTAAATTATATTATACAGTTTTTGTTCAACTTGTATAAAACTGTCCTATGTTATCTTGCCTTGATTAGTCTATATATTGACACTAACTTTATTTTGAATAATTTTACAGAAAGTTAGTTACCATCAGTTCATTCCAGTGGCTTTTTGTTTTGTGAAAAAGTCTTGCAAAAGTCTTGTAAAACTCAGGCAAGTCCATTTGAAGAGCCTGGCGTGTGCTTGTTAACACATGGTGCTCAACGTGTTTTCTAGGAGCTGTCCTTAACTAGTGCTTCTGCCAGTCACATTAGATTCAGTTAACACACTAAATCTTGGTGAGGACTGAAGTTTATAGGTGAGTTTGCGTTAGAGTCAGAGGTTGCCCTGACCATGTCCCCATGCCTGCTACAACTTGCCATTGCTTTCCAGTGCTGGCTAGGAACAGCAAGGAGCCGCTTTCTAGGGGTGAACTCTTAGCCGGTGTGATGCAGGTGCATCTCCTTGCTGCCTCTCCTCTGTGCTAGACCCAGCCTGGGAGCTGAGGCAGCGCACCACAGTAATAGTCATTAGTCTCTATGAGTGAATGCAACAGCACAGTATTATTGATGAAAAAGGTACTGCTTCCTGCAGAGGTTCTTATAACTTGGCAGAATTAGGATGTGAAATTTTTTTCGTGTTTACCTTATGCCATGAATTTCTGTGATTACTTTAGGTGCATTGGAAAATTTCTGGCTGTCAGAAATGGAATGAGTCCTGTGAAAGTACCGATGTGTGCCATTTTAAATGAAAATAAACGCTGCCTTCTCTGTAGATGAGAAGGTGGCAGTGCAGTAAAGCTGCGCTCTGTAGGCCTGCCCGGCCCGCGTCCTCGAGGCAGGAGCGGGGGCCAGCGGGGGGCGGCGCCGCTGCCGCTGGGTGGCGCTGCAGCGCGCGGGGATTCCGCGAGCGCCGCTAACGCTGCTGCCTGGCACAAGAAACCTGCGTGGTGCAAAGAGCTCTTAGGGTACATTTGTCATGAGGTTTAAATGAAAATTGCCCTTACTTTACCCAGTAGAGGAATGCGAGGCATTAGGGAATGTGCTGAAATGCATTTTGGTAGCAATATGCTTAAGATGTTTTCTCCCTGGCATGTGTCAGCCACATGCTGGCAAAGCCATGTGCTTACTGAAAATAAACCTTGCTCATAGTATTGCAAGGAATTAATATAAGAAGTTACTGGATTGGATTAATGTTTACCTGAAATATTGCATTACTGATTCTTGCTTACATTCTGGTGTGATAGTAGTGCTGAATTTCAGAAGCATTTCAATATTAACCATTCTACCTGTTTTTTAAGCCAGTGTAGCTGTAGGTTGATAGGGGTTAATGCCCTTCCTGTGCTTCCATACAGTGTGAAAATGCAAGCAGCTGGGGGATCTGCTCTTCTCTAATATCAAACAGCAAATATGTAACCTGTACCTGTGTTTCATGTTTCTTGTTATTTTATGGTTTTACTTGTCTCTCTCTCTCTTAAGCTATTTGCAAAATCAGGTAAGTTAGTTTCTTTAGAAAAAAAGAAATAAGAACATAACCACAGTGTAGCATTGGGAGGGTGTAAAATCATGTTCAGTGAGATCAGGAATTTGGAAATCCTTCGGGTGGATACCATGTTTTCCACTTGTTTACACAAATGTCTCTGGATGTGAAACAACGTATCTGCCAGGTACTCATATGAGTACTGGATACGTTTAGTAGTAAAGGAAGGATGAAAAGTTTAATGGAGTTGATATTCAAAATGCAGCTAATGTATGGAGTAAAGAAAAATATAAGCTGACTGACTTTCTCCAGAAACCTATGAATCTTAACATTTTGACACAAAGAACTTGTAGTTTATATTTTAAAGATTAACTAATTAATATTGTTTCATTTGTATGTGCTCTCTGAATTCTCCCAGAGTGAAGGTCACTTTAAGGAGTGACCTGAGATGAAAAGTTGAGACCCAAGAGTTTTAGTATTGTCAATCACTTGAATAGAGTTCCAACAGATCTGAATAAACATATTTTAAAGCCCGTCTATGCTAGAAGGAAGCCACACAAACAGTTCATATTTGCAATAGATGACAGTCACTTTGGTCTGCCTTGTTCTTTCAGCTAAAACCAACAGGTTGCTTTATTCAACATATATGAGGCAGGTTATTTTACTAGCTTGCAGAAATGCCTTAAAAGTCTTGTAAATGGTAGAAACTGTAGGGAATATTTTATTTGGAGCTCAGATTTTCTTCAATACCAAAGAAAGGCAACTGTAAGACACGCATCCTTTGGAAATAAGGCTTTATTAATTCCAGTGAATAAGAAATCACCTACATGTTTTCTGGAATAAACAATTACATATAGGTAGGTACAAATCCTGCCCCTTGTGCCTAGCAGTTATTTAAATTTGTCTAGACCTGGTTCATGTGAATAATATATAGTAATAAGATACAGTTAGGAAAAATCTTTAACCTGACAACATTGTAATTATTGTCATATATGAAGATCTTCTAATGACACCTCTTCAGTATATTTAAGTGCAGTTTGCATGTGATGCAGAAATGTTTTTTTTTCTTTTCTTTTCTTTCTTAGAACCAATGGTTGGTATGAATTTTGGTTGTGTTAGCCTCTATTTTCTTAAAAGATTTTTTTTTTCCCAAAAAAATTCATAGATCATAAGCACATCACAAAGACTGACCAATTCAGGGAGTGTTCTGATTGGGAGTCCCTATAATCCAGCTCCAACAATGGTCACACAGACACACATAACAGAAGCTACTGGCTGGGTTCCAGGGTAAGGAGTTTGTTTTATTTAAAGGTGTTTGCAGATCTGTTCCATTTTTTCTCCTTTGTTTGCACTCTTATGTTGGTTTATGGCTTGTAGTTCTCACACAGGGAGTACAGTCTTAGCACGTTCTGCACTTTAGATGTCTGGAACATGTGAACACAGGGTTAGAGGCACCAGTCACATCACTGTCTGTTTTAATTCTGTTTTATGGCAGTGTCTGTTTCTGTGGGGTCATGGAGAGGCACAAGTTGATGAGCCTTTACTTTTTTCACAAATTAATGACATATGCAAGTGGCTTTGTAATAGAGCAAGTCAGTAGGTGCCAACAAGGGGACAGCTGTCAAACATGCTTCAGGAGGCATTTAAGAATAACACTTTAATGGCAATTTTTGAATGTAATCAGTGGTGTCTTTCTGTTACTGTTGTACAGAATCACAAAGTTTTCATAGTGTTCTGAAATACATTAGAGTAATGTGATATATTTAACGCTTCTAAGGAAATTTGGTCTTTACAATATTTCACAATTTTTTGACTTCCAGTACTACTGAACTTACCTATCTCAGATGTAATGCTGTGTTTCTGAAAATTAAAAAGTAATTTCTGCCTTTAGGTGATTTTCTAATTGGTGATGAATGTAAGCAATGCCTTTCCAGCTTTACAGGTAGGAAAATGGAGCATCTGAGAAATGGCAGAAATGTGAGCAGGATGTTTGTACTTCGACTCTCTTCACCTTGTGCTTAAGCAGGGTGTTACTTCAAATAGAGTCTGTAAACAGCATTACCAGTTAAGTGCTATTTAAGTGTGTTTTTCGATGGAAAAAGGAGGCTTATGTGAATGTGTGTATTTCTGCAAACAGTTTTTGAATCCTGTTTGTTTTGATTTTTATGTGACAAAGAAGTCAAAGACAGCCTTGTTTTGTGAATACCTTGATGGGGAGAAAGCTGTAGTGTCAGTTCACGGCTTGCAAAACCAGAGAATCTGCTTCCATTAGCTCTCCTGAGCTTCACCCAACCCGGAGGTGGTCAGCCAGTCTCTGCAGTGCGTCCCCCGCCACCAGCAAGGAGAAATCCCTTCCTTCTGTTCAGCTGCTGTTGGGCTGAGCTCAGTACTTGCAGTGAGCCTGTCTGCTGCTTTTCCCTGGGAAATAAGCAAGATGTTCTCCAGACACACTGGTCGATCACTATCATTCCCCACAGAATTTCATAAAACAGATCATATTTTCACCTGAACAACCAAGGAGAGAAGGCCCTGTGATAGCGTCTGACCTGACCAGCTCTGAGCCCTTGATGAAGAAAGTGGCTGAGGAAGTACAGGCCCAGAGTCCTCCACACCCTGTTGTTTACTAGTTTCCAAAGTTAAGGGAGACAAGGTCACATTCACGGTGAGGACTCTGTTAGGAACAGCAGCAGCCTGGCTCGCAGCTGTCCTGCCAGTGCTTCTCCGGTTCCCCAAGGAGCAGAGCGAATGTCGCAGGACCCAGTCCTGCTCCACTCGTACCCCAAGCTTCCGCAGTGTGCCACCGAGTACCATGGACAGGGCTTGCCAGGGAGGAAAAATGGTAATTTTGCTACAGAGGAAGAGGTCCACTGGCAGGATTCCTCAAACTGAGACCAGTTCTAATCATAACTTGTCTTCTCAAATTCTGTCAAACTGTTCCTGTGCTATTTTTCTCTTTCAGTAAAGATTTAAGAGTAAATATTAATACCTAGCTAGCGATCAAATGTGTAAATTTTATTAGTATAAATGTATGTACCTGTCTGATAATTTAATTATCTTCTAGGGACAGAAAACGGACTCGAGAATTTATAGAATCAGATTTTTCAGAAAGGTGAGTGTTACTGAGCATCTGTGGGGTATACAGTCAGTCATTCCTGGTTTACTTCTGCAGAGTTGCTCTTCAGAAAGAATGTCCAGTTTTCACTCTGCAGTGAAAGCTGTGTTGTATGTTACCCCGTATAACATACATTATTCATTACTTATTTGCTTTAGTGCTTTACGACAAATACATTCACAGACCAAATTGGAATCGTGGAAAAACAACCAGAACACATTTTCAGAAATATTTTGTTCTAGTTTTCCAATGTGGCAAGTACTAGTAAGCAAATAATCTTTTTCCTTTGTTTCCAGAGCTACTCTGAATCCATTCAGGGTGTTTTAATTTGTTTACCTACCAGAAATCATTCAAACTAATTAATTGCATAGGTGTTAGACTTTGTAAAAAATCTGCTATTTTTTTTCCACTCTTCTTCTATCCCTTTTTTTCCAGTGCCTTTTTTTTTTTTCTTGAGATAAATTGGAAGATTTCAAAAGCATTCATACATTTCAATATTTTTTAGCGTGTTACTGGTGACAGTACCAAGCTTTGCTCTTGCTTTTTGCAACTCCCTCTAACACTGCTGTGAACTCAGACTTGCAGAAACAAGGGAGAACTTGATATTTTCTGTTTCTGCAAAATTACAGGTCTCTTTGAAGCATACCATCAACCCACTTCTGTAATTAAAAAAAAAAAAAAAGAAAAGAAAAAAAAAAACCACTTTGAACTGAGCATTTTAAATGCCTCTGCTGAAACATAATGGCCAATTTTTATTTGTTCAGAAGTACTAAGGAGAATGGTGATTTGTTGTGGCATTAGACTTATGGTATTTTTGTTTCCAGCTTTCCATATTACTGTCATTGTCAAGACTGAAACTTTTCAGTCTCACCTGTTCTAGCAGTTATTTAGGTACTGACTGGCTTTTGTCATGTTGTTAACACAATGCCTCAGTACGATGTGTTTAATTAAAAAGAAAACGTGAAGATTTCAGATTCAACTACTTTAAATCTAAATAAGGACTTTAAATAATGTAGTTAAAAATAATTCTCCAGTGAAAACTTTTTTCTAGAGGTAACTCACTTGAAGAAGACACACAGCTTTCTAACTTTGTTCATTTAGTTTTATCCATTGGGCCTTTTGTCTATTGGAAGACCAGAAAAATAGATGTTCCCGTCTGTGTACTCTGCAGTAAATTTGAAGCAACAGGACAAATGACACTCAGTGTCATTTTAAATAAATGTCAGGCCTTGAGTTTTTTTAAAAAATTGATGTAGTATTAACTGTCATATCAATATTTCAGTAATTTAAAACTTAAAACACCTTCAAATGTACTTCTGCTTGAACTGGAAGACAACACTGTTTTACTGGGTCCAGATGATCCTGCTCTTTGTTCAGCCTTTGTGAACATGATCCTAAGAGGATTTTTCTGCTAGGTGCTTGTTGCAGTTTGAAAGGGGGTATATTTGGTAAGAGATGACTCCGCTTGCGTTCCAGCCGATCCTAAGAGGTTAGAGGGACTGGAGTGGCTGGGCTTACCTCTTAATAGGGATATCAAAATACTGTGGGAGCTACAGGCCCAGCTCCAGCAGCACCGGATTCACAGTCTGTCAGCTGTAGGTCCAATTGCCTTCAAAACAAGGAGTTGAGTTCACGAATAGCAGGATTGATTCAAATGCAACATTTACAAAGCAGGTTTTGGATGTCAGTACAGGAAATTCTCTACTACAGCGTGGGGTTTTTCACTAGCTCTGATGCACAGATGTGCAGTCATCACTCACACAAGGAGATTGGAAAGGGCTCTCAGTCTCGAGTCTCCTCAGGTGGCGTCCTGACCCAAGGGAAGGAACGGGCTTCAGCATGTCGACCAATCCCAGAAGTTGCGATGGAGTCTTCCCTCCCGTTTCTTCCCTCCTTAGTTCATCTTTTATATTTTTTTTTCACATTTAGGTGGAGCTTGAGTCACTATAGTCATTATTGCTATTGATTGGTGAAAAAGTCTCTCGCTTCCATCTGCAGGTACAGTCAGTGGAAAATCTAGAGCACGTGCTCAGTGAGGAGTGGTCGTACCTCGGAGGCGGGTAACTTTTGGGATGGAGGTGTGCTTTGGCATTATAATGAGCAAAGTTCACCCGAAAGGAGTGATTTGCCACCCTTGCTGGCTCAGCACTGGACACGTTATCATGTATCTCCCACTGGGCAGATACTGTGCAGCTTATCAGCAGCACAGGGAGTACAACAGTGTTTGGCCACAGTGTCTTCACTCCACTCCACCCTCCGTTACTCCTCCCTGCAGCTGCCAGGAGGGCAGATTGTGCTGCCGAGGCACCGGCGGAGGAGCAGAGTCCGTGCCAACCAACCACCCTGGAACTGGCAGCTGTGTCTCGCCCCACGCAAGCGCCTGTAATGCCATAGCTTCTGTTAGCCCCTAGTTTTTCTCTAAGACCTCACTTTTCAAACAATTTTTCCACAGCTGTTTAATATTTTCCTTAATTTATACTGATAATTCTTCATTATGTTAACTTGTAGAATCTAAAACATCTGATTACATAGCTGTTTATAGCTACTATTTATAGCATTTTTTTTTCCATTTTATAAAAAGCTCTGGTTAGAATGTAAAACTAACAGAAAAATCATCTACAATGGAAACATCACCTCCAAATTACAGTCATCTGAAAATTAAATGGACTTTTATAAATATAATTTTCTCAGGTTAAAAAAAAAAAAAAGATTGTGAAAAGAAATTTGATTTCTAAATATTTCTACTGTTAAAACAGAGTTGAGTGTCTGCAGCACATGGTTCAGTTGGAAAATATCCTGTTAGGAATAGGGGGGGAAGTGTATGCTGAGTTTAAAATAATTTCAAGAATCTCTGCTACCTGATTGTAGTACTGCGTGGTATAACTATTTCTCCAGTGAGTCCACTTCATACTGCAGTTGGTGTGATGAAACTGCTGATCATATATTTTTTTATTCCTTTTTTTGCTCTTCCTCTTTTGGAGGGAGAAGAAGGAGCAGAAAATAAGCCTGACAATTGGCAGTCATGAATTTTAGCACCAGAGAGCTCATGAGCATGTGCTTACTTTCTAAAAACAAGTCTGGTACATATGTCAATCTGAACTGTGTTTGAGAGCACAGATATTAAACATAAGTCATTAGGAGAATTAAGGTGGCTTCTGCTGTACCTTAAGTAGTGATATCTGAGCCCTTTTGTTTTAAGCACCAACATGACAATTATCTCTAGGTGTGGTTTCCAGGCACATAAGACTCCTGTGAAGTTTTCCCATCTTTTGTATCACTACCTGGAGTGTAGGTTTACATATACATTTTTTTAGCATCTACCTAGCAGAATGTAGCTAAAACAGTGATACTGTAGAAACTGCGACAAATGGAGAATAGACCTGGGTATCAAATATGCTTACTAAAAATCAATATAATTAATTACTTTTTTCTTTACAGTAAGAGAAGCAAAAAAGGAGACAAAAATGGGAAAGGTCTGAGGCATTTTTCAATGAAAGTGTGTGAAAAAGTCCAACGTAAAGGAACAACTTCATACAATGAAGTGGCTGATGAGCTGGTATCAGAATTCACAAATTCTAACAGCCAACTAGCTGCAGATTCGGTAAGCAAATGTGTGGTGAAATTTGTTTCATATCATTGCAAAAGTGCCCTCTTTATCATGGAATTCTGTCCCTTTTTGTTTCTGCATCGTCCTGCTACACTCTATAGCTTTCTTCTCTTAGCTGTATCCCAGATATTAAGATTTTTGTGTGTGTGTGTGTGTGTGTGTGTGTGTGTGTAAAAAATACATATATACGTATAGACAGCTATAAAATATATGTAAAATTTAAAGATGTAGAATTAACATAATTGAACTCTCTATAAGTTCATAGAGAAGCCTGCCCAAAGATTAACTTAAAAAAAAAAAAATAAAATAAAAAAAAAAATAAAAAAAAAATTTCCATCCTATAAAGTCTTGACAGGTTTTTCAACCATAACAAAACACCAAAATGGCAGTTGTTGTACAGTGGCTTTATGCGGGGCTCAGGCTTTCATTTGCAAGCAAACAGACATGCTTATGTAGGTTCCAGAATATATTATAAATGGAGCTATATGTTTTAGTACCACTCTGACTTCAATTGCCATTTTGTCTCTTCATGTTTTACTCATCTATGAAAGAAGGGTTCAGTCTTTACAACTTTTTTGAGTACTAGTTGCAATTAATATTGCGTTGTTTTCTTAGCAGGCTTATGATCAGAAAAATATTAGACGGAGAGTTTATGATGCTCTTAATGTACTGATGGCAATGAACATAATTTCAAAGGAGAAAAAGGAAATCCGATGGATTGGCCTTCCTACAAACTCGGCTCAGGAATGTCAGAATCTAGAGGTAAAGTGAGGTGGATGGGAAATTCTATACAGTTGATGGGTTGTGGTAATGGTATGATATGTTCATAATGTATCATATATTCATAATACCTACCAGAATTACTTTTAATATTTCAGTGATTTGAAATATTATCCTCATGTATTCCTACTTCAGTTTTACTTAGTATACATTACATAAGGGCACTAATTAAGTCAGGGATAACATTAACCTTAAAGTTCACAGTAGCCTGAATTAAGCATAAAAGAAATAAAATCTACGGTATACTTAAGCTGATAAAGTCATATATATTTAAAGGAGCTTGTTTTGCAATTAATGCATGTGCTTGAAGACACCATTAAAAAGTTTCCCACTGTTGTTTTTTTTCCAGCAGACTAAAAGTTACTTCTTTTGCAAGGCTGACAGACTTTATATGCAGAAATGTTGCTTGTTCTTCAGGGCAAATAGTCTATGCATACAAAGAATAAGTTAACTGTAGAGTGCTGTCATGAATGTCCTGAAATACATCCCTCATGTCTTAGACTGGGGATACAGGTTGCATTAGATACCTCTAAAGGTACCTATTGTCCTTCTGCACGCACTAAAAAAAATTGCTTTTATTATCTTGTCTGTTACAGCAGCTTGGACAATCCACACACCCAAGGAGGGGTGTGTGGCTGATGGCTGCACGCCAGGCGCGGGTTTTGGTTGCTTGTTTTCGATTGATAAATTTGCACTTCACCTGCATTCATGGGATTGCATTATCCTTACTATAGGTTATTATTATTAATAATAAACTTAAATTTCTTTGTGTTACCTGCAATGATCATGGGCCTTTCACTGTGTTGGGCTTTAACTACCTACGCAGAAAATGGAAGTGGGGCAGATTTTCTTAAAATGTTGCTTTCTGTGACATATTAGGAAATGAAGCTGCATTTTCATAGTGTGTAAATCAGAAGATTAATTTCCTTAAAAATCAGTGTAAGGTGCCAACTTTTCTCAAAATGTAATTTTATAATAAGGTTATCTAAAGAAAAAGTGCAGAATAGGTTGTTATACAGAAAGTATATCTAAAATAAATCTTTAATTGCTTTTAAGAGTTATGTGTGTGTCCCAGTGGAGAATGTCATACACCATGCTCTGAAGAAAGCATTGCAATCATTGTGAATAAAAGCATTGTAAACAACAACAAAAAATATTTTTAAGCCAGCTAAGACTTAAAATGTTACATAATTTAGTTTCAGCACTTCAATGGAAACATAATTTAAGCTGAGTTTTAATATTTTTGGGAACAGTGATACAGTGTTGGTAGCAACAAGGACATGAAGAGAAAACATCTGTAAAGCAAAACGGCTGACACTGCCTTTGTCAAGCGTGCTCGGTTCTTCAGTGTTTCCACAAGGCGCTGTTTGAAACGCAGCCCGTTGTCCTGGCTGTGTCAGCGCGGTGCAGCACTGTTACCGTCGCAAACACTGAAGGCAACTTTGCCCAGTACATTGGTGTTACTGCAAGTGCTGCAAGCAGGTGACACCACCCTGGTGTAGATGAAGCAATGGTATTCCTCATTCATTCTTTGTTGCTGAAATCTTCTCAGTTTGATCAAACCACAGATGAGTAGTCAAAAAAAGTGGAAGTCACCTGTAACTTCACAGTCCAGCATTAGAAAGATGCAGGAGAAATCTAGTTTGTTAGCTGTCTTGCATGGAAAACAGCATCATGTGATTAGTCCATTTGGAAAGAAAATGTGGCAAGTGGTTATCATAGAATCCTTAAGGGTGGAAGGAACCTTTATATGTCTGAAAAACTTTGGCAGTTACTTACCATGCCATGGAGTTCACTGCTGTTTACAAAGGGAAGAACAGATTTTAGTAATGGTGCTGTCACACTGGTAGCTTTAAAGCCTGTTCAGTTTGGCAGAACGAAGTGGGCAAGGTGAATTTGGTAATTACACTGATGCATTTACATTTATGTTTTAAGATAGAGAAACAGAGGCGGATTGAACGGATAAAACAGAAGAGAGCCCAGCTACAAGAACTGCTGTTGCAGGTATGTTTAACTGTATTTTGCATATTTCTCTCTATACAAATGGATACATACACATACATATATAAAGAAGAAATTATCAAGAATCCAGTATGTTAGTACTTGTAAAGTTCCTTCTTGACTTAATTAACAACTATGATATACTGGGAAGGAAAAGTTTTAGAGGTGACTTACCTGGCATGGGGACATCTTACCTACATTTCACTTCTTGGTTTATTTTTGGGCATTGTAAACAGCTTATTGTATTGACTTAACTAGAACCCTTTTTCTCAGAGGCTTTGTCATTACCTACAGTAGGGAGAACGGAAACACTGCAAAATGCTCTAGTGCACTTCTCTGACTAGTTCCTGTTAGAAATTTTCACTGCCATTCAAAGCCAAGAATTCTAGAGCTGAATTTTGTTAAACATGTATTTAAGCAGTTTTGGTAGGACGGATATTTCCGTCTCCTAAAGAATGAGCGAGGACAAATCCAGCTCTCTCACATTCTGATACGGACCTAAAAAAATCTTTGACACTATCTGAATTTTAGCTTAAATTGCAGAAATATATTTCATATGCATCTCACCTGTGCACTTTAAGTAATTTAAATATAGTCAAAGGTTTGTATGAAGTCAGGCCCTCAAGTACCTGATGTGAAAATGACTGATTTGCACTGATTACAACTGTCACTATATTCTTATGTTCACTGTCTAATCAGTGGTTTGCCCAGCCCCTCAAATGGCATAAATAATACCTTACTGTAGGCAAGCACACAGACTAGCTTCCAACCCTAAAATAACACTTCCTAAAAATACATGTTTTCATATATACACACACAGATATATGGACCTAAGAATCCAACAGAGAAGAGGTGGTGTCATAAATGGCACCTGCCTAAAATTTAAAGGGGAGAATTTCAAAACTAACTGGTTAGACGAGGGAAAAGGGGGAGTGGATGGAAAGGGGAAGAGGATGTAGATCAGGAATGCCATAATTCCCATTTAAGTGTAACTAGCTCCTAGTCTGAGGTAATAAGGTATATAAACTAACAGAGATGTCTGACTCCGTTTTCAAAAGGAGCAGGGAGGCATTCCCTGCCAAACTCTATTGCACCATTTTTGTTTCATCCTTAGGGACTGCAAGGGGCACATGCATTAGGATATGCATGAAAAAACAGTGTCAAACTTGTGTTGCTGCAGGCCAGCTTCACCTACAGTGCAAACAGGAAGCCAAGCCAGACTTACTTTTGGGCAAACAAGAGCTATTCCCAATTCCTGGAAATGATGTCTCCATTTTAATGTCAGTGAATGTCTTTTCTTTCTTTCTTACAGCAAATAGCATTCAAAAACTTGGTACAAAGAAATCAGCAAAATGAACAGCAAAATCAAGGCCCTCCAGCTTTGAACTCGACAATACAGCTGCCTTTCCTAATAGTCAACACTAGCAAAAGAACCGTTATAGACTGCAGCATATCAAGTGATAAGTGAGTATGTTGTGGAATCAATCTTTTGAATGTTATTTTGAACAAGCAAATTTATTAGTTTACTAAAATTAATTGTGCATTTTAAGTTTTTCTTTATTTTTTTGGCCCTTAATGTCACCTCTCACCATTTTATTTATATATAATAAAAACTGGCTTGTGTTTTTATATACAAATGCAACTATATAATGACTAGTCAAGACAGGTTGCCTTTTATTCCTCTAAAAGGCATCTCAGAATGACATTTCAAGGAGCCTTCATGGCACTGAAAACAGCAAATAGCATAAAGTCATATATATTCTCTCTTTATACATGCACACATATATATATACACACACACACACAAGGACAGCACTAGCTTTTCATAAAGTCACACACACTGCTTCTGAATTCTTACTTCTATGATAGCATAAATCTATTTAGTCAGAAATACACGGTATAACATAAAAAAAACTTTATAGAGGTAATAATAGCAATTTTGACAGAAATGGTTGACATCTTTCACTAGCAAAAAGTTTATACCTGGCTCTTTGAAGAGGGGAAAGGAAAAAAAAAAAAAAAAAAAAAGGAAGTGATGCAGAAGTTTGAAACATTTCCAGTGTAAGCATATGTGTTGTTGCTATAGTTAATTCCTTTCTGTTAATCTGAAAATCTTCCACTTAGGTATTTCTGGGTGTTTATGTACTCTATCCTGTGAAAGGAGGACTGAAAGTATGGGGTATTATTATGTTAACCGCTAACTTGTGTTAACTGTTTGATGAGTTTCTGAATAGTTTCTTAGTTGAAAATAACTTTGTTTCAGCTATTATAAGCTACAGATTTAATTCCATACTATACAAATCCCCTACTGAACTTCAAAATAAATCTAGATACAGCAAAAATAGAAAGACAGTCCTTAATTACCTAAACACCAACATCCAAAAAGAAATACCCTGTAGAAGCAGAATTGTTGCAGAATAGATATAATTCAAGTGCAGTATATTCTGTGACAAAACTTTCGGAATAATCCCACCAGCACTCTAACTCAACAAATTACAAATTTAAATAGCAATACTGATTTAACTATATCCTTATTCTATAGATATGTTACAAAAGTCTCACCGTGCTTGTTTAAAATGCTGATCGATATATAGGTTTTAAGTCAACAAGAAGATAATATCATAATAAAGCTTCAGAACGGCCACTTTGAATATGTCAATGATGCAGCTAAAACTATGGCTATGTAGAGACGTACAGCACAGGCATCTACAGTCACAAACTGTAAGAAAACACTACTACTAAAAATGAACACACTGAAATAATTTAGATTTTTGACATTTCAGTTTCAGTGTTAATAACTGGGTTTCAATTTTAACATCATCCTGAGGTCATGAAGTGTGCAAGCTGAATTAAAAATGCTTTCTACTGTGAAACTGTATGTGCAACTGATCAGTGGCACCAGCAGTGTATAGATGAACAGTGCCAGATACTGCTAATATTTAAACAACTATTATATTGATTTGCTGAATAAGGCACTAATCAAAGTCGTTAACCAGCTTGGAGAATTTTAGTGCTCCTATTTCTTGGAGAATCTGCCAAACTCTTCCATTCTGCCCAATACCACTGCTGGCAAAATCGGTTTTTCTCCTTTCCTTCCCCCAAACATTTATGTAAACTATTGGTTGCTCTCTGTTGGTGAAGCACCAGTAGCAAACAGATGGCCCAGGAACATCCCAACATTAGTCAGTAAAAATCATATTTACAGAAGCTCTCCCAGCGAAAATCACTGCTTGGGAAAATGTTATACATAGAGGGACTTACTAAGTCTAGCCAAAACTGAAATTTCTGGCATGTGAGATGAAGCGTTTACTGGACAATTTTTACTTAGTATTTGAAAAGGCAGACACGTGCCAGACAGCACACTAGGAGTGACATTTCTGAAGCGGGAGTAAACAATAATAGATTTCAGCTAAAAAGGATAAAAATCAAAAGTCAGGCTGAAAAGACATAAGCGCGAATACTTCGTTTTAAAGTAGGTAAGATTAGAAAGGAAAAAACGTAAGTGTAAAGGGTAAAAACATATGCATCAAGGGGACTCTGTTTGAATTTTTAAAAAAATGCAGAGCAGGACATTAAAAGGAGGCTAATAACTTTCCAAAAGGTAAGGTATACCCAACTAGGGAAACAAATTGCAAGAAGCAAGCAGCAACATAATTTAAGCAGATGAAGCACTTAAAAAGTACAGAAGTACAGAAACGGGAAGCTATAAGGAGCTATATACTATACATAATATATATATTATACTATATGTGGTCCTGACTGGGGAAGAGGTACAGCAGAACTAGGAGACAGACACAGGAGGGCAGCAAATGTGACTGCACTATGAAAAAGCTTCCATAGAAGGAACAGATCAACTCTCTGGCCTGGATGGAGAGGACAATGGATTCACGGAGGTCCAAGCAATCGTGGTGCCCTACGAACAGCTATTCAAAGCTGCTATATAGAAGTAGGAGACATCAGGTGGCAGATTTCATAGAAGAAGAATGTAAGTTCTTTTTTGTGATGGTTTAACTATACAAATCATGGCATTTAATATTATACCCCAAAGTTGTAACTTTGGTAGTCATGTAAACTCACTTAAAGAATATCCTTAAATAGCTTTAAATGACTAGAAGTATAGAGACTTCTAGGTCAGAGGTTGCAAGTTGCAAATAACTACATTGGACAGATATTACCCTAAGTTTCTCATGTTCTTACACCACCTTCTTAATAGTATTTGGTCACAGCTAGAGAGAGAAAACTGAGCTATGCTGACACTTTTTTTTTTTTTTTTTTTTTGGAAGGGGGGGATGCTATTACCATGCTTATTTTCTTAAGAAATTATGGATTTTTTTTTCCAAACAAAATCTCTGAATATAAGCAATTCCAAGACAACACATCAGAGGAAAAATGTGACACTATCAGTAAATACTGCCCTTAATACTGTACCAAATAGCTGAATTCAGTTATTAGTTACTGTCCTTGCAGGATTAGGTATGACTGTGTTCTTCTATTCCCTGTTTATCTCAACATACTTGCCTCACTTTGAGGAAATGGCCTCAAGTTGAGCCGGGGAGGTTCAGGTCAGACATCAGGAAGAATTTCTACATGGAAAGAGCAGTCAAGCATTTGAACAGGCTGCCCAGGGAAGCGGTGGAGTCACTGTCCCTGGCAGTGTTCAAGAAAGATGTAGATGAGGCGCTTAGGGACATGGTTTAGCAAGCATTGTGGTGATGGGTTTACAGATGGACTTGATCTTAAAGGTCTATTCCAACCATAATGATTCTGTGATAGTGACACTTACTTCCCTTTTGATGTGGTTAAGTTTAATTAAATATGAGCAATGTAGGTTATACAAGTATCACAGTACAGCTGCAAAACAAACAATGCCTGTAACTGACAGTTATACCTAGTACAATGCATGTACTAGGTGGAGTACATGCTATGCATAGTAGATGCAATTTTTGTTCACAGACATAGAGCAATATGTAACTTTGCCAAATTTAGTTAGATCAGGTGTCAAAATTGTTATTTAGAAAAAAAAAAAAAAACACACAGTAGCTTGGGGAGGCCATGGAAGTGCCATCAGTAAGTTATCTTTCAAAGATAGGATTGCTTTTCCACAGTTAAGGATTTGGCAGCAGAAAAAATGAGGGATTGGGAAATAATTCAGAAATAAGTCTATTTTAATCCTTGGACCAGTACTAAGGGATTGAACAGCCTGTGATTATGGTATAAGGGCTGTCTAGATGCCGCATCTGATGCTAAAGTACCCTTAAGTTTTTATTAGTATTTCCGCTGCTACCTGCAGTGAAAAACATTTTGAGAGCCCTGCGCAGAAATGTAGGTTTTGAACTTACTGGGCCTTAAACACATATCTTTATTAGCTGTTTGCTTATTTGGAAGAAAAAAACAAAGAAGAAGAAGTGTTCAAAAAGCAAAGTTATACCAAGGTAAATAGGTCAGTTCACAGGAGGAGTGTTGCAGATTAGAACAAAAGTGAAATGTAAAAGAAGCAAAAACAAAACTCTTATTTTGGTGACAGAGCTGCAGGTGACCTTTAGATGGGATTTGGTACAAGTGAAGGTTAATGTTTTAGTAAGACTTCTTTCTTTCCCTTTGAATCTGTTTAATGAGGGAGAAAAGTTCAGACTATTTTCCTGAAATGCAAAAGTTGATTTAATTGAGAAAGTAAAAGTATTACTTTAAGCCCTGGAGATATGCTAGGAAAAAAAAAAAAAAAAGGCTCTGCTGCTTCTTTCCAAAACCAACTCATTTTTACTTTTTATACACAGATTTGAATACCTCTTTAATTTCGATAACACTTTTGAGATTCACGATGACAGTGAGGTGCTGAAGAGAATGGGAATGTCCTTTGGGCTTGAGTCAGGCAAATGTTCTGCTGAGGACCTAAGAACTGCAAAATCACTGGTGCCAAAAGCTTTAGAAGGCTACATTACAGGTAAGTTAGCTGACACTTACTTAAATGCTGTTCCTAAGGAAATTCATAACGTTAACTAACAGAAGCAAATTTAATGATGCTCACCTTCATAGGTAGATGGTACTTAAAGAAGTTTAGTGAAAGCCTGTGCATAGAACAGTTGTTTTATAGATAGTTTTGGAAGGCTTATCATAGCTTTCATCTAAACTTAAAATCATTTAATAACAGGCTTCTAAGAGCTACATTATGAACAACTTCTTTAAGTAAAAACACAATTTTTCTTCAGGTATTAATTTTTGAACAACTTTGTGTGAACAAACTGGAAGAAGAGAGCTCTTAACCTCTTCTTTGTGTTAAGGAGGGAAGGCAAAAAAGAGCAGCTTGAGCTGTTGAGTACAGTGCACGCATGGCGCAGCTGCACGAGCACCGTGCTTGAGCGAGGTGAGTGCTGCTAAGAGCACAGCTGCACGAATGGCCCGTGCAGCCCTGCCAGGGAATTCTCAAAATACGAACAGCAGGTGCTGTTTGAGAGCTGAGCATCTATAAATTCGGCAGGAGGATCCAGAGTTCCAGGGTAGGTGTCACACGCAGAGGTTTTTATGTCCCCTACTTGCACTGTTCGAACTAACTGCTCTAAGGTCACACTTCAATAGACTCAAACCTAAGTATGTTTCTGTGTGGCATCATTAGAGTAGAGCTGCTTACATATTTAATCAAAATATTCAAAAAAAATCAAAAAAAAAATTTAATCAAAACCTGTTTATGTTTTCCAGGTCTCTTTGTCCTTTAAGTTTTAAAGATATGATTTTGTCTTTTCATTTCAGTCAATTTTGAAATTCCACACGAAACCTGTATATGGCTGCACTAGTGTCAAAGAGGAGTTTTATCATTTTTCTTTGTTTCTTGCAAGTCTACCCAACTGAAAACTACTTATGGCATGATTTACCATCAATGCAGAAAAGGCAGTAGTAGCAGAACCACTTCTGTTGGTTGTGCTGTAGTATTAGAATGACTTAATTGCCCTATTATACTGAAAATCAAAATAAAGTTTTCTATCTGATGCTGGAATAAGTTATCTTCAGAGAATAGGGTCCCTTTAAACTTACAGAAAATACTCTGTAATTAAACAAAACTCTTCACATCTAAATTAGTGAGAAACAGTTCATTGAGTTTGTTTTAATAAAATCTGTCATACCAGTGTATTTCTGGAATATGTTTTATTGAAAGCATTAAGAACAAACAATTAGGATGTTCCTGTGGAAGTGAGGAACAAGCAGTACTCTCTTTCAAAGAAACTAAATGGAAAAAACAGTTTCCAAGTTTAAACATTCTTAAAGAATGCTGTGATTAGGGCAATTCCCCTAGTAGCAGATCAGCAGCCAGAAACCTATGTAGAATTCTAATCACCAGAAATGAATCATTTTGCCTTTTCATTCAAAATGCTTTGAGGCAGTAATATACTCTCACATGAATATATATATGACTATATATGAATATACTTAGTATATTCAGTTTCAATCTCTGAAAATACTAGTCTGAAAGTAATGTTACTAGAGTGTGTACAGGCAGTTCAAGGGTTTCTTTTATCTGTTGCTTGCAACAATTACACAGCACAGATTTACAGTTGAGCATCTGAATTGCACAGCAAAGCCTTCAAATGGTAGTAACCGACAAGTAAGAGAAGAGGATTGAAATATTTTGCACAATACTTGAAAATGTAACATTTGCTTGATTACATGTCCTCAGTTAAGTATAACATCCCATTTTGACCTTGGCAATGTTTAAGCTTTGTTTCTTACCTGCAAGAGCAGTGAAGTGCCCTGCTAATCACTGCTTCCATACCTCATGGCTTGTTTCTGTAGCTTTCAGAATGTCACTTAAACTAAGGAGGCTTCAATTAACTACAAGAAAAGCAAATCTTTCTCATTTATTCACTGGTTAAATCTATTACAGACAGTAAAGATGAGAGTTTTCCCACACTAGCTGACTATGAACTTAACTGCTGTGCAAAGCAACCTCATTGTAATGCGTGTGTCTAAGTAGGTAAATTACTTGAAATGAACTCATTGCTAAACTTACCACTGGCAGAGAATACTTTTAAGTCATTTCCTGTCTTATTATAGTATTAGTAATACTGTCTCATTAGATTTTTTTACATGACATTCTACCTGAAAGGAGTTTTACTGTTTATTTTATTAAACTATTTTATTTAGATAAATAATGTTAGGTACAACATTGATATGCTCCTCCAACATGATCCTCAGGTGTCTGATGCCCATGAAATCAGCAGAAATTGAGGCACCTTAACAATATTAAGATATGTGGAATAATTTGCTTTAACTGTGCAACAGAGTTTTATGGGGAGCAAGAGTAGAGCATACAGCATAATTTATAGCAAAAATTAACATTAAAGACTAGCTTCAGCTAAGCAAACCAGAGAAAGTGAGGAACATAAAACATACTACAGTCACAGTACTTGCCAGGTTCTTAATGTGAAAAGAGCAATGGGGTTTCTAAAGCTGCTGTGTCACCAGTTTAATTTGGCATCCCCAGGTCCCAATCCTAATTATACACATTCCTGCCCATTCTCTTACCTTTATCATCATTGCTTTTATCTGAACCCTTCATGAGCGGGTTCATCCGCATAAAAATGATAAAAATCTGATAAATGTCTGCAGGATTTTTATTTGGTGGTAGTTCCTGGGTATCATTTTGGGTAGTTTCTGACGATTTAGTCTGCAGAATTAGCCATTCAAGGGATCAAGCCAGCACAATACAAGTAGAAAGGAGGGAGTGCGATTGCCCTACTTCTGTTCATCCAGCACTGATTTAGCTAAGCATGAGCCTTTTTAGAATTCTATCTAACATACTGTCCCTGTGGTAGACTTCTATTTTGACAGTCCCTTCCAGACAGGGAATGGCTTCTTAAATTCCCACCTTTTACAAACTCCCTCTTTTCCTTGGCTTCTCAGAGCCCAACTGGTAAACTGAATTTACAAGTACCCACCATCAAAGTACAAGGCACTGATAGGTATCCATGAAACTTCCTTCTGCTTCATAAATAAAATTCGTACTTTTCTCCATCCTGCTTTTCAAAAAGAAAAGCTAGGCATTAGCCCATCTCTTAATCGAACTCAAGCTAACTTGAAGTGACTTATTTTTCTGGAATGCAAAGCATGTGCGCACAGAGATACACCCTTTCTAAAGACCAGGAGGTAACACTGGGATACATCTCTAATCCTCTTTATTAACCTAAATACAATGCTGTCATTCCAAATGGTTCAGAGCAGTGTGCAAACACAGGAGGAACCTGTCAAAACATGTTCTCTGTAAATCCAAAACAGCATTTAAAACAGTCTTAATGAAAGGCAGCCAACTGGGTCCATACTCAAATATTTTCATCTATTTGCTCCTCATAGCTCACCCTGGAGCTGCTTTGTTACCAGTTTCTGTACTGTCCCAAGCAGCAAGGCTGACAGGCCTGCAGAAGGTATGAGATATAGTTGATGGCACCCCATAGATTGTGAGCCAGTTTATGTGGCTGGGGGGAACTTGTGACAACCTACTTAAAACAATCTCTGCCCTAGGCAGTTTGCTCTAGCATCTCCAACACTAAAACTTGGTATGAACACAGAGACAAATGAGAGTGTATGTAACAGGTGCATTTTAGCTATTCTTCACAGCTGCTCTTATGAAGCAGTTCTAGATGAACTATGAGTAATGCGATCCCACTTCGCTGCCATGAGGCTATACCAAGCAGAGGCTGTTAGGCCTGGGACAAACAGTTAGTCAAGGTGTAATGCATCCTGCTGAAGCTTCATTCAAGCACTGTCAAAAAGAACTTGACAGTCTCAATCGCTTTATTTTGATTTAAAATCTTGTGTGTAATGAACAGTGCTCCTGTTTTTGACTATCCATGCCTCAGAGCAACACTAAACTTAAGTGGGAGCAGCTCTGGCTAGTGCAGCGTGAAGGAAGGAAGGAAAATCCAGCATTCTCTTCCCCCCCCTGAATTGTTACTAGCTGCAACTTTAGATACTAGCAGTTAGAACCCGCTCAGCTCTTTTCAAGGAGCTATTTAATATGAAAGTCATAGCTGGATCATTATCAAGAACAGCTCTATGAAAATGTTTTATGTTTATGATTACTTACTGCTAATACTAATCAGAAGGCACGAGAGCTAGGCCTAGTCTTAACCACAGTGAAAACATAACCACCCAAGTACTTTAATTCCAAGATAAGTAGATGCCAAACAAAAGTCCCTGCCATGGTCTGGAAAGAAGAAAGGGGCCGGGGGGGGGTAGCCTGCTCCCTTGCTCAACTTAATTGGGGCCTACATACCAATTTCTCTCTGCTTTGATGAAAGGAACTTTGAGGGTCTTGCAATAATCCCAAATTCCTTGAGTAAATATGTGACGAGCTCTCTGACAGACATGAATGAGTTACTTACTTAAGACCCTTATAATTTTTTTTAATTCTTCTATTTCAAATTTTTTAAATTCCCTAACAAGTACTGTTTGTTGTTTCCAATCATAAACTTTTCTGACACCAGAATTGGAAAAACAAGTTCCTTGGCTTGATCATAATTCCACTTAACTGTTTTTTTTTTTCCTGTTAATTTCCTGTTCCTATTAATTAGATAAGGTGTTTTTATCAACCTGTCCAAATTCCACTCAGAAGAGCTTTCTGACTTCCATCTTCACCCAAAAGCTGTTTTTTACCCTCTATTTGATTTCTAACATTTTCTTTCCTAGAGAGGATGCATATAGTATACAAAAACATTTCTTTTATATTCATAGGACAAAATCTTTTACATGGTCCCTTTGAGCCACAGCTGGTAGCCACTTCTACTTAAAGTGTGCCAAAAAGGGTTAGTCATCCCTGTTACAGCCAGCCGCGAGACCACCATGGTGAAACTGCCTTCAGCCATCAGCACACACCCCAGCCCTGTCACTGCAGCGTCGCCAACGCTGCCCCCAGCTGCAGCCATCAGTGGAACCTTCACCCAGTGCAGCATTTGGAGCTGTTGTAGTAGGAAGTTTCCATGAAAGACTGCAAACCTCAGTGTCAGGTACCTGTGGTTGCGTAAGGCTGCTGCTGGCCTCACCTGCAGTGTGAATTCACTTCAGACAACTTCATATGACTAAAGTTTCATATGAATAGCCACAATTCTAGATGCAAAGGTCACATGTACATTCATTTTTCCTTCTCACTCAGACTCATCCTAGCTATGCTGTGATTCCACAATTGAGACGGGTGTCTGTCATCCCCAAACCCTGAGGAACAGATATTTAAAAAAAAAAAGGGGGGGGGGGAAATTAAAAATGATCTTAAGTCATCTACAGCATGAAAAGCAGCTACTGGTACTCTCTCTTCCCTAAAATAAAACAAGGAATCCCAAATCCAAAGAGCATGCAGTTTAACATGTGAACCCTAATAACATACAAATATGTTTTTTTCTAGATATGTCTGCAGGATTTTCTTGGATGAACCAAGGATTATTTTCCAGTTCAGCACAAACAGCTTCACATATAGAAGTAGCAGGAGGCACTTCTGTTTCTAAATCAAGGTAACTAAAGTCTATTTTTATTTGAGGCTATTGCTACATGCTTGTGGAACTTGCAGGACCTCACTGCTTCATATTATTTACAAGCAGAAAGGGTGATCTTTCCAACTACAATAGATTTTTGATTGTGAAAGAATCTTTTGTAGTCTTCCTTGATAAAGTAATTAAGTTTAAAAGGCCAAACCAACATGTTTGAATTTTTGAACATACTGCTTTGTATCTAATTTTCAAAGGAGAATTACTTCCAAGCCATTATTAACAGAACAGAGTTTTCCGCTTAACCTTAAAGTGCTGTCTGGGCATAGACTACAAAGAGGTGGAAGAAAACCTGATAATACTTACGAAGGATATAAATTAGTATCTTGTGACTCAGTGCACCATTGCTTGACATCTCATGGAAGTTTGTCCACAGTCTACTCATAATTAAAAACAAACCAAAAGAAAAAAACCTGACACCGTCCTCCAAACACACACACACAATTTAATTAGAGGTTACTTCCACCTTTAAAAAAGAACAGAGGAGGAACTATTTCAGGTCAGGGTATTCTTTATGGCATTTAATAGCTTAATTTCATTTTGCATACATTTCTGTGTATAAGCCAAACTTATTTCTCTCTCAGTTTAAACATACACACGCACAAAGCAGCCTCCCAATCATCTTTTCTCTGCTATTTTCCTGTATTTTCAGCAGGTTTTTTTTGTTTAAGCTGTCTTTCGTGTAAACCCTTTGGGACATTTCCTTGTTAGTAGCATTTCTTTTCTTAAGGGAATAGCCAAGGCCAAAAAGAAAGCTTAAACCTTCCTAAGAAATCCTCTAAATGTCAACATTTCTGTCCTTTTGCTAGCGAGAATCCAGGTTTGTGTTTGGATGCTGAAGTGGCCTTAGCAACTGGGCAGCTCCTTGCCCCTAGCAGTCAGCAGTCCAGCAGTGCAACATCTCGCTACTCAGAATCACGGGGAGAAACGCCATGCTCTTTCAATGATGAAGATGAAGAGGACGAAGATGAAGATTCTTCCTCCCCAGAATAAAGACAATAGAAAACTGGGTATAGAAATACTTCTCATACACGTTTTTAATGAGAGCTCCTGTTTTGGATTTTATTTAAGTTTCTTGCTTTTGTTTGCACTGTGTTCAGTGAAGATTCAGAACAAACAGATCCAAAGTTGAAATTGAAAACTTTTTGCAGTTGAACACAGAGTGATACGCAGACACAGAGCAAAGTTTTTTTTTTTTTGTTTTGTTTTTTAAATCAACTACAACCATGGAAAAGAACAGAGTCCCTGGAGATTTGGCGAAGTAAACATCAAGTTAACATTTTCCATTTTGGGACATTACATCTTAAGTCTCTGTTTTCCCCTTATCATAACCAGATAGAGAAGAAAACAGGGTCAGTCAACAAATGCTGATTCTCACATCATCTTTTGGCTGTGCTACCTTAAAAAGAAAAAAAAAAAAAGTGTGTGCACATTCATGTGCTAAATAGCTATTTAAAAATATCTTGTATGAAAATTATTATAGGGATACAATGTTTGCTTTTTTCTGTTCAACTTCCTGTATAGAAGATTCTTAAAGTAATATAAATCGCAAGTGATTAAATGAATCTTGAAATAGATTAAATCCATTTTAGATACTCTAAAATAATATTAGTATGTCTCTTTTGAAAGGTTCATATGTTCGTTTATACTGCAGGTCTAATTTATTTATAATAAGTCATTACTCTGCCATTATTAAACAGTTAGGAGCATATTCTCTACACCAGCTTTTTTCCAAGGAGAAAAAAAGTGTGAAAAAAATGTATTTAGAGATTACAGTGTATCCAGTGTAACTTCTCCTTTACTGTTCTAATTTTGTAAACCATTTGATTTTACAGCATGTATATTTGTAAAAGAGCCTCTATGTTAAGAATTTGGGCAACATCTTTTCAGGGCAGGATTTTAAAATTCAGGGCAGGCAAGTGAAACTTTTGAAGTCATAGGTTAAGATTTAAGAAAAAATAATTTTGACAATGCATAGTTGCATTAGGAATATAATAATACACTAATTTAACTTGTTCATAGTTAATGTCTGTTGCACACCCCTTGATGCGCCTTTGGAAAATATTAATATCAAGCAACTTCTTAAAATAATTTGTGGCTGACGTTATACAATGTGAATCCCATTTGAACAGTTCAATTAGGCTTGTAACAGGAGGGTCTCTCTGTATGCTATATTTAAAATTAAATCCAATCTTGAAGACTTAAAACTTAAATAGCAAAGCAAAATACAGTACAACTAGTTCTCTTCTGATAGTGTTCTAACACTGAGTATTTTAACAGGTCTTGAAGTTAACTTTTTAATTACGTGAATACAGTTAAAAATAAATTATTCCTTTTTAATTTTGATACTACCTGTAAATACTGAACTATCTCTAACTACCACTATATTAGCTGCAGAACACAATGACTTTGACTCTGCTAGTTAGTTACAGATTAGGCAACTTTTGATACCTTACTCAAACACAGTGGCAAGCCAGATCCCTTGATTCTTGCAGCTGTTACTCTAACACAGTCCATCCATGTCATCTTTTCCAGCCAACTCTGTATTCAAGCCAACATGATCCAAAAGCACTGTGCCCAAACTAGCAAGAAAAACTGAGGCTTAAGCTAGAAAGATACTGCAAGGAACATTCAAGCACACCTGCAGCCTCACATTAAAAATTAAAACATCCACGTAGACACTTTAAACAGATAGTTTAAACTCCTACATTTGATGCGCAGATAGGCTGGTATCACTATTTAGGCATAGTTCCCCTTTGAGTAAATAGAGCTATTGAGGTGACCCAAATGACTTACAAATGCACAGAGAAAAAATCCTGTTTGCTTATCATGTTATTCACCCTCTGGGCAAGACTGTTAGACTGTCCTATATACATGCCTCACAGACAGCAGCTGACGAAGGCATGTACAGTAACCTCAGTTCAACCAAATCTGTCACACTACCTCTATATAAAGAAATAAAGCTTTACAAGTACAAAAACAAAATTTATCACAGAAGGATTCAGTGCACTTGATTGAAGTGGCTCACTTCTGTAGTAAGAGGAGAAGCTATTCCATGCACACTGCTATGGAATTACCAGTTTTATGAATGACATTTTGTACAGTTTTTTTTTTTTTTTTAATTCTTAGTATTATTGTTTTTTGGAAAACTACTCTGTCAGCAGAGATGCCAGAGCAAAGAACCACTACATACAGGACAACCTAATGCAAGCTTAAGGACAGAACATTTTCTAAATAGTTTACCGTTCCCTCAGGCCTCATACATGTACCTTCCTTACATTTCCATTTCAAAATTTGCATTAAAAAAAAGCAAAACACTAAACAATAGAAGAACAACAATTTGAATTACAAGAAGCTGGCCAAAAAAAAAAAAAAAAAATCCTTGCCCAGAAGCGTATGGAATTTTCCTAGCTTCATTGTGCTGCTTTTGAGGAGGAGGATGTGTGAGATCTTGCTCACACTGATACCCATTTCCTTCAGAGCGGCAGACTGAACAGCTACTTGCTTTCTGGCAAACCTAAAGCTATCAGCCACTAGAGTTTCATTATTACTATTTGTGTTTTGTTTGCTTGTTTGAAATCTAGGAGCACATAACGTTTATGTAGCTTGTTGAACCATGATTTCCATTTTTTTTTTTTTTTCTGAACTAGTTAAATACAAAGGACAAAACAAGTTTGAACATTTAGAAAAGGCTTCAAAGGGAAATTCTCCCCTTGGGATTCTTTGTGCCAAATTGCAGTTGAGAATGAAGTTCTACTAGAGCACTGTGGTCTTGTGGTTACACTGAAGTCTGGGAACGAGGAGAATTCTGGTGGTCATCCAGCCATAGTGACTCCCTATCTGATTTCAGGCAAGTCTTTCAACCATTTTTGCTCATTAGCTGACACATTAAAAAAAAAAAAAAAAAAGTAGACCCTTAGATGTTGCATCTGCATTGAGCTCTGAGCAGTTACAAGAACATTAAGTAATTGCACTGCTCCCACTAAGTTAATGGCACTAGCGGCGTTCAATTGCCTCACTGTGCAGGCTCTTCCTCTGAGGGCCACCAGGAGACATTTTCTGAAGTAATAAGGTCATTAACAACACTGGTTCTCCCATTTTCTAGTCAGCTGCCACTATACTCTCTTGTGCAATACCCTTAATAGTCATTCAAATGAAACAACTAGCAACCAATACTAGATTTTATCTTCTGTAAGGCAGAGTTAACATGTTAATTTCCATGAATATCTGAAGTCTGTCTCTTGAACACTATTTATTGGTTAAACATTCAGACAGCAGTTGGCTGAAGGCAATATAATGCTGTGTAAATAATGCTTTTATATATATTGCAAGTAAACAGTTTCTCTGGACTTACTTTATGGTGCTTGAAAATAATCTAAATTTGACTTAGAAAAACTTGTCACCACTGCAAACTGGATGAAAAATTGTGTGTGGGATACAACATTTTTCTACTATGTGGAAATCAAATATCTTAATTGTAGACTTTGGTTTTAAAAGTTATATTAAAAGTTGTGCCAGTCTTCTCAGATCAAAACTGGAATTAATGTCAAAAATCCACCTAAGTAAGCATGTATATTTAAGTAAATGCTAAAGCACATAGCATTAGTTTACTTGAAGGTATGATTTTAACTAACTTCATTAAACTAGTACAAGCCACACTGAAGATATTTCCATTTTGGTTAAGGGGTTTGGCATGGTGGTGGTGGTGGGGGGAACATGAATTGTTCTTTTAAACTATAGTTTGAAAATATTCCTAATCTGTTTGAGCGGCTGCAAGTTGCCAAGTATACAGTATCCTCAGGGGATCTGTGCCAGCTTAGAGTAGCACAATAGCAAGAGGACTAATAAAGCCAAATTTTATTTTCTTCTCCTTTTCTCTCCCCCTGCCAAATACAAAAGGCAACACCTTCAAGTTTATCCATTAAATGATGAGGCAGGAAAAGGACCATAGACACTTGAAAAGTTTTGAACAGTAAATTTTAGTAACAGTCATACTTTGAGGAAACACTATTCTCTTTACTATAAGCCTAATTTATTTTAAAGAGATGCTGCAGTTGAGGTATCACAGTGTCCTGGGATATTTCATGGCTGAAAGCATCAACCCCTCAGCAGTGGAAAATTGTGCCTATTGCAACATTACTGATGAACCCTTGAAAAGCTTTTTTTTTTTTTTTTTTTTTTTTTTTTTTTTTGACCTATGTCCATGACGAACATGACAGAAAAGCATTCAGGATTTGTCACTCACTCACCCTTCCAAGCATGTCAGCTGTTGTAAACATGTTATTTGCTGCTGGCAGGAATACATACAACCAAGTCCTGACACCACATTTCTTGAAATTCTCATGCCATACTACTGAGTTGTCAGATCAGGCTACATATACATGTATATATCTTTGCTATATATACTTTGAAATTAGTTTGGTAAGTGCTTTTTTTAGGCATCTATGAACAAATGTTCTCCGTGGAACCCAGCTATATTGCCAAAACAAAAAGGACCTTATTCCAAGTTGCCCATTCCCTCTGCTATGCAAGTTAGTAGTCGGGGATACCTAGCCCAGCTGGTGCTGGCAGTCACATGGGGGAACACTCACAAAAACACTCAGGCCCCCAAAAAAATCGAAGTGGTTATTTGTCACAGTTGGTTAGAGAGTGCTTGTTCATTCAACACCTTTAATATTCCCACGTGGTCTGGCCTACCTCAAAGATCAGCCAAAACCAAAATGTTTCCCCTCCTGCTTACATCTTTCCTACAGTACCGAACAATCCAACAGTTCAGACATTTAAAAAGGCACAAGACTGAAAATTTCTCCTCAGCATTGGGAGAGGAAGACATTTGATCTAACTGTCCAAATCCTGCTGGGCTGGAGGAGAAGTCTCACACTTAGGAAGGAGTAACAATAAGCAAATGAGTAATACCAGCTGACAACAGGAAATAACTATCTAAAATCCTGCTGTAGATTTAAATCAAACTCTTCTATACAGTATTTTGGAAATTTTTTGAAGACAAATCTCTCCCAGTGACGCATTTTAATCCTTTTATCATTAGCAAGGCTGAGTGAAACAGAAATGAACTCCTAGCACTAGCTGGTTCTCATGCCGTCCATGTAGCTGCAATGGTTCGTCTGTGAGATGTAGGCAATAAAAGAAGAAACGTCCACCACATACACATAACCCTTTCCACTGAAATTTAAAGATAATTCAGTAGAAATGCTTCAGTTTATATTGTGCTTTTTGCAAGGATTCAGTTTGATTCCTATGTCAATCTTTTGGCAACACATGGTTTTCATTAAAGCTACCTTTTAGGTCACATACAACTCTGGAATGGACATGTAACTTTTGTAATATCAACCAGAAAACATTAACTCACGCAAAATTCAGTCACTTTTTTTTTTTTTTTTGGGGGGGTGTTTTATCTGTAATGCAGTTTTAACAATTAGCAGATTTGGTTGCAAGCAATGCAGTGATTAAGTGGATCTCCCAAAAATTTCCAGGAAAATGCCTGCTGAATCAAAATGCATCACACATGTTCCTTGCACATTCTGCTGTCTAAAGCCAGGAGGTACACATGAAAAATACTTTCTATAGAGAGGTTTTTATGACTCTAGCTCAAACATCTACTCTGAAAAAAAAAAAAAAAAAAAAAAAAAAAAATCCTACTGTGAACAAGCCTGTAAGAACTAGGATCTAGTTCATCTTTCTTCCCTCAGGACCCAACTGAAAATCAGGCACCAACCTTTGTATTTGCATAGCATGAGGAATGACTAGCCAGCAAGTGTAGCACAGTTTTTAAACCATTACATGTCTGTTGGCACTTACAAGTGGCAATAGATGAATCCCTTAAAAATAAAATAATGCTGACTTACATATAAACCAATGTTACAGAGCCACTGCAATATGTATTATGATGAAAAAAGGTGACCCTCCCCCTCCCCACTTTTTAACGTCAGCTATATTCCACATGGAAATAAATTCTAGAAACACCTCCTTTTTATGTTTAAAATGAAGAAACCACTTTCAAGTCCATTAATTGTTTTAAATGAAATAGTTGAAGAAGTCATCCTCCTTTTTTTTAAGAAGGAGGCCAGCTGGACAAAGATCTTTTATACCAACTTTCAATGCTGAACTTAGAAGAAAAGAAGCACTAACATATTTAATTCATGGCAGTGCAAACTACATAGGATTTCAAAGTTTAGTATTTTAATCCTCTATTCTTCCCCTCCAAAATATCTACTGGAATACAGTATCACACCAACATGTTGACAGAAAACAAGAATTAAGCTTAAAGCATTTTTCTCCCTTTTCCAATGCTAAATTTATGTATCTCTGGGAAAGTCCATGTTGCCCATTTATCTTAAACAATTTGCTGCACATTTTTGAATTCTCCATGGATTTCTTTCTTTCCAAATATCTTTAAATTATAAAGTTTTCTTCTTGCAAAAGACTGCTATTAAGACTGCTTATCTTGATTTTTTTTTCCCCTTGATCAAATAGTGTTAGTTTCTATTAACACATTGTACATGGCTATGAGTAGCATAAAGAAACTGTGGATACTATTTGATATGCTTTATATACTGACAGACAGAAGTACAAAGAAAAATACATAAAGATTTACTTTCCTAATAGGAACACTGGCATTAGCATATAGTATATATGAATCAATAGGAAATATTACTTTGTAGTAGCACACACTTTGTAAATAAATACTTATTTTTTTAAATGGAAATTTTATAGAAAAAGCTATTTCTGTATACTCATTTGATCTCATGTTTACTGAAAATGCTGCAAGTGGGAATTGTACATTGCAAACTGTGGGGGGAGTCAGGGAGCAGACAGCTGACTGACATGAAAAATATGTACACACTGGACAAAAACAATATCCAGCTGTTTGTGAACAGGAAAGTAAAGGTTTACTGTAGAGGAACAGAATAAAAGACTTTCAAGGCAATGGGGTTGGGCTTGTTCTTAAGAAAAGCGTGGAAACAAGCTGCTCAAGGTTAATGCTTAGAGCATGTGCTCATTTAAAAAAAAAAAAAAGAGAAAAAAAAACTTTATCATTTAATGTCCAGAAGAAACTACATGAGGTTTGATACTTTGAAAATAAATACAAAAATCTAGCAACTGCAGCAACTGCTTTGGTTATTCTGCCATTCATAAAAACTTTGCATGTCAGTATCCATGCAAACATGTTGGATGCCTGAAACCATTACTTATTGACAAAGTAACTCACAAAGCATTTAGAAATATTCCAGTTCCTATCTCATTAAGAAAGGCACCTAGCTGGTAGGTAAAAATAAAGCTTCAGAATCATCTGATTAATTTTCATACCAAATACAATACATGTTGCATACAGTTTTTTTCCCTTCAGGTTTCTTATAGTAAAAGCATGAAGTCTTGTTCAGCAGCCAAGTCTGCGGGGAAGGCACACACAGTGCCCTTCCCAGGATGCTGCATTACATTCCCTAGCTCTTTGTGCAATCCTCATGTTTCATGCAAGTAATGTTTCTATATGGTTAACACCTTTCAAACATCTACATGCTTTAAGTATATGTCTATTTCCATATTTTGTTAACAAGAACCTAAATAATAAAAATTTAAGAAGAGTTGAGTACAGTCCCCCTTCATCATCTGTTGGCTTTCACTTGACTCCAAATAAAAAAAATCTCACAGTGCTTGTTTTCTCACGTGACAATAAATTAACAAGCAAACATACATACATACATTTTTAATCTTTAATCAGCTGGAAAAAAAAGAGGCAATAGGAAAAAAAGAATTGCACAAAGTTAACTTTTGTGTAATGAAAACAATCTCCAACACAGAGCTCTCCTAGAAAACATTCATTTAATATATAATATACACTGGTCTATTAAGAAGGACATTTTCACAAAGAGAGCAGACTTCAGTTAGCTCCAAATAACTAGCTGAAAACTTAGTGGGCCAAAATTACAGTTGAAGAAATGAGAGGATACAACCTTTACCTTAGTAGTATACTCAAAAAAAAAAAGGCAGAAGGGGAATATCGTACATTATTTATTTAAACAGTATGCTATAAACATAATTAATCTATATGGAACATTAAACTAACAGCAAAGATTGTTGGGATAATCACTCTCCTTGAAAGAGTCCAAAAAAGGTTGAGTTTTTATTGCAAGCTACTTTATTTCTTTGTGCTGAATTTTCACCTGAGTATCTCCCCTCAAAACATCAACAAGGAGACTGAAAAAACATGAAAGCATAAAACCTCTTTTACTCTTTTCCTCCGAGAAGGAAGTGCTGTGCATGGTTCCCTATAAGGACAGGTCTGTGAAAAAAGCCCTCTGTGAAATTACAAATGCTTTTGGTAAGAATTTCTTCAACTAATTCTCCAATAAGACAATTGTTTCGTCTTACTGTTTATACAAGTGCCTCCTAACTGTTGTAGCATTAGAGTTTGCACTACTAGTGGTAAAGACAGAAATATTAACAACCGCTCCAGTAGGGAGGCAGTACAGGCTGCCTTTTGCAGAATTAAACACACTTCTGGAAACAGAAAGATCTCAAGAAAAAAAAAAAAAAAAAAAAAAAAAAAAAAAAGACACCACCCTTGTGTAGGTTTATTATTAATTACGCTTTGTCTCAACCCTAAGTGTAGGATAGAGATAGATTTGAACAATATTTCATTGTGGAAGCCCACTGTCACGAGTAATGTCCCTGACTGCTTGTGATTCGTGTAGGTTGTTCCCTACACATGGGAACATGGCCTGGCTTTACTGCTATGGGCCTGTCTTCTGTCTGGCTGAAAAAAAATTTACACATCTTTGTTGGTGGGGGTACTACTTAATATCAATTTCCTATTCAATTGTTCTTACCATAGATCATTTAAAAGGCTCAAAAATCTGAAGTTGCTGGAACTAATTGTCTCCTCACTGAAATTACTGTTGAAGGACAACAAAGTACAACTGCTCTTACATATTTCACAGTATAAACAATACCTGTCACCTATCATAGGCTTAGACAAGTGACCCTGAGAAACACAAATTCTTAAAAGGATTTGCATTCAGGCCCATTGGCTTTGGCTCTTACAGATTCCACCTGGACAAGCATTATTAGCATTATTCTGCCATTTCTAATAGTGATACCTTCCCTTGTAGAGTAATTTAGACATAGCTGATAGTAAGCTCCATTTTCTTTGTTGTTCCACGATTCCATAACCAGTCAGTCAAGAGAACTTGCAGATCCATGAAACGTAACTGAAAACCACTGGCCCAGCCACTGCTGAGCAGGAAGTGATAAAAAAAACCCGCAATAATGAAGTTACATCAAAAGGAAAAAGAACAAACAGAGCAACAGGCCCTCTGTCAGGAAATGACAAATGGAGTTAAAATAAAATAGCAAAGTTATCTATGTACCACTGCTTTCCAAAATATGAAATCAGAACTGCCCACTAACCACTGCTCTCCTCTGTTTCAAAGGGCCATTCCCAGGGCTAATCCAAGTTCTCAACATCTTAATGTCAAAGTCCATGTTATAGATCTATGATAACACATAGATATTTCATTTCATTAAATGAACACAGTTAACTGAAAATTACTTCCCAAATATTAAATAGCAAATTTTCCATAGTATGCCATGAACAAAAAGGAAAAAAAAAAGCAGGGGGGGGAAAGCAGACACATGTAGCAGCAGGCTACAACATTTTTATAACAACAGTAAGCATAAACAAGATAGCAGCTATTTATTCAAAATCATAAAGACATGATTTTTCTGGCACATTTACAAGTTAAGAGTGTTTCAAGTGTGCAACCACACTAACAGGGAGGAAAAATGCCCTAGCATTGAGTTGCACTCTGACTTTTGGCTTTCCAGAATGAAACAGATCAAAATGAAATTTAGTATGCTCAGAAACAAGCCCAGCTTGAGGGAATGTACAAGAGCAAGTTCCTGCACGGTAAGGTGGGGTGTAAACTCACTGAAGAGTAGCTGACACACTGTAATTACCTGTGTGCATCCCACAGAAAGCTTCTCTGTGATAAATTTAAAGATTAAAAAAAAAAAAAAAAAAAAAGCGCTTCTGCAGTTGCTGGCATGCTTTGCTTTTCAAGTCCACACCCTAGCTAAGCATCAGCGAAAAAAAAAAGGCCTCTGCATATTAAAATATTTTATATGAGACAGTCATTATGCTGCTGTTGCAGAGGGGCAACCTATGACCAGAATGGCCACATTTTTCTCTTTTACAAAACTCATGTTTTTCTGTTCAGGATGTATCCTGCATTTGTGAGGCTTCCTTATTTGTTTTAGTTTGTTTTGTTCCTGTCTTTGTGATACCACATTATCTGCTCACCAGCTTGGTTTGCTCTTAAACGGCCTGGTGCTGACTGAGCTCTTGGCACCTGGGAACGCCAGCCAGCACACAGAGCTGCCCTCCTCCACGGCAAGTAGCCTGGCCATCTGCTCGTGCAGAGCCACGGTGCAGGAAAGACCAAGTAGCCTTACTAGGACAACAGAGAAAAGCAGTTTGAGAAGGCTGCTGGCCGAAGAAAAGTGGCAGAGGGGTAGGAGATGCACATCACACTTTGGACAGGCAGTGCAATCTGCCCTATGCTACTGTAAGCCTCACAAAAGCTGTTTCTCACTCTTTTTTTTAGAAAGGTGGCAACGCAGTGGCTATTGCCCTTTTGCTAGTTCAAGAAATCTTCTGTGCTACCTTTCTCCTGGTCAATATTCCAGAGAGGTGTCTCTACTGCCTGTAACAGCACCTTCACCTAGACACACTGATTTTTCACACCTTCCACAGCTGCTGCTACTCAGGTTGGGGTTCACGAGCATCGGCCGCGAGGAGACCCTCCTGCTGGCCCACATGCGCCTCCGCATGCCCGCCATGACCAAGGGCCGCCCCTTAACGGCCTAGGCAGCAGAGGTGCTACTTAACGCCGCTGGGGCTGCCGCTTAGCGCAGGCTTCATGCCCCCGCTGCGAGACGAACGGTGCCCATTCGCCCTCCCGCCCCCGCCGTCCCGTTACCTGCTCGCTGTGTCGGCGGCGGCTCAGGCCGGGATGGCGCAGGGCTGTGGCCGAGACGCTGCACGAATCCCGCCGAGGCTGGGCCTCCCCGGCGGGGCAGCGCGACGACTCGAGCTCGCGCTTCAGGCGGCCCTCAGCGGCGCGCGGCTTAACGGTC
>VZSV01000033.1:1564245-1587075 GCA_013398735.1 Nothocercus julius
CGCGAGCACGCGGGGAGGGTGCGAGGCGGCGCGCGGCCCGGGCAGCTCCGGGGGGGACTTTGCTATTACGGCTTTCGCTTTCCTAAAGGGCGGGTTTATTTGCATTCGAAAACAAAGCAAAAAACAAAACAACGCAAAGAAAATAAGGAGCTGAGCCAAGCGCCAGTACAGAAGGTTTTCTTCGTAACTCACAGTCATTTTGTGCTAGGTGAACACCGGTGTTACAAGTGCTATTCACAATGCTGTGTAAGAAGTATGCAGTATGCAGCGTAAGAACTGTTTTTAAGTAGCACCATACTAATGCAAAACAAAAATCATTTATTTGCACAGAACAGACCCTAGGCAGCATTTGAACAGACTCAGAACCAGAAGCCAAACAAAAACAAAATAACCTTTTTATAAACCTTCATAAACTCCTGATTTTTGAATGATTTAGAATTAGAAAAGCTACAACAGATACAGAAGTAAGACCTCAGCCTCTCCAAAAAATTTTTTTCCTTATATATCTCAATCACTCATTCATGGCTGCCTCTAAAAAAGACTCAGTTCCAGAATAGTTTTGTCGTAAGTCTGGAAAAGGAATTTAAATTATATTGACCAGGGAGGACTAGAACTTTCCAGGCTTTCCAGAGCCTCAATCCTATCACTAGAATTTGTGTGGCTAATGTGCTGTATGAGGGAGATAAGAATCAGCCTGCAGATCTGCAGGTGCAAATTTCGAAGAGGAAAAAAAATCCAGCGTCAGCAAAGTACTTTTTGGGGGTAGATCTTTCTCTCCTTTTTTTGAACTATTATCATCTTAACACTATTACTTAAAATAATAATACTAATAATTGTTATTGATACCATATTAGGCAAACTGTGTAAGAAACATCTATCCCTATTGCTGATAACTTTAAGATGTAAATAGATACAACTATTGCAGTTTGCAAACAAGCAATCTGATGTAGGCCAAGGAAAGCCCTGCATTTCTATTCTAACTTTTGAACCATCTCAACTTTGACATTTTTCCTCATCTCATTAGCATGACTAAAGCCAAGCTGGAAACATTCTAGGCCTATAAACCTTATTCATGTTCTGTCATGCTGCTACCTACATTTTTCTTACATCAGACAATACATTAAGACTATTAAGATTAAATGATAATTCTACTCCATTTTGGGATTGCTGCCAAATGACTGAACTATAACATCAGAGCATTTACCAGACCAATATTTCTTGGCTCTTGTGTAACAACCGAGGGGCAGAACTGAGAACCCGTCCAGCCCACACCAACATACGGTTGGTTCAGTGTGCGTCCCCGAGGAACTAGTGCTGAGCCGTCTATTTAAATACGAGAAGTGCGTCACTGCAAGATAATGGGTGAGTATATCATGTGATAAGCATGAAATCCAGGAACTAGGTAAAGCCATACTGGCTGTTGAAGAGACTTCATAAATATCTGCAGAGTCCAAAGAATTCTCAACAGACTCTGGGACTCATTAATTCATTTAAAAGAGAAATACCCCTTTTTCAAATCTCTGGGGAAAAAAAAGCATACATCAAATGGTACATTTTATCAATTTTATCAACCATTCATAGTTAAATATACTGCACTAATTACAGAAAATCCTATCCCTCTATGACTGCTAAAATTGCTAATGGATGTAATGCCTTCAACTGGGATAATTTTGTTGCTTTTGTTCAACTAGCTAAATTTGTGTTAGAAAAAAAAAAACATAAAAAATGCCAACAGTATAGATAGATAGATACATAGATGAGAGAAAAAGAGAGAGACAGACAGACAGGCAGTGCTCTTAGAGTGGTCAGACTCTCTAAAGTGGGATAGGAAAACTGAAGACAAGTGGGCCAGGCTCTGTTCTTCACACTGAAGGACATGGTGAAGAGGCACAAGGGCACAGAAACAGACGGGGCCACCAGATGTTGCTAACCAAATGATTCCCATTTCAGAGCTGCTAGATGCATGCATGCAAAGAGCAGAACACACACTGAAGAGCGTTTGAAGGTGGTGCTATGTACTTCCAGAATTACTTGTTTTGCCTTTCCCATTTGCACAGGTTTTTCTAACTCAATAAAGAGGGCAAAGTATTATGTAAAGATGATCCATGAACATATATTCCCCCTCATGTCAAACCCGTAACACAGTGCTCAGAAAGAGGAAAAATGAGAGTGCTACACTCCATGCTGAATGTCCCCCAGGCACGTTAGCGTTAAGCTGAACAGCACTGACTGTTCCTGCATGTAGAAACTCAGGGTTTTTTTGAGCTGTCTCTGAAAACTCCCACTTTTCATCATTAATCACTGGTAACTGTACAGTGTGTGAAAGACTATTATTGAGGCTTAACTTCACATGTTTTTTTTTCAGTGTGCTATATATGTTTGTACTTAAAACCATCTCAGTAAACTGGCGTATACAGAATATATCTTTTGCCATACAGAATGAGTTAAGGAGTCTTGTGTATGAGTTCCTTGCAGACAAGAACAATGTGAAATCTCTGACAAGCCAGGCAAATATTTCTGGCTCACTAGATAGCAGGAACATAAAACTCAAAGGGCAAAGACATCCCACAATTCCAACAACCATTCATGTCCTAGGGAGATTTCAAAGAGCTTTCTTGTCATGTTTTAGTCATGACTGCATTTCTGTTTGTCAAAGTGCATTTGCCAGTTGCACCACTGAGGATTTTATACACGAGTCAGCCTACAGCGGTTTCCAGTAATGGCATCTTATGCAATTTTTGACCTAGTTTAACATCCTGAGGCTCTTGGAAACACGCAATCCACTGCAGCAGTTTTCTGCTTAACACTATGTTACACCACTGCATTAAACAAATGTAGCATCACACTAAATTACAGGGGACTTCAGGAAGTGAGAAAAAAAAAAAAAAGGACTAATTTCACTTTGCCATATAAATTCACCAGCAGCTCCCTATTCTGATCTAACGCTTTCAGCTTTCTAGATCCTATGTTAATGGAAGGATGCTCTTCCATTAAAAAATAAAAAAATTATGCAGACTTTGGTATGAATCTTACATAAGGAACTCATGTGCAATGACTTATGTTCTCTTTCTGGCACCAGTGGTTACTGATAAAGCATAGTGAGATGATGAGAATAAAGACCAACTACAAAATGCATCTAATATTAAGGGACACTCCCAATCCCCCTAAATTGATTGACACACAAAATTACAACTGTTACAGAAAGCCAGTCAGACAATCTTATACAGCTTACTGTTTCTGAAACAGGAAAATTCAAATTGTTGGGTACAAGTTACCACACAGGCACTGGAACCCTTCCTTGTCACCTGTCCCAAATGGTCCCACTTTGCAAGTTCCTTTTCTCATCAGCTACAGTCTTACCTTTGGGAAAATGTACCTCAATCCACAAGCACATAGCTATCAATCTGCTCTGAGAAAACTACCTACAGGAATGTTTCCCATCTTTCAAAATTGATGCCCTTTTGCTACACAGCTTCCTTTCTTCTTCATATTATGCACAAGAGTTATAAGCCTGAGGATGAGATTGCACTATAACAAGCCTGCAGGTCTAGTAAGCACAACCGCAAACTCTTCCAGTTGAAACTGCATGGCCTGAGGAGATGGTACTGGGTTTCTGCACCCAGGTAGCATCTCCTGTGGGGATATATACATAAAATACCAAATGAAGTAACCAAGAAGCTCCCAACCATCTAAAGAGCTTTATCTGAACTCAGCTTGACTTTTCAGATCAAAAATCCCACTACACTTTCCTTCTGCAGCTAAATTTCTCAGTAATGGCTCACTATGCTGGGTTTTAACCATTTGAAATCTGGGGATGGACAATGAGGGGAGAAGTTTCAAAACCCTCCTAGCTTTATACCTGTATCTGTAGTTTGCCTTACTAATTAAACCTTTCACTTACTGAATAGCTCATGCTATTGGGATGTTTGTTTAGGAATTTACAAAGGGAACAGGAGGCCAAACTAATGGGCTGCTACTGTGCCTAACACCTCAGTGGAGGGCAAAGCCACTTGTGCAGCTTTTCTTCAGAGTGCGTTAAGATTTGGAACCAGTTAAACCTTGTCTACGGATTTGTTTTAAATTAACATTTAAACCAATCAGGCTGAAATTTACTATCACTTATAAGTAGTATTTAGATTAAGCAAGTCCCCAAACCAAACAAGCTTACAGAGAAATTTACAGAGTTTACTACATTGTGCGATCCCAGCTAATCCCTGCGAACCTCTCCCTAAACTTAAAAGGCAAAAACAGCAAAGTGAAGACTTTAGCAAACACCATCCCTTGCACTGAAATTCATCCAAGCTCCAATGTGTTATGCTTTTTATGCTTTTTTCCTGTTCACAAGAAGGCTTAAAAGTGTGCATGCACACAACTTGGTACAAGGTTTCAGCCATCAAAATATTTAAAATATTAAAGCCATCTGTCCCCTTTGTAACTAGTTTCTTAAATTAGAATCTACAGCCACAGGTTTAATAGGGAACTTGTTAGGGACAATAAAAAAATTGAAAAAAAAAAAAAAAAATCACTGTAAGGACTCCCTTGTGCCAGAAGAATAGAAATGGCACTAACAGGCTCACAAGTAACAAAATATTTAGCTACAGAAAGAAAACACAGATACTTTTATTTCAGACAACTGTAAAGCAAATCCAAAAGATTATGATGCTATCACATCATACATACAGCTATATATACTTTCTAAAATAAAATATAGGATTAAAAGTGCTAAGATTTAAATACATGTGATTCTCATCAGCCCTTTAAAGGAACTGTTGTCAAATCCAGATTAAACTGTTAGCAATTCCTATCAGTTAACGCAAAATCAAGAGGAGGCACTACTTCCACAGCTACATGCAATACTCACTGTTCAGAGTTGCACCACATAAAAATTTAAGCACGTGCTAGTGAACATAACCTTGAATTTTCCTTTAGTAGCTTCTTTAGGAGCTTGCCTGAGATTTAAAGAGACAAAGAAGTCTTACTTGTAATCATGGATTAGCAGATCTATTTGATCCTAACAAACTACTCAGTAACATACAAGCTTTTCAAAAATTCTCACATTATACTGATTTTACTTGCAAGAATCAGTTACCAAATTAACAAAAGTAAAATTAGAATCACCTGGATTTTCTGCAGTGCTTTTCCCATTTTTTTCCCCCCATTTTGACAGAAAGAGAGAGAAGAGCTGTATAAAGAAGGTGATATAGGGACTCCCTCTCATCATTTGTATTAAAAATGCTTTTTCTAACAAGACAGTGACAAGTACTCTGTGTAATTTAATTGGGTGGCAACTAAGACCACTGTAAAAAAATCAAGGCTCATGACGGAATGTGTGTTTGCAGCAGCACTGATTTATAGTCAAGTAACATCTGAGGTTTAAAAAAGGCACATTTTTGATGTGCAGCCTAACACCTGCAGCCAAACAAACATTAGTACAAAGATTCATGACGTCAAATAGTGGAGGTTAAAAGTTACGTAAAATAAGTACTTATCCCCGAAGCATGGCTAATACAGGTTCTTGTACAAAAGGGATATTCCTCAAACATAAACTGGGGACAGGGAAGGGGGAAGCCCACATATGACAGATATTGTTGTAGCAATGCGGAAACAGAGTCCTCCATGTCCTAGGTTAAATTTTCTGCTCTCGACACCATGGTTGAATGAAAACTCATCTGACTACTAAGACAAGTCTACAGGTTTTTATACTACACTTGTGACAGCCAAAAGATTTATCTGAACAGTTCAGGAAAGCTGAACAGTTGTTTCCAAACACATTTATGACTTGAACATCAATGAATACAACGTTCCCAATTAGGATGTTTTGGTTTACATGGTAGTGTTAGAATTTTTTTTCTTCTATAAAACTTCACTCAGAAAGAACACTAGTTTTCATGTATACTGAATACAGGCATGTACATCCTTAATATTTAAATCTGTATTTTTTTCAGTTAGGCCTTAAATTACACAATTAAGACATCTTTAATAATGATTTATAATTAAACCCAAAGAATGTTTACTGAAAATTTCACATGAAGAAAATGAATAATCATGTCGTGCCCTAATAGCTGGTACACCTGATTATAAATAATTGATAGATCANGGAAGAAATAATAAAAAAAGGAAAGTCCAGATAGTTTCTCTTAAAACTTATCTCATCACCCACATATAATTTACATAATAATTTTGACAGAGGAACCCTATAAAAAACATTCCTTAATGGTAATCTTTTTAGGATTAAACAAAAGAAACTTGTACAAAACTAGGAAGAGCAGTTTGTCAAATTCGCCCAATCCAGAAAATGCTAGTGAAAAACTGCTATTCCACACTTTTTCTAAATAGACAAGAAGGAAAAGAGAAATTATCTCTTTCAAAAATTGAACAACTCTCCAGAACTTACCATGCCTAAGTGAATTCAAATCTGAAATGAGATTTTTTTTTCCCCACATGCAGCTCATTTTCAGATACAGCTTCTGAAGTTATCTCACAACTATTAAAATACTTTCAGGCTGCAATAACATAGAGATTAGTCATATCTCCAAAAATTCACATGTCCCAGCTCTGAAACTGCAAGACTTAGACCATGCATTCCTATGCAATATTATACATGCTATCATTACAAAAGTACCCATTGCATATTTGTGAGGAACACACAACTATTGTTTCCATTGTAAACAACAGCCAAAAAGCATGCTAAATTATATCAGATCAGAATTGTTCTATTTTTAAATGAGCTTAGGTCTCATTATAAGCAGCTTCCTCCAACCTTGCACAGATGTAGGCCTGCACAGGTGTTTTAAAAAACTTTGTGCAAATGTGGCTTACTTTGGCCTCAGACATTTTCCAGGAAGGGCATTAAGACTTCGGAACCGACATTGAACTTAATCATAATTTTGAAAACCACTGTAAGAACTAGGCATAAAAAGCTTGTTAACTAAGAAATCTAGGCCACAGTACTTGTAACAGAGTATACACTCCAACTCAATAGCCTCGGTTTACCATAAGGTAGTTGGTAAGACCAATTTTCTAATGACAGATGAGGAAACATACAGAAAATCAAGCCAAAAGAATAGAATATCAAATATTTAAAATGATGCAAGGAAACAGAGCATATAAATTAAACACAGGAATGTTTAATCAAGACAATTCTTATTTTCAACAGAGTTTCTTCAGGAACTTTTTTTAAATGGAAAACAAAAGCCTATTCCCACAATAGCAAGGCCACTTCTTTCAAGCGGCTCTGTTGTGCAACTGTTACCAGGACTCTAAACCATTTTAATTGCCTTATATTGATATTTCTGAACTAGAAAGTTTTAAAATATTGTATAGATTTTATTTGTGCTCCACATATCGCAAGCAATTAACAACACAATAAAAGATTCAATTCCTCAACTAGAATACCAAACTCTATACCAAGTATTACATATACACAATACTTGCACAGTGACAAGCACAAGAAAGTACTAGTTGAGCACTTACTTTCTGAAATCCATGCCAAATGTTAAAATCCATTTTAATGCTCCCACCCCACCCAATCTAGGATTTAAGGCATCTCAAGACAGCCATCCATCCACCCACCCACTCCCATGCACACAATTTATGTGGAGGTGTTTACTCTTTCAAAATATCCACTATGTCAGTCAGGTACCATTTATTATTTATCCCTAAAACTGTGTCAGCATTGAGATATGACAGTTAAACCAGTGTTAAATCAGTACAATATTTACATAGCACAGCACATTAAGCTTGAGACACTCACTTGGGGGAATAAAACCACATTTTAGAACAGGACAAAGATCACCATTATTATGTGTTTGAAAACAGCTATTTACAGATCCCTAAAATGACATAACTATAGTCTGTACACTGTTCCAATGGGGCAGGCAGAAGCAAAATAGGCATTTTTTTTTGAGGGATTTTAAACATGATTTGGAAGCATATTATTTATGCTACCCTCAACGCCATATACCACCTGAACATCCTCCAAGGTGGTCTCATATCCTAGAATGGCATGTCCAGCTGATACAAAACAGACATCACAACATTTTTATTTGTGCAGATTTTTTTTTTTCACTCTTGCTATTCAGTCATCTGAACTTTGAAGGCAATTCGTCCCAGAAACTTGTCACGGTCATCTTCATTTTTTAAATTAGGTGAGCCCAGGATCTTACACTCAATTGTTATTTCTTCTTTGGTACTGTTGGAGTTAATTGCTAGTTGAACAGCCACTAGAGGCTGTAAATAGTGAGCCTAGTAAACAGAAAGATGGGGAAAATATTTGAGATACCACAGGAAGTGATCTGCACAATTAACATGAACAATTGAATCCATCAAAATCCTGTCCAGAAAAAGCTAATTGAGATCCTAGCTTTCAAAGTCCAGTCTGACTCAGGTAAAACTTCTCCCCCACCCCCCAGCATTAAATAATCAGATTTACATTCTTTACACCATTTCCTAACTGATGATGCAGTCAACATAACTGTTAGGCAAGGTTGTCCTCAAAATTTTCAAGTCAACAGCACTACCACATTTGAGACAGTAACCAATTTTCTAATGATGAAAAAATAAAGTGGACACTCAGAGAAATCTTCTCATCTCTAAGCCTTTAAATAGGTGCACAAATCTCTGTGGTATTTTGAAAATCAAAAATATTCAGCATCTTTATTAAGCAGTACAGATCACTCCAATAACAGAAACAATCACTAAGGTCAGGCAGTTCGGTTCAGTGCACTGAGAGTGGCAAAAGGCAAGCAGCCTTTCTGGACAGACAAAGTACATACCTTAGTATTTTCGTGGATCCCACTTTTACACCTGCAGAGCAGGTGTTTAATTAGTTTTACTCTCCTAACTCCTTCACACAATAAAGTAATTCAACAAGTCTACAAAGATGTAATGCAGAAGAAATCAACCCAGTCTCTTGAGACCTAATGGAATACAAGACCTAATGGAATACCTTAACCTCTCAAAACTCTTCCTGTTGCCTTTTTTTTCCCACAATATAGCAATGTTATGAGAACTGAGCTTCACATAAACAAGAATTCCTCAAGTAAAACTCAGCATCCATCTCGCACAGCAAAGTGAATGTGAAAGAACAAAATCTCCAAAAAAAAGTATCAGTCCATTAAAAATAAATAAATAAATAAATCAGCTAAAAGTAAGGAATAGCACTGAGTTTTGCTATCCTTTCCTAGACTTACCTTTCCCATCAGTAGAGAAGCACTAAGAAAGGAATTTTGTCAGCAAAGGTCTTTATAGCATCTTTGGCACAGACAACCTCCCAACATCTCACAGTCTACTGATGCTATATTTTATGTTTCTTTTTCTTTCTTTCTTTCTCTATTTTTTTCCCAAGAAGGAATAGCATATGTACTGACTCTGCCTTTTGGAAGTGCAGATTGGCAGATCCCAAACACGAATCTAGGCCCTTTTTTATTACACAAACCAACTCCAGAAGTTGTACTGAATTGCTTTTGATGTGTGAAGCCCAACACTGGACTGCCTGGACACTTTCAGATTGAAATTGCCAAAGACCAGCCTCATCTGAACACAATTAATTTACAAAGCACAGCAAATCCTCTACATTTTTCAAATTGTAAGCAACAGTTAACTGTCCCAAGGATACCCTTTTTTGAAACACAGTTCTCTCAGCCTAAAAATGACACAGGCCTCTCTCTGGTTTTCACTAACACAGTTATGCAGATTATGTCAACCATAACAAAATGGAAGAGGCAGAACTACAGACAAACAATGTAAAAGTAGATGCTAAAGAATAACAAACACCCTCCTGATTATGATAAGTTACATAAAGATATGAGCTGCTGCAACCATAGACTACAGTAGAAAGACAATGGAACAATGAGCAATTTCACAGTGTGATAGAAAAATCATTTGGGGGAATGACAACTTAACTACTCTGCTATGGACCTCACATATTTATGTAGAAAAAATTATTTTTATCTTAGTGGTGAGTGATGAAGTTGTTTACTATCTATGAATGAACTCAGTACCCTCTAAGAGGTCATACAATTTAGAATTGATGGAAAGCAAACACTTTGACAATTATCACAGCTTGATTAAAAAATATATTTAAATACAAAAGAAAACTGTAGTCTTAATCCTACCTATTCTGGATCCAAAAAGCAATTTTTTTTGTTTGTTTTTCAACTTAACTGTTCTTCATACATATAACAATACTTATGGTCAGAATACTTGAGCTGATGAGGACAGAAAAAAATATATACATACGAGTGTATATAAAGTTTCTAAATAATAAATCAGCTAGCTCAAAGTGCTTCCAAAACAGAGTGAATAGAAAACAAGTCTGCAGAGCTACAAGGATGCATAACTAACAGTGGAAAAAAAATTCATTATAAATTTCATATCCTGAACATAAATCCCAAGGATTAACTACTAGAAACTGCATTGTAATCAGAAGAACCAGCTTAGTTTCTGTGTTGTTCTGCACTGAAATGTATCTGTATCTATCTACCTATATATATATCTATAAGCGGCCACAAAACAGCATACCCTCTAAATATTGCTAGTCCGCTAGTACGCAGCCTTTTCTTCATAAGGATAGTAATGCCAAAATTATCTCCTGGCTGCAAAAGCATCGCTCTAATCTCACCAAGCACTAGGAAGCTTCTGCATTCATAATATTCCTCATGAACACCTCATTGCAAACTTCAGACTTTACTATGACTCTGAAAATGGTAGTAGTAAATGCAAAAGAAACTAAACACTTAGAAAATGAAGAACGTCATATCATAAAAACGTACTTACATGCAAGCTTTTCCCATAGTATGGGAAGTACATTAGGTCAATCAAACCTCCACGAGGAAAATAATTTATCTGCACTGCGCCTTCTTCCTATGATTGGAAATAACAAAATTTAAAGTTAACATCTATTTGCATAAATAGTAACAACAAAGTAGGGTTGTAACAATGATAAAGTGCAAGATCAAAAAAAAAGTAATTGAGCTCTCAAGTATTAGAATAGTTTCCAGAACTGATTAATTTTTGGGAAACAGTTACATGCTGCACACGTCTACTACAGTAATATGTAAATTAGTAATCCAGTCAAGACAGCTTGCATAAGTTTCTCTTACCAAAGGAAACAGGGCAGTGGGAAAACATACTTCTTGCAAAGAGTAACTCATTTTAACCGGAAAGCATAAAGAAACAAAAATTCCCCCAGACCATAAGCAAACCTGTATATTTTGGTGAAGCAACAGCAAATCTGTATTCAAATTAAAGCCAAATTTTCAGTAATCTCAGCTTTTGCAATAATACAATCCTAGCCCTTCACAAGGAACTCTAGCTCTCTCCCTGCAATGCTGCCCCATTTTCAATTTGTTCAGAAAGTTCTTGGAATAATGCTACCAAGAAGGAAATTATGATGGTGCTGCAGTTTTTGTGCACCATCAACACAGAGAAGGTACAATGTATATATACCTTTTCATTAGACTTTTCCCTATAGTCCCGAATTTAGTAGCAAAAAAACCAAGTTCCATCACTTGCAAAGCTGATGCATAATTCCCAACTGAGGAGTCGGCCAACAGGCCGCTACAAATAAGATTGAACTGCCCAAGATCTGGCCCGTCACTATGATAGTATATGGACACATTGCGGTATGTACATTATTTTCCAGGATTGTGGATGCTGCCAGGACAGTAAACTACCACAAATTCAAGCCACTAGAAAATGGCTGTATCTAAAAGTGACTTTCTACAAATACGTAAACATTTACCAAGATTAAGTAAGCAAAATACTACAACCCCCGTCAAACACTACATAGGATCTTCCGAACATCCCTGCTTGTTCTGTGTATTTCACAAATTCAAAATGCATAAGTAATTTTTTTAAATATTACCTTATAGAAAATCAGCAATTAAAAAAAAAAAATCCAAAAAATACTACCTGAATAGAACTGAGCTAAGAGGCCCACAGCAGCAGAGAAGTAAGCCACAAACCAAGAATGCCCTCCTCCCTCTCTAAGGACACACCACATGATGTTTAGGGTAAGGCCATGTTCTCACTCCTTAAAGCCTGAATTGCTGCAATTCTCCAGTATGTATTTATTAAATATCTTGGACCTTGAGTTAGCATATTTAATTAAATAGAATTGTGATGCATTGCACCATTATCCTCTATTTTAATTATACCTCATGCAGCTCAAAACAGTCATTATTCGAATACAATTCTGAAACTATGGTAAAAAAACAATCAAAATACAGAATAATACAGGAGTATTTCCGGAGTAGTTACATACAACGCATGCATGCAGTCAACAAGCGTATACATTAGGCTATCAATAAAAAAATAGAGGTATTCAGACATGCAACTGCCTGTCATGCAAATGCTGTCATTTTTGAGCTATCCTCATTAATATCCCAAACTATTTTTAAAAAGCTAAGCAAGCTGCATTTGCTGAAGAGCTTTAAGATCCAATCCATTTGTGCCATTTTTTTCTGCCTACCACTGACAACTTCCTCAAAGAGCTGCAGGCAGGCAGCAAATCTATAAATCAGACCACTTAGCTGTGCAGATAAAGATGCACTTGTGCTTCACCTCATCAAGAATAATTTTGAGATTTAAGATCAGGTACAAAGACCAAGGAAAAAACTTGAGTTAAAGGCTTGTATGACTGTTTTGTAATTATTTGAGAAGAAATGTTATCAGTTGCATGCATCTGTTTAGGCTCACTGCTCAGTGTAAAGAGAAAAAAAAATGAAATATGTTAAAGACCAATACCAGCTAACAAAACCTGTAAGGTGTTTGGTCTCCAGAAAGCAGAAATACATAGTTTGGAATTATTTGTCCTTTTTATATATTAACAGAAAACACCACCAACAACAACAACAACAAAACCCACACACATATGCAGGGTTTTTCCTTGCACCAAATCTTCCGATCTTTCAGTAAATGTAGTTTTAACATCTAAAAATGATGCTGCAAGAAGTTCCAATGAACGTGAAACTAAGTATTTCAATCTCAGAACTGCAGCTCTAGAATGCTGAAGTTGTCAAACTTCTCAGAAACACCATTCATTTAAGCTTGTTTCTTCTTGTAAGATCCTTAAATCAAGAGCAGGTCAGTTCCTCTAGAGGAGCAAGAACTAGCTGTGATTGGAACAATCCCCTTCCTTCTCTACAGAAACTACATAATGACAGCTTGAAACCACTACAGAGTGCTTGTATCCTAAAGAATCAAATACTGATCGGAAATTGGGATTGGATTGGAAACAAGGACACAGGAGCTGATGCAAAGGAACAGCATAATTGTTTAAGATTTTAAGCTTAAAAAAAAAAAAAAAAAAATGCAGCTGGCCAAAATAAATTTTCAGTCAATAACAGGTATAGGTAAAAAGAAAGAGAAATTCTCTAAAAACAACGCACAGACAGGAAGAAGAGAACAGTAACTGCTAATGCTGATTCTCACTTTGGCCTCTACAGAGAAGGTTGAATTCTAACCCATATTTAGGCTTTCATATGCAAGTAAATTAGGATAGAGTAAGCATAAGCTTAAGATAAAACAGATGCATTCAATGTAGCAAAGCTTGACAAAATTTCCCCTGGGAGTCACTACCTTTGATTCTTTAGCAATAACCTTACAGAGCAAAGATTTTAAAACCTTGAAGTTGTTACCAAATTTTCCTAATGAGCTCAGCTTACAGGATAAGGAAGAGGAATGTCTACAATGCTTGGCATATCTTTTAATGCTGTCTCACAGGACATCCATATAAGAAAACCGAAGCGATATGAACATCATGAACTGGGATTCCTGCTCTGAATACTGTGTTACAGAAAATAATAAGACTGGAGAAGAGAGTGGGGGAGAAAGAGGACTAGTAAAAGTAGACAGAACTTAATTGCTTTATTCTAGAAGAAGAAATCATTCCTTCAACAGAACATTTTATAAAATTAGACACAAAATATCAGCCTCAAGGACTGAGAGAAGTAATCACCTTAGCTTGCAGCAGGCTGCTACAGAAAAATTAAATCCGTTGAACCATCCACAAAAATCTAGTATTAGAAATAATGCTTAACAGAAACAGGTGGTCCTAGGTGTTCTATCTTTATCCTAGCTGTTTGCCTAGGTAATCTAAAATTCCCCAGCCTATCTACCCTTTTTTTGAAAGCCACCTTAAGCTAAAAGCCGTGACTCTGTCCCCTGCTCAGGATAGCAACTTACCAAGTCTTTCACTGCTCCCCAAGTAGACTAGGAAAAATGTGCAGTAGTCAAAGTAATTGTTATAGCTGTCAATAAAACATTCTTTTAAAATCAATTCGTACACAAAAAGTATGTATAGATTTGCTGTTATTACATATAAATCGTTTATAATTGATTTCAGGACGATATTTACTTGAACAGTTAACAATGTTAGTTTTCACACTTTCTCTTACCCATCATTTATAAAATTGTCTAAGGTGCACTTGCAGCATGGAGAGAAAAATAAAAATATAGGTTATGAAATGAGAAAACAAAACATAACTTACACAAAATTAAAAAAAATAATAATAACATGAGCACAGGTTACATGTATGTTCTTTCCTCAACTCTGTAGCAGGTCAGGTAGCTCAAATACATCTTAAAGCTACTAAAGATGGAAGAACAAAAAAAGGACAGTATTTTAAAAATTACACTGAAGAAGTTAAGTACACTAAAACTAAACAAGAAATACAGTGAGATGAAAACAAGAAATAAAAAAGGAAAAAAAAACAGTTTTAGAAGTTTTAGAAAAGGGAGAAAGTGCAGTAAGTTCTCCAATCCAGTACTGACATTTAGTTTTCATCTTAGCTATGAGGAAAATAACTATACAGGTATTTATTGTATTTAGAACTGACCTTAGGTGAGCACTGTATATATGGTTCTCCTTCAGGCTTTAATCCAATTATCTAAAGGAAAGAAAGAAAAAATATTTATAATGTTCTTCTCCCTTCCAGTTTTACATACTAAATTCAATAATTCTTCTTGCTTAACATAACAGACTTCATAAAGGCAGCAAATCTGGTGAAGATCCATTTTTATGGAACACAATTTTAGACTAGAATGAAAACTTAAAGCATATTTAATTTAAAGCTCAAATACTTACTATGGCTATACTTATTTTATAGCCTTATTTTAAATTAAGCATGCATCTTTAATGGCTCAATTCAGCTAGCAGATCAAGTAATGTGTAACATCCATGAAGAGTGATATATTTATTCATACAGTGTAGTTTTCATCACTCAAACTTGCATAGTTTGAGTGTTACCAAACGCATTAAAAGCTAATTGCAATTATATAATGTAGATATGAAACAAAATGTACTTGGGTAGATATGAAATAAAATGTACTTGAGTTTTAGAAATCATTCTAAAACTGATTAAAAAAAAAAAAAGATAACTATGCACTTACTCTATTCATTTTCACAAGTACACATGGAGTTCCTCTAGAATAGCCAAAGGTCTTATCTTCCTTTCCAGAGCATTGTCCAAGCTCAGAGATATTAAATCGACATGCCTTTTTAATAGCCTCCTCATTCTGATCAAAAACCTTTCCTGGAGTGCAGTTTATGTTTTGGGCTTGTTTTGAGTCATCATATGCTATGAAACAGAAAAAAGTGTAAAAATCAATGGTGTAGGGCATACATGGAGGCAAAAAATAGAGAAGCCTACATAAACATCTAGTCTACAGTTGTTATGTGCTAGATTTGTTTTTAAAGAAATATTTTCAGAGCATTAGGGATCTTATTTCCCTGTTAAACATTGTTACTTTTCCAAAGTCTAACAAAAGTTCTACTATATATGAATGAAAGAAAACAAATTATTACAAGAGAAATAATACAGTCCCATCTTACCAATAATCACAGCTTTATTAGCTTCTGTAAATAAATAATGTGTTAAAGTATAAAAAGAGTTCTTACCTCAAAGACTAAGCTATAAGCATGTTTTCCCTTTGTACATTTTTTAAATAAACAGGAAAACTTAAGTAAACTTAAGAAAACTTCAGAGCTCTGAAAGAAACATCTACTCACAGAGCCTTTCAGGAGGCACCAAAACTAGACGCACTCAATCCAGGCACATTCCAGCAGAGCTTCCATAGCTAGCAAAGCAACTCACAAAGATGAGATGCTACAGAACCGCTTTAATTATGACTTACACTTGCCAAAGTTTTTCTCAGTTTGTACATTTATAGATTAAGTATATATGTGGGCAAATACATAAAATAACACTTGTTAAGTGATTTTGCCATTCTTCCATGTGCCCTTTGCTACCTTTTCTCTTTCAACTTTCTGTTTATAAGGACTGTGTATTACAGTGATAAGGAATAAAATGCTCTTAATTTAAGCTTTGTGTGTCTCATTAAAAAGGAGTCAAATACTCGAATTCTTAAGGTCAAAGTATTATGTATTACAAATTTTGATAAATGCTGATTCCAAATACACAACCTCTGTAATTGTGTGTTGAATTCTTTTACATAATTCCTACTTCTTGTAGCATCTGTATCAACATATTACCAGAACTCTTGACTAGGACTCAAAACTCTCCCTGTTTTATGCACTCTGCTGTTCCTTGTGCTCAGTTTCCTGTCTGTAAAATACTTACTTTTTTTGCAAAATGAGACTCTGAGATCCAATGTTGAAAAGTGCTATAAAGCAATTACAAAAAATAGACATCTACAGAGCAAGCCTGAACTTACAAATATTTCATTTATCAATTAGTCACTACATGCATAAAAGGAAATTCAACAATAAGACTCCTGAACTATCTGGGCAGTTTGAAATAACTTACTTACTTTCAAGGAATTGTCTAAGTGTAGAAACATATTCTGCATATGATTGGGAGTCACTCTTATTAAAGTAAAATTCCAGTGCAGTGTCTGGCTTTGGTGAAATCATAAGTCCTTAAAAAGAAAAAGTACAAGTAAAAGACTGAACTCTTCTCTACTCCACTCTAGCCTACACAAAAATATGTTCATAAATTGAAAGTATGTATCTATAAAAAAGAAAAAAAAAATCAGTTATCCATATAGTCCACAGTACTGCTAGCTGTTTGTGTTTAAAGAGTTTTAAGATCTACATTACTCTACATGAAGACTTAAACTCAATTCAACATATAATTGTAGTTCACAAATCAAACCCATTAATTAAGAATAGCAAAATCAGCAGGTTATTCACTTTCAATTAAAGTATTGTACTGATTCACTTTGCATTTTCCACATTCAACAGATTAAATGAAAATGAACAAACAAACAAAAAACAACCCTCAAGTTCAAGTTACACTTGAGATCTTAAGGCAATACTGACTGAGGCTATCATCACTTTAATCTCAGAGGAACCGACAAATAACAATTTTTTTTTTAATTTTATAATGCATAAAGATTAAAGATGCCTGGAAAGATTTCCCAGTCAAAACAAAGTTTGTTGTTCCTTTCCTCTTTGTCCATATACAAAAAGTTTAGATTGCATCTGTTTCGTGGAAAATACAAGCAAGTTTATTAAACCATTGCACGCATATCACCTTGAAGGGTTGGGTATGTCTTGGGGAACATAGTCAGGCCATGGCAAGTGTTAAGAAAACAAGCAGCTGGCACTAAACAATAAACCAAGCAGGGTGACATATAGCAGTGCTACTTGCTCCCAGTCTACTGTACTCAGTGCCTACAGCTGGACCCATTCAACTTCTGGCTGAGGGACACTGGAACAGGAGCATCCTACAGAGAAGGAGCCAGGACTAGCAAGAAAAATGAGGACACGTGAATTACTGAATACAGAATGCAGCTTTGTTTGGGAGGGTAAGAAAGGTAGACACTAATATGTGGGACCTACATGGAGGAAAGGAAGCATTCCTCCTTGGAAAGGAGCAGAGAAAGGTATGGTGTTGAATCTGGGCAATTTAATTCCCCCCCACCAAAAGCTACTCGCTGATTTTATGTTATAAATCCTCATACCTTGCAACCAATTGTTCCTTTGAAACTTTTAAGTAATTGATTTAGAAGCAATGGTTTCCTACAGGCAGTTTATACTTCAAATAGGTTTTCAAATAAGTATGAGCTGTTAAACCAGAACCAGATTTATGAATAAATAAATACAATTACCTGGACTAGCAATTCGGTCACGGTACTTTGGAATATCACTGCTCAGCGTCTGAAGCATAACCCACATTGTGAATGTGAAGAGTGCTGCTAGGAAGCCATAAAATACCAGATAGAATAGTAAGATCAAACCTGTAAAGAAAAACTAAAATCATTATTTTGGTTTTGGCAGATTCTGGTATCTATTTTCAAAATCAAAAGTGAAAACAAGCAATATAGTGTTTTATTTGTTTTCTTAGTCTCTTGCCACTCCTATTTAACTATAAATAAATACAGCTCTAGCATATTTATCTATTGCAAAACAAACAGATAAAATACTGTGTGCATAAAGAACCTGTTCTACATTCTGGCTCTAAAAAATGTACAGGGTAAGATCTGGCATTTGGGCGTCTTTATTTTTGATTGATGAATTAAAAGGCGCTTGTGGAGCTACATAACAAAGCTGGTCAAGACAACTAAGGAGCCCATTAGGGAAAAGTTTCCCATGTTTAAGGAAATCACATGTTTGTATCAGGAAAGAAAGAAGTGATGGGGAAGAGTGAGCAGATAAAACTGTTGCCTTGGATCAAGAACAAGTAGTAGAGACTAATGCTTTAATAATATACCTGATATTTGAGACAACTCCACCACAGCACTCATTCACACACGCTTCCTGTTACAAGTGATTTCTCAAGGTGGAAATGCTTTCTGCTGAACATCTCTGAACACAAACCAAGTCTTCTATTCAGCCATAAACCAAGTTTTCTATTCAGCCATAATAAAAACCTTTGCCTAAACATCCACTTGCTTTGCAGATCTACCTAAGGGATCCAGAAACATGCCTGGAATTCCCCAGTTAGATATCTGTTACTGGCTTCTACCTGACAACTGCTTAAGGAAGAGCTCCTCAGGATTTGAGAAAATAGCCTCAAGACAGTCTGTTACCATAAGTCTGCCAACGCTTTACCTCCCTGACAAGAAGCTGCAACAAATTCTCACCACTGAAAACTCACCATGATGATGTGTTTCTATTTATTTCCCCATTCCAACCCCCTTTTTTTCATTATACATGCATGCACAGTGTCACATACATGTTTAGTGAAAAAGATAACAGACATACCAAAGTTAAAGTTCAGTATCATACAGACTCAAATCCACTGAAGTGATTTGCAGTGAGCCTTCTGCCCTAATTCTCAGAAAAATAATGCATGACTCACTTAAAAACAATTTAAAATTTGGGAGAACTAGCTTATTTTAGAAGCCAAGCTTTCAAACAAGTTTTAGTATTCTTGCATCTTTTGCTTTTTGACTGGGATGGACTCATATTATCGTATCATTAAACACTAAAAAGCTAATAGCACTAGTTTTGCTACGTTTACTCAAATTTGTTTTCAGACTTTCTGAGAGCATACAGTAATAATTACTATTATTATTATTATTGCTACTATTATAACTATGACCTTTTAAATTTCAGTTATCTGGAGAGAGCTTCCAACTTCAGATGAAATATTTACATTATTTGGATGAAGACTTCATAAAGGACACTTAAGATTCTGCAGAAATTGTTTTATTGATTGAGTACATGAAATATCATCCCCCCAAAAAGAGCACGTAATTTTGTTTTAAAGCAAGACTGATCACTTGAGACTTATGAACACATTCATCTTTTCAAAAAGAATGGGAGCTGCAGATGTATTTAGCAATTTAGATGCTCACAGAGACACTTAAACAGCAGAAAACAACTCTCAAAAGCCGTTTAATTTGAAAATGTAACCGCAGGATGCAAATTCACTTACATTTTACATGAATTTGTCAGGTTGTTTTCAGAAAACTGAAGATGAAAAGAAGCATATCAAAATCACTATCTAACACCCCACCACCATCCCACCACTGAGTATATGAAACTCAAGAGCAGCATTCTTTGCCGAAAGTGAACGCGACTCAATAACCCAATGATGAGTACCGTCTGCTGCAAGAGGACCACAGGAAGCCCAGGTTCTGGCTTCTCTCCCAGAAAATGCGCTTCCATTTCGCACTGAAGTATTTTCTAAGGTACTACAACCAGGTGGTTCCCAAACTGTTATTACCCACATTGCATCATAAGTTGTCTGCAGCATCTGGATGTTGAGTTGATTTTGGTTGTCAGTTTCACATGTTAAGAGGGCTGTTTAGCTATTCATAATAAGCCTGGAAGTGACAAACTATTTAATATTTATAGAAATATCACCTATACTTAAAATATTATAATTATTTCAACAGTGATCCTGCAATTAATAAACAAGGCATTTTTTTAATAACAAAATATTTCCTTGACTCTCATTTTGATCCTTAGAAGTTAATCAGTTCTTGAACACACCTTTATCAAGCCAAGTGAAAAGCCTGCTTCCTGTTAAGTGACCAAGACATTCATCAGCATCTTAGCTCCAATGGAACAGGAAAAGACATTCAAGACAAGCTCCTTTTGTGGGATTAGCTTAAAAATAAAAATGTCAGGGAAACTTTCTTCATTGAACTCCAGAAATATGCTGCCTTATTTCAATAAATAAATAAATAGGTTCTCCCAGGGCCTGAGTGGGAACACCAACCCTAGAGGGAAAACAAAGGGACCCCAATTAAGATCTGAACATCGTGACTGACCCCATGATGGAAACCAGAGTGTGAACAGTCCTTGAGTGTCTTTCTCCCATCTGCAACGTATCTACTAGGGAAGCGGCAGTAAAAAGACCAGAAAAGTCCTAAAGTCCTGTTTCTATTCACAGTCCTGAAAACAGTACTAACCTTCTCCCTTTCAGGAAAGCACCAATGTGTGTGTTTTTTTTTTTTTTTTTTCAAAATGTGCACTGCACAACACTGCTCACTAGACCAAAATGCCTCATTTAACACTACTGTGACACATTAAAAAAAACGGGGGCGGGGAGGAAAGAGGGACAAGAAGGGAGGAAGGGAAATCACTCTGAATCACTCTGCAAATTTCTGTGGCCCCAGACTGAGTAAGCTGCTCTTTGTGAGGCTATTAGTATTAATTATCCTAAGCTAATCACAGGGAACAAGCCACAACCTGTCAAGAAGCTCTGCCAAAATAACTTCAAATAATGCTGGACTTCTTGTCAGGAAAGAAAATCTACCTAAGCAACAGTGAAAAACTATCCTGCACATTTGCTCTAAGGAAAGTTCAGCTACCACATACAGCCCATTCACTTGTTTGAAGTTTTATTACACACAACTTTTTGCTGCATCAAACCCCTGAAGTTTCTCACTCTAACATAAACTATCACACAAAGGAAAATGTCAAACAGAAATTCTGCATTACAAAGTACTTCTTATTCCACTTTTTTTCCCTTTTCCCTTTGGCAAGGTTCACAGTAACCAGGTACCTTGCTTAGCCTAACAACAAACAGCAACAATCAAATTTGGAAAACTTATGTTTTTAAAATAACACAATTGCAGGAATCAAAACATGCACTTCTCTACTATGAAAATTAGAATTTCTGACACTGTTAAAAACATTAAATGTAAGGTATTCAATATCTGCTCATATTCCATGAGGAATATGAGCTTTTCAAATTTACATGGCAAAAGTGATAAAAAGCAGGTGCATCTGGCATGTGCACATTGTGTAAATATGTATTTACACATAAATATACAAAGATGAAATATATCAACACTCTCACAACACACATGAAGGTGGCTGTTCAACATGACCTGCAGCAATGAAAATGGAACACGGTTTTTACAGTGTGTTGGATTACAGGCTACATCAATTGTACCACCTGCACAATCATTCTTCTTCAGTACCTTGAATTAGCACAATCCAAATACGTAAGTAGTGTTACTAGGGACTACCACCAATAGCAGCAACATCAAGAATGCCTTTTGGTCCTTTTGCAGCCTGACCTCCTTGAACTAACATAGCCATACCTATTAGATGAGCCCTAATCGTATTGCAACTTCACTCTCTTGGCACTTGTGAAGTTTTTCCAGTTTTGGGGTTGAAAAGCTAGGAAGAATAAGAGAGAAAAGACTCCAGGAATAAAGAAAACTTGTGTCCTATGTGGCAGAATTTATTTAATTAAACCTGGGATCTACATACAGCATGGCTGAACACTTCAGGGGCCAAAAATGTTAAGTGCAATACTTGCAAAGGATCACAAGAGTCAGTCTTTAGTGTCATTAGTGTCATGACTAAGCATTATTTAAAAACAAACAAAAACCCAAAGAATATCCACCTTTAGTGCTCCATCAGAGTTTACTGGCACTTGTAACAGGAAAAATCAAAAAACAGTATCTCAAGCCTATACCTCAAATATTCACTTATTATAGGCAGCATCGTGGTAAAGTTTAATAAGATTTTGACTGTAGTCACATTCCTAGTTGCACAGGAATTTTTAAAATGCTACTGTACAAAAGAAGTACCATCCCCCTTTCTGATTCACAGCTTGGCTGCAGATGTGTAAGTGCTTCTACAGCAATGGCAGACAGTGATACCAGAATGTTTGAAATTCCACCTGTGAAAAAGGCAAAATCACAGCAAGTCTTGTTTAAACCAATGACTGAGCAGATAAAGAATGCAGAAAAATCAAGAAAAACAGAACTCTGACAGCACTGTACACCCCATCAAGCACTCAGTCAAAACTAAACTAAACAAAAATAAAACCGATCTTTTCACAGAATCATAGAATGCTTAAGGTTGGAAGGGACCTCTAGAGATCATCTAGTCCAACCCCACTGCACACGCAGGGTCACCTACAGCCTGTGGCTCAGGACTGCGTCCAAGCGGGT
>VZSV01000033.1:1591048-1621352 GCA_013398735.1 Nothocercus julius
CCCGGCCGCCCTTCACGCGGCGTCGCGCGGGCCAGGCCCGCAGCTCGGCTCAGTCGCCGCCTACAGCGGGAGGATGCCCGGCCCTCGGCCCCTTGGCCACCCCACGCCTGAGCGGGGGCTGCAGGCGCCACCGAAAGCAGAGGGCCGCTGGGGGCTGAGAGGCGGCTGGCTGCAGGCGTGGGTTCTCAGGCACAGCTGTCTTAGAAACCAAAACGCCTGGTGAAAGAGCATGTTTTTGTACACAATTGAAGGAGGTATGGACAATTCAGAACCTCCAAAGCTCATCTGGCCTCACATTCCTAAAGGTCAAAGAATGAACAGTGGAAAAAAAAAAAAAATAAGGATATGAGGGTGACAGAGCACTGGAACAGGCTGCCCAGAGAGGTCATGGAGTCTCCTTCTCTGGAGGTGTTCAAAATCCACCTGGATGCAACCCTGGGCCACCTGCTCTAGGTGTCCCTGCTGGAGAAGGGGGGTTGGACTAGATGATCTCTAGAGGTCCCTTCCAACCTCAACCATTCTATGATTCTGTGACTTCCATTTCTCATCTAAAAGGAGAGGGACAAGACTGTGCTTCCTCTTTACTGTGGGTCAACACTTTCCCCTCTGTTACTGACCTGAGAGTCCCCTTACTGCCACATACTGCGCATGGCCAGCCCCATCGCTAAGGTCCTGCAGGTCACCTCTAACGTATCATCTGTCATACAGCGTCTCAGTCACTGTTAAAAAAACAAAAACAAAACTAATTAGGGGTGTTGCAAAACTCAGTCAAAACAGGAGTGCGCCTACATCAAAGGATCTCTTAAAGTATTCAGTCAATAAGGCAGAGATCAAGCCCGAGTGAAAAGACTACATCTTAAAAATGTGACAGCAACAAAATAAGAAATGCCTTAAACAAGAGGAATTAAGTATTTATCAGCACGGTTAGTTTAAATCTTTGTTTCTGATGCTTGTAACATCATTCATGCCAGAAAGCAGGAAACACAAAGCATAAAATAGAATAATCCCATTTGCCTCTTGCACATCAGATTCCCCCATTCTGTCCTTTCTTCTTTTACAGCCAGTCATCCAAATCACTCTATTTGCTCTAAAACAATAGCAAAGAAAAACAGATCCCTCACTACTTAGCCTGTGTCCCACTGATCAGCTAATGCATTACATTTCAGACCAAATATAAGTCATCCTCATTTTTCCTTTTTTTTTCCTAAATGTCACGCAGCAGAAGATTGAATGCCCTTCCATTCCAACAACTGCTTTGCTGAACTGTTTACTCAAATACCTCTCTCACACACTTATGGGATAATACTTCAGCAAAATATGCCATAGTCATCCTTTTGGAAGGAACACCATGGTGAATCAATAACTGTGAAGTTTACTAGATATGAAAACTGGGGAATACAGATAAAATAATCAGGTTGCCTGTAAGGAATGAACGTTTCTTACAGTATGCACAGAACTTGAAAAATATTTTCAAATTTACAAATGATTAATTCATATTTACACCCTTCCCAGCATCAGGTACTGCCTTGGGGTCAGGTTGGGGACATCATGGCCGTGGCGGGTCTGGAGCCCAGCACTGCTGCAGTGTCACGGATAGGGACTGCTGGATGGGATGGTGCCAGGGCCTGGGCAGGGAAGGGATCCATGGCCAGCTAAGGCTGGGCAGGGCAATTAAGGCCTATTAGTGTACTCAGGGCTCTGACAAGTAGAAACAAGCATTTATTTATTTATTTATTTATTTTTAATAATTAAACATTGAGATGATAAAAGTAGTTGCACTTTTACTGTAAATTTGGATTTCTGTAAGCCATTGGCTTAGTGCCACAAGACATTATGATTTATATGGAAACAACTGGACCAAAACCTGGCTCACTGACATTTCAAAATGTAATTGTCTGTGGCAAGATCAATGAGCTGATCTGTTTCTAGCAGCATCCTTCAGGTTGCTGATTCTTCATCCAAAGACATTTTGTTTTAGTAGGCTGGATGGTTATAGAAAGTGTGTGATAATGATTAGAGAGGACAGAAAAAAACAGTGCGCTAGTAAACAAGGAAGAAATACTGTTCTTACAGACTCATCTCAATTATATCGTACATCAATACATGTATGCAAATGCAAGCAAGCACATAAGAGGTGTAAGGAATATGTAGACCATTGCTACAAAAGCAGTGGCTCAGAAAAAGACTTGGAAGAAATCACTGCTTCAGCGAAGCACAGGCTGTGCTGTAGCAAAAGGAATTTATGCAATCTAGCATGTATAAAAATGTACATATCAAGTAAAAATAGATCTCTTTGCACTAAAAATAGATCTCCAAACACCACAAAAAAATACTGCATCCATTTCTGATATTTACATTAGAAGGAAAGTGGAAATATTAGTGAAAGTTTAGAGAGTAATGAAAAATGATCCAGGCAGTAGAAAACAAGCCTTACAATGCCAAGCTTACACATTTCAACCTGCTCTGCTTCTGAAAGAAAAACCTGGCAAGAGGATGGCTGTTCTGAATAGGTACATATAGAAAAGAGATCTTGATAGTATGACCTTTTAAACCTTGCTGATAAAGACAGAATGATATCCATTAATTGAAAACTGTAGCTAAACAAACCTAATGTTGACATTTCCTGACAGCGAGGGCAATTAAATATTTACATAGTTTATACCGGGAGGGATAGTGGGTAGGCCTTTGCTTGGGGTTTAAAAATGAGATTAGATAGCCTTTTTAAATACAGGTTTTAATTCAGCTTTTGAAGAAATCCAGTTGTGCATGGACAGGCAGCAAGATTTTGCTTATCCTCAGACAACCTCGCAGTGCAACGTGCCATGTCAGTAAGCAGCACTGTCTGCTTCCAGGCACCGTCACAAACTAAGACCAATTTTCTCCACTGACCACAGGGATTTTGTCCATGATCAGTCAGATGGTTGCTGAAATACTTGGTTGGGCTGCACAAAAAGAACAAGCAACACTGGTCATTCTGAATATGGATGTCTAGTGATTGTCAGGTTTATGTACAGTTTGGACTCATAACCTCACATGCCTTTGGGCACTAGGAATGTTCTTCAGTTTATACATTTCCTATATCCCTGGAAAGGCAGTTTTTAATCTACACTGCTGATCTTTGTGACAATGTAATTGGTAATATATTTTCAAAAGCACAGTGGGGAAGAAAATCACCTTGACCATCAAGAAAACAATACATGATGATATTAAAAATGTAAACCATACAAGACAAAATCCCCACCACTTATTCTGGGAAGAATATAAAATATGACAGGAAGCAAGACTGCTATGGGTAACAGCATAGAAGGCTCTACAGAGGACAGCTTTTTACCCTGATACAAATTTCCTGTGTTGCTAAGAGAGATGTCACATTAACCTAGCAGAGGATCCCGATGATGAGAAAGTTCCCCCCCCCCCGCCCTTTTCTGGGTGCCAGTCTGGGATGGGTCTGGACACAACTTTGGCCTCACTGAGATGGCTCCCTGTGGCTGCTGTAGCCTCCACAGGGTCTGTCCAGTCCCGTTCCAAGGCAGCTTTGGCATGGCAAAAGACATATGCCTGAACTAGACTCCAGGCTGCTGCTTATCCTTAGCTCAGTTTAAAACTGGAACTCAGGGATTCATGATAAACTCAGGAAAGACCAAACTTCATAAACATTATGACTGAGAAATACTTTCTACTTCACTGTACGAAATACCAAGAAACAGAAGAAATACATTTTCATGAGTTTTTTTTTTTTTTTTTTTTTTTTAAAGTCCACACAAAAGACTTCCCACTAAAAATGAAAAAGAAAATGTCTGTCTTTGTGAAAGTAAAAAGACTACAGAAACAGTTCTTGTGTCTGGTAGCCTGCCAGTGAATCAGAAATGGCTGCTAAAAATGCATTCATTGTGTAGAGTCCCCTCACTCTTGAAAAAACTCCTTTATTCACAGAGACAAGATTCTGCTCTCATATATAGCACGACAGCTCCTGTTAAGTCAATGGGAGTTGACTCACATTACGCAGAGGAGACTTTTGCCCAGATATTCAGTATTTGTTTACAGTAGGAAAAAAAGAGTCCCTAACTATTGTTGAAAACTATTTCACTGCTTATTTTTAAATACAAAGGGCTTAAAAAGAAGAAAGCTAAATTTGTGGAAATTTCATTCCAGATCTATTGGATTTTTTTATCCATCTTGTAATACATGCAGTCAGAGCTAACACACTGGATACATGAATGTAAAAGTGCTCCTTAAACAACTAAAACTGGTCTGAGGAGGTTTATAAGTGCAAAGTGTGTCTTAATTGACAGAATATTCTCCCATTTTTAGCTAGTATTTTGTCCACAGCAATTAAGTGAGGGACCCAGGCACCACTGCTGACAACTCCAATCTGTGGTGGGGCAGCAAAGTGCACAGACAGTGGTTGGGCAAGACAACGGCCGCTGCCTGATGTGCATCTCTGGAACAGAGCAGGGAGGGCAGGGGCAGATGGGGAGCTGGAAAGGAGAGCATCTGATGAATTAACATGAGAAAATGAAAGGCTGAGTCAAGAGTTTGGGGCTGAAGATATAGTCTGATGTTGAAATTAATGTAATTGTGAGCTTCTGCTAAAAGACGGAGTTCCTCCTCTGCTTTTCCACACTCCTCTTCAAACCTGTTTGTGACTTTTAGCAGTGGTGTTTCCTTTTACCCCACGATGACCCAATTCACAGCAGAACAGGAAGAAAACTAAGCACACAGGTCTGGCTCTCAGCGGAGACCAAGAGAGACAGGGGTGGGACAAGCCCTTTCCTTAGCAGCCCACAATTAGGTTGGCACAACCACATCCTGAGATCAACAGGGGACTTGGGCAGAAAGCCAAGGAGAAAGCAGCACTGGCCAGGCCAAGAGACTGGGGCTGAAAGGAAGAGTCTGGAAAGATGAAAAACTGGTGAAAAAACGAGGCTGGAGGGAATGAGAGGCCTGGAAGAGGGGAGGTAGGAAAAAGGAAGGGATAGAGAACAACAGCAAAAATCTCCTCATGTTGGTCATGTCCAACACCAGAAACTAAATTGGAAAGTGGCCAATGTCACTGTTCCTTTACTTCCAGTAAGTGTGTATCAGCAAATTTTGTAAAGCTGATCATAAGCCAGTCTAATTCCTTTCTGTCATCATAGAAGATGAAAAGTTATTACTTTTATCAGTAATCTATGGATGCAACAGACAAAAGCCATTTGCATGAAGCTAATCTTACTGATAAACATCACAGTATCATATCAACATGAATGATAGCCCTATGATAACACTGACATATCTCTACAGTGTTAAAAATGTATAATAAAAAGACAGTTAAGGAAAAAAAAAAAACAGCACACACAAACCAACTTCAGACACTTGTGAATTAGAAAAAAATCCTAGAATTATAGCTCAAGTAGGTTAGTTACTAAACAGTTAAATAAAAGTGAGAAAGACTCATTATATTACCAAATTTTCCCAAATTTAAGAGTGATCTATATATAAAAATAACTTTTTATCTGGCATGCATGACTAGATACCTAGCAACTGAAAGCGTTAATTTTTATTCGGTGTTCCTTCTGCGCCTACAATTCCCTATTGATGTAAACTTAGTCCATACAATGTGGGTACTTTGTGCATATCTCTGTGAAACACAATAGGTTACCCCTCTAATTTACTTAAATGCTACTGAGAAATTGTTTTGTGATGGAAACCGGTATTTTCAGTTTTCCCAGTCCAACTTTCTTCTCTCAGTCAAGTCAGTAATTCACTTAGTAATCTTGAACAAATCATTTGATTTAATTGTACCCATATCAAGCCAGCTGGAAAACTGAGTAAAAAGCAGCTCTTCATTGAAAACCAAATGCTATGCCTAAACTGTGCCTTCCTGAGTAAACAAACACAGGCGAGACTATCCCATTTTCCCCTTGGGACTATCATGAGGGAGTCAAGCATGCCAAATGTGTTTCAGAACCCAAGAGATGGTTCCAGATTGATCTTCATAGATGTTTTCTCTAATACAATAATTGACATGATGTATTTGCATAAAATAAAAGTTCTTAAATATTTAGCAGCATATTATCATAATATTTTTAAAGATTTACTACTACTATTTCAAACATGCTAATTTCAAACATTCACTTCAAACAATCTAGATCTCAGCTGTTACATTTTTAAAACATCTGGTGGCTTACTTAATGAATGCTTGTGATTCATAAAACCTATTATTAGTCCTTCTGAGCATACATCAGCTAAAAAAATAGAGTAAGCTAGCTTTCATTTACTGCTTAGCAGGAAGCTCACTGTAGTATATAGACCACTGCCATGTACTATTCCTTTAACTGTTATGGATTATATTATAATCTGCTCGTTTCGAGTGTGTTTTTTACTTCCCAAACTAAATAGCGCACATTATATACATACACCTTGCTAATGGCTGCCTCAAACCAAAATCATTAAAATATTTAACCAGCTCATATAGAGGAACAGCAGTGTTCCTCTATGTAGTCCTTGTCTGAGTTATTTATGAATTCTTTGCAAATACTTCTGCCACTCCATGAGAGTTAGATTTGTTTAAGGCTAAGCATCTTTATCTTTGACGAATTGCAATGAAGACGTTCAGCTCCTTTCAGTGGCGTGTCCAACATGCATCTGTTCTCCATTGACTCATTGATACAGATGACTCCTACAGTAAGCAAAACAGTGCAATGCTCTCACAAATTCACAAAGCTCACAAACTAAGATAATGTTAACTTCTTATGTTAAGCAGTCAGTCTGTTTATTTATGCGATTATGCAAGAGGAAGTTTAAGAAAAGGAAAACTTTTGAAAATGGAAAATTACAAACAGGTTTTTTTGTTTGTTTTTGTCTTTTTTTTCCATTCTAAATGGGTGGGAATTCTAAGATTGCTCTATTTTTGGTCTGAGCTCTAACAGCTTCTTTTGTAAGAAAGCACAGTACTCTTACAGCAAATTATTAAATAATTTTAAACCAAATTGTAACCTCTCTGCAACTATTTTTTTAAGCTATCTATGGTTTTGAAAAAATAGTATACACTTTGTAGCTTGTGAAGTAGTTTTATAAACAAATACCATGGAAACAATAAAATTCACAAAGTTACACAAGATTCATATTCCTATTTCCTCTGATTGTGCAGATTCCTGCAAGTTTAATTCCCAGTATGTGCTACTTGATTTTCCCCAAGTGCCATAAAGATTCTCTGTAATTTTAAAATTGCATTTCTAACCTTTCTCATGTTAGAACAAGCATCTATGACACACCACCCTTAATAGTGTTTCCTAATCATAACACAATCTAAAAATGTTCACTCTGCATCCCAGTTCCAGATACCATCATTTGAAAGAAACATACACTTATACAGGAGATTTAACAATCTCTATGTATTTTAAGGGCAACAGTGGTGCCTACCAAATGACGGCAGAATACAAGATTTTAAGCACAAAGAGTCTTGGGAATAGTTTTTGAGATTCATACTTCAGATAAAAATAACAAAAACCCCCACTCAAGTGCTCACGGAGTAAGTAAAACTGCTGTGTATTCTCCCCACGCTGTTCCCTTGCACTGCCTTTGGGGATACCACGCACACAGGAGAAGTACTTGGAGAGGAGGGAGCAGGGTTCAGTCCTCTGGAAAAGGGAAAGAAAACTCTGTCAAAGCATGGTCTGTTATAGTCACAGAGTCTATGAGAAAATAAAATCTTAAACTCTAAAAAAATCTGAGTAGCAAAAAATAGACTTAAATATTCTACATACTGTTTTTATTGCAGTTTTCCCCTGCTTCAATTGTTATGGTACATTTCGTTAGAGGGATACTATCAATCTTCATTTTTTATTTATTTGCTAAATTATTTGCTAACAAAACACGGAGATCATTTACAATAAAAACCCATTTGTGTGCAAACATAATTGCACATAATAATGTTCAGTCTGAAATATATTGATTTTATCTAGGAGACCTATTTGTGCACAAATTGGGACCATATAAATTGATTTTTTTTTGTTTTAAATAATTCTATAATACAAGCAAAGTACTTAGAGTCATCCTCAGGAGCAAATCTGGTTATGATTTCTGGCAGAAATCACAGTGCAATTTCACTGCATGGAGAATGATCTATGAAGCTGATGAAGAAACTGCATGTCCTATACGCTATAAAGCCTCGTACTGTATTCCTAGTATTTAACCACACACTGAGCATAGTTGTTCACTACTTTGAACACAGTTATAGTTTCAAGGCTGTAGTAAAGCAACTAACCTTGCACTTCATGTCAAGCTGGATTACTGAAATCTGACCCACACAAAAGTTATTAATACCAAAGATGAACAATTGCTGTTGCCCTGTGCAACATACGAAAAAAAAAAAAAAAAAACACACACACACAAGTTTGTAGCCTGAGTTAATCACTTTTAAAACACTGTCGCCACTCAAGAGGAAATGGTATTGCATAGGTTGTTTTGGAGGAAAATAGAGAATTCATGTTCTTAACACAATGTAACACAATGCACACTATGCAGTACATTTCTTAAAACTATTATCTTTTTCCCAAAACAATGATCAAATAAATACAACACCAGGAAACCCTAAATATCTGCCTTAAGTTTGGTCATGAAGTGCAGTTATGCCTGTTTCCCACTCCTTTGGCAATTTTCAAGAGGTTAAGATTTATTGTAAAGAAAGTAAATTTTTGTTAGCATCCTAAATATGTAATTATATCACTGCCCACAGTGAAGTCTAAGTAGGGCAGCTATAGTACAGGGTTGTAAATGGAGCAGTCTCTATTTTAAAACATGCTTAGAATGAGTCTTGGTTTTGAATTTTTATATTAAATTGTGCCAATTCACCTAATCATTATGAATTAAAATTACCAGGAAGACGTAAACCAAATCCATCTTATCTACATGTGCATATATATATATGTGTGCATATATATATATATACACACACACACACACACACACACACACTTATATTTACATATAAATGCCCTGAAATGAACTGGAAGAAAAATATTTGGAAATTCAGTATGTAGGTATGTGAATTGTTTACTCTGTATAAGGAACAGTCAATAATTATTCTTAAACTATGTTCTCAAACACAGATCTAAACTTCTGGATTTAAAAGAACTCAGTCTGGGTTCCATTTTTACGATTAGTGTCATTTTGATAATGGAAAGACAAAAAAAATTATAAAAGTCAGTGATGAACCTGCCTGAAGTTTGAATCTTTGTGCAAAAATCATTAATTTCAATTTTCCTGCATGACATTTATTTACAAAGCTGTGAGTAAACTTCTATTACTTTTATCATCATCTTTCCATTTTAATCATGTTTTGGACAAATTTCTTAAACTGCAGTTAAAATCCATGTGAAAAAATACCACTGAGAATTTTTGGTAATTACAGTGGGGCAAGGACCGTATTTCTTGTGTTCCTTTGTATTTCTGCTTTATGTGTAGATTCTGCATACTTTATTCCACGCAGTGTTGGCGCAGTGTGGTTAACCACCTTTTCCCTTATCCTGATTGCAGCCTTCTTAGAAGAGGGGAATGTTTCTGGAGGAACCTCGCTGGCGCAGAGGGTGGGGAGGGCAGGCAGAGACAGGGCCAGCAGGGAGCCTGCTGCAGGCAGCAAGGCTGGAACGAACAAAAGCGTTTGCTTGCGGCACAGAAAAGACTCAGACCTAAATGCAGAAATAAGGATGTTTTCCTAGGAACCACACAGCAAGTTGTGTAAAGCATGTACAGATTAGGTGGGAGCCAAAAGTTACTTTGACTAGGAAGGCAAAATTAAGTATAAGGATTCACCCAGTAGGGCACAGTGGGGAGAGGAATATTTATCTTAGTATAAATCCCTTTGGCATCTGAAAATGTTAATTATTCCATTCACAGCTTGTGGCTTTTGCTCAAATAAGAAAACATGGACTATGCTTTTGTATAAGTGTAAGTGCAATCCTAAAGATATTTCTTATTGTACAATTAAAAACAGTTTTTCTAAGTTTCTCTGTCCTAAAACTGTTCTCTGGTCTAAAAAACAGCTGCTATTAAGCACAAAGTAAATAAAACTGCTGCTGTCTGAACTTGCAGCAGCAAAATAGCCTTCAAAAAATCCTTAGGGTATCACTTAGAATTATACAGATAAGAATCTGCGATCACAGAGGCTCTTGTAATAAAAGGATTTTTATTGAGCTCTACTGAGTACATGTGCTCTCAAGCTGTGCAAGAGTCTCTCTCCATATTGCTTTGCCTCTTTATACAAAATAAAAGCCCTTTAAGTTGACAAAAACATTTGCCTTTTTGTTAGAAATGGGAAAACTATACAAAGTGTTACAAATGGATCTTTAAACTAGGATGACCAACTAAGAAATTGATATCTAAACCATCCCTCTAGCAATACAAAAAACTGCAGCTAATGTACTACCCAAGAGTTCAGGATTAAGTTGGGCACTCTAGCTTTAGCTTTATGCTTGTAGGCTACATAAATATTACTTACTGTTGGAAAATAAATTAATTTATTCTAAACAGTCCTACTAATTTCATACCATCTGCATGGTGCGAGGTCTGAAACATTGTGTCTTCATTGTCTCATTTATCAGGCCTCTCAGAAGAAGCATTAATTGCGATCTGATAGCTACAGAGGATACAGATAGTTATAATGAAGGTCAGAAAATAACTCTGGTTTACTGTAAATTAGAATGTATTTTTAGCTCAATAAAAAAAGAACTCAAATACTATTTCCTTGCTTGCTATTGTAAATATATATATATATACACACACACACACACACACACACACACATATATCATTGTTCATTTAAAATAATAGCTTTGACACAATCTTTTTTTTCCTCTTACCAGAAGATTACAGGAATAAAACACAATTGCTGCCATTCCTGATTAAAATGAAGATTTACAGCCCTGTATGCCCTGCCTTATACTGATTTTAAAATGTTTATTTCTCAGATAACGTCAAGACCACGGTCATTTCAGAACAATAGTTTACAGTCCGGAACTGTGACTTTCCATGGAACCCCTAAAAACCAGTTATCTCTGTCTTCTCAAAAAAACAAGGGTCACAGAAGAGCTGCCTGAAAATCACGGATGAAGTAGACAGAAACTGGGGGCTGTTTACCGACACAGATAACAAATCATAATTTTTCCCCTAAAATGCAATGATTTCCATTATTGTTTTAATTTGTAATTCTTATATTAAATATCTCTTTACCTACTTAGTTCTAATCTAAGAACTACATACCTGTAGCTGATTAATGACTCAGTCTTGCATGTATATGACCGGAGTCAAATGCTTCACGGCACGCATTGGATTTATGCTCTTCTGCTACACAGAGATAATTTCATCACATATCTCTGCTCTCCTGCTTATTAGCTAATAAAGGCTAAATACTTCATGCTACTGCAATCTATGGCAAGTCTTCCTTTGAGTTCAGACTCTGTCAATCAACTCTGTCATCTCCTCCTCACTGAAAAAAAAGATAAAAAATATCAACAAATTCTATATATCTTTGATATATAGTCCACATCTACTTAGAGATTGTTCTGAAATCAGTAACACAAATATTGCAGTTACGGTATTAACTGTGTCGTAACTAAAGTGTCAATTACTGGGGAAGGCCAAGTTTCATCACTGATACATTCAATGCAGCCAGTTTTTCTTTTTCAGTCACTTCAGAGGGCTTCAATTTCTTATATTCAGTAAATCTTTTTACATTTTCTAAAGGAAAAGAACACAGGAAATCCTGAAAATCAGGGTCAGATCCTATTCAATAGCAAAAGCAGTCAGATGTCCTTAGTGCAGTAAGAGACCAACATTCAAAAAAACAACAACTTTCATCTATTGAAGAGTAAAAAAGCTAGAGTTTTGTTATGAGCCATCTGGAAGCACCCCAGGCCTGGAGCTGTGTGTGTTTTCTGGTCTATATTTAAATTTCAAAGTGCATCAGTCCATACATTAAACTGAGCAAAGTCTTAGTGCTGCCATTCCGTACAGCCTGTTTTCTCCACTGCTGTTGGCTTATCAGATGGAAAGGAGCTGTTTAAGGTGAGGAAATTGTTTGTTGGCAAAAAAATAGACTAGTGTGGTAAGAGATCGGGAGGTTTCAATCTGTTGGCAAGAAATCAAAGTTTCCTTCCTTCCTTTGTTTAAAACACTTGATCTGCTATTCTCTGTAAAAGGCACTTGGAAAATTTGGAACACATTATCCATTTCTTTATTCCTTCCCATGCCCAGAATCGGTGAAAAAGGAGCCTGGAGTAAGACTGAGTCCATATGCAATTTTAGTTGTTACAGTCAGCAGACCCTAGATCAGCTCGAATTGAGGAGTTAGTGGCCTTTCACCTAGCATCTTGCTGTCACCACATTTCCAATCACATACAAACAATATAATATTTTGATTCCTCTCTTACGCAGAGGATGAACTGCTGGTTCTCAGGTGCAATTAAACAATTTAGGGATTATTTTGAGAAGCATATAACTTGTCTTTGCTTTGTCATTTATTACAGAGCAAGTTTTCTATTTCTTGATAATTTATAGATGCACAACTACATCTGTAGTGCAGTTGCACAGCTGTAGTTGTACAACTAAAATAATTCAGGACAGTCCACCTTAACATATTATTTTTCTAAATGTTAAGACTTCTTAGAAATACAAAATTCCTAAAAGCAGTGATAAGATTGTTCCTTTTACCGTTTATTTAAAAAAAAAATCTAAACAGATCTGAGTAGCTATGTGTATGCAGTCTACAATAGTCTGCATCACTGATATAATTTGCAGACCTTGACATTAAAGTGAACTAAGGAACTGATCTGAGCTAAAAGCAATCCCCTTTTTTCTGTTGCTATTAAAAAGTACTCCTGACAATACTGACCCAATTGATAAATTCCAATATATCCCTTTTTATATTTTCTACGTTGTTGGCCTAAAACTTAATTGTTATCTCTCATTACATTTTTCAAGGCAGCTGTTCTTACCAGTGTGGTCAAAAACAGTCCCTCATCTGTCCCTAGGAATGCATCAATATATCAGTCCTAAGGGAAATAGTATACAAATCAGTATGGAGGGAGGGAGGAAATAAATATATTGAAAAGAACAAAAAGAAAAAAATCCAGTATTAATCAGAATAAATTTCTTCCTCCTAATGAACGTTTTCAATACTGCTTCATATATGAGTCTTTTATAATTAGGATACAATAAAGCAGACTTAGAAAGCACTGTATTTGAATTTACTATTCTATGAAATAGCTTTATAAGCTCAGCAGACTATTTCCTCCTGTTGTTCATAATATCCTGTTGATAATACGTTTTGTGAAGAGAAGCACAATTCTTTCTGACTTGTAATTCAAGCATCTCCAGTTTACTACCAAAAAAAAAAAAAAAAAGTTAAAATCTATGATTGGTGCTTCCTGATAATCATGGTGTTACCACTATTACTTATGAGTTGAATTCTTTCATACAAGGAAGTGCACAAGCAGGAAAGCTTTAGTGGCCTCCCTGTTTGGTTTGTTGCAGACATTGTCTCATTGCTTGAACTCTGACCATTTCTTTCCCTTTCTATCAAGGTAAAGCTCTACTGACATCTCATTTAGCCAAGTAGTTACAGTTTGACTGAACCAACTCAATCCATAACAGGGCTTTTTCTCTATCTTCTTTTTCCCCGACTTTGCTATCACTGAAGCCACTTCTGACTTGCACTCTGATGTGAAACGCAGACATGAGCCCGCCAAATACCGCTATGGTGATACGCTCTGCTCTCCTCTTCCTTAGAGGCCCAGGATATGGGAACAATTTATCTCTGTAGTTCCAGCACTGCAGCTCCATAGGCTGCCATGTATTTAAACTAGACTAAATGCTGCAGGCTGCCAATGTATCTAAAAGAAAGCTTTCATTATTGTTCCAAAGGTGTTTGGTCACATTATTACATATTTCTGTGGGAGCGTTTACTGACAGGATTGTTTAACAACGAATGTGTTGTTACTTGCAGCAGACCTTTTACTCCAGTGATTCAAGAGTCACGAGACATGTCTAGCACATCCCCTGTCATGTTTGCATGCAGTCCTGCAAAGCAAACATAACTGAACATTCATTTTCAATAGCTGTTTTTTTTAACTGTTACTCTACTATTGTTAAATGAGCTACAAGTTATGACATCTGATATATCTGTGGTCATCCCTTTGACATTCTTTATAAAAACATGAATCACAGAAACATTCATCATGAGGAACTCCCATCATAAGGATTTGCATTCAGCGTGTGATTCAGCCTTGTTGTATCTTCCCATTCCGTAAAATGCAATTTGATTGAATCATATAGACCAACATGCAAGTTTGCTAGGAAAGAAATCTGATAAAATACACCTTAAAATTAATTAGTTATGTTTAGCTTAATGTAATGCCTGTGTACTGAAGAAAAACGAAAACCATCATTCTCCGTAAGCCCTTGTACTAAACACTGTAATAGCACTATGTTGGTGCAATCGGAAAACAAAAGACCTAAAAAAAATGGCCTACTAATAATGCTCAGATCATCATACCTGTATCACCATAGATAAAGAGCCTGAACAAGACAAAATAACTATTTGTGTTAAATTGATTGTGCTTGCAGTTGGTCAGGGGAAAAGGGAGGAACTAATTACTGCAGTTGCCCCAAAATTGTCAGAGGAAAAGGAAGAGAACTAATATATCCAGAAGCCCTTTCAAAGACATTCATGATTTTTTCTCCTGCCTTCCTCCCCTCTTCCCTCTTCAATTCCCGCCAAAGCCTTTGACCATTTGAGTAAGGTAACTGGTGCTGACAGCTATTCTCTTTGACACTGCTTGTCTGCTCAAGCTATAGAATTAACATTAAGTTCCCCTGAATGGTAAAGTGGCTTCATTCAAATGTTGTCGCCTTCTGACAGTCAGAGGAGAGGACACGGATGTGGAGCTAAATGCAAGAACAATAAACCATTGCATAGAAAGGAAGAGAATACACCACTGCACATAAAGGAAGAGATCTCAAGAGAATGATGAGAACCGTTCTACACACCCAGTCACCAGCTGTTTACACTTTTCCCATGGATTCTGGAATTTGCATTGCAAGAGACATTGGCACTCTCTGCGTTCTCGCTCTTCACCCCCTCCAGGTCAGAGATGCCTAACAAACTCCTGCTCCCATGCGCACAGAGTGGTTATTTGCACTTCTGCAAGTGCCAAGGGCTAACCAGGAAGAACTTTTTATTAGCTCTGCTTGGGTTCAGGCAGGTCTACAAATGAAAGTCAGAGAAATGCAGAACAGTGAGTTCCCAAGAAACATTCATCTTTTTGCCTTACTACTTTTTAAAAGGACATACTATGTCTAGAATTATTTGCTGTACAAAGCCTAATTATACTTTTTGAAGTATGTTTAATTGAATTTGTTTCAGTTGATACCCATGCATTTTTTAATGGATCTAGAAAGCTCCCTACGGCTGTCTCATGTAATGTTTCAAATAGACTCCCTAAGCAGAAAAATCACAGGTGGTCATTACTCCTAACATTTTAAGCTCTAGGTATATTTCTAATGTAAAAAGCTGGTAATTTGTGGTAACCATAGATTTGAAAATTGATGTTTTGTCGTTTGAAAAAAATGTATGTTTTTCTTTTAGCAAAATCCACCAACATTGTAGGATCTTCAGCAATCCTGTGGTGATATAACTTAACACTTAATTTAAATCCTATTTTAGGGAAAAGCCATGCCCCTGTGCATAATTTATGACCAGAAATATTTTATGTATTTCATTAAAAGCAGTGAAAGTAGCAATAATCTGAATATAGTACTATGAACTCTTTGCTTTTAAAAAAGTAATGTTGAATTAGAACTATATGAAACCGTACATTTATAGCTGTACTGCTCTAATCAGATATCTCATCTAAGTTCCATTTCGCTTTCTACACTGACATTTGTTTATGATTAATGAAATTACTAAATATCTAGAATTTCTAAATCTCTAAACCTGAAGAATTAGATTTGCTAAGAGGCTCTTGACTTCATATGAAGCCAACACCTGATGCTAATAGATAGCATGATAATAGAAAGGTGAACTACTTGCAAACAGTGAGTTTATAGACTAACTGAGCCTTTGCAATGATACAACTCATGGTGCACAGCTAAGGCTTTACTGCCACTCATAAATAATCTCTATGGGCAACAAATTTGTTATGCTAAAACTAATATTCATTTCATTTCTTCAGGCTGACTGAGATCAGTGGGCTAAAGGTAAAGATAATGGGGATGGTGGCAAAGAAAATTTAGACTTGAAAGGAAAGCTTTTCTCTCTGGGCCAGCAACCTCCCTTCAGTGTTGCCTAAGGTACTTTAAACGATGCTCTTACAAGAAAATATTTCAAGTCATTAAGAAACTCACATTTCAGTTTCAGTCTACTTCAGTTGGTTAAAATAATCAAGTACTTCTAATATCAATACGAAGTAAAACAGGGCAGGAAAGACAGCACCATTTCCCCTACAAAGCACTGTAAGGACAATCACTGCAGGGTGGCAGGGTACTCTGCAGCCTTTCACAGATGTCATTTAAAGCAACAGAGCTCACAATTTAGTTTTTTAGATTAGATTAACACTTGAATGCATCTTATCTGCCTTAAAAAGAGGTAGGCAAGTGAGGCACCACAAAGCTGGCAATGGGGGAACTAGTGGGAACAGCTTAAAGGAAGAAAGAGGTGTTTCAAGTTATGTAATTTTCTTTTGCCACAAGCACTTAAGTATCCTACAGTCACAAGATTATTCTCCTCCCACAACTTCATCTCTCATTTTCTGTTATAAATATCCATCAACTTTATCAAAACTTTTCAGTAAAGCCCTGATCTTGCATACTTACACATGCATTTAATTTTACTCACGTGGGTAGTAAAAAGTAGCAGATTCAACAGGACAATTCAACATAGGCATAAACCTTTTAGGATTCCTGGCTCTGTTTCTTCAAGGTGAAGCAAGATGTTAAAAAAAGTATAACAAGGAACTTGACAGGGACATGAAGCGGAAAAAGATCCAAGAACTTCAGATTCCTTAGAAGAAGTTGAAGTTATTTAAAAAAAAAAAAAAAAAAATTGTTAAAAATGCTAACACAAATACATCTATAACCTTTGCTCTGCTCTATCCGCGTCTTCATAGTGGAAATACAAGTTGTCCACATCTCTGAAATAGAGAATTTTTAGAAAGTTGAGATGAATAGTGCCAAACTAATACATTTTTCCTCTGTAATGCACTGTGCCAGACTGCATTATGAGAATCAGACTACTAGTGTGCTGCTTTGAATGATTCATGGAACACTTAATAGTTCATAACAGATCACTTGTATACATCTCACTCAGGTTTATTAACACTGTAATGTTTCTAAAAGCAAATAAACTAATTTTATTGCACATATTGTATCTTCTTAAGCTCACATCTCAGTAATGTAATACATTCCGAAAAACCCGGACTCACAACACCTGGTATTATAGGGAATATATGATTTTAACATGGCATAAATTGCTGGTTCTTTCTATACATAACCTTTTTTTTTCCACATGGAATTATATGTATCCCGTAAAATCCCTTATGTGCTAGAAAACACAGAGCCGTTTCACAATCCTACTTTTTGGCTCTGGAGGTTTTGTGAAATGGCACTTCCGTGGATTTGAAAAATACAACAGTTTAAAACATAAATTCAATGCTGCTAGCTCTGGTGGGCTTCTGCTTGTTCTAACTTTTTTTTGCTGACATAGATACATAATAAAGTTTTATATCTGGGATGCTAAAATTATTAAACACATTAGTCTAACCCCACTGTCTGAGAGCTATGACAGACAGAAGCAAAAAGAAATAAAACTATTGGATGTCAACTCTTTCCTAATTCCTTAGATGGAACAACATGACTGCCTTTCCCCTCAACCTCCTTTGCTTTTCACAATAATTCTTCTCAATATATTAAAAGCCCAAGCCATAACTTTTAGTCTATATTGTTTAAAACTATTTGATAAAAAATCTCCTCTCAAAATGTGCACAATTATAACAACTCACTAACCAAATTACCCACTAATCCTAAGTATCATTCTCTTTCATGACTTTCACTTGAAAGTTGAGTATATAAACAACTGGAAAAGCAAATTTAATAGGAAAAAAAAAAAGGCATACTTCTTTTTCTGCTTAATCATCTTTATACAAAAATAAAGAACAATACAATGTATTATTTAGTTGTGATTAAATCATCTAAAATATTTAAAACTAAAGACCGTTTAACTACTGCAACATTTGAAATGTGCTGTGAGATTACCAATAATCACTAAAGTTACACGCTGTTCATGATAGATGTGACTGCAGATGACAGCGTTATCTTCTGTTGTTCCTCTTTTAAAACAAGTGTAGTTCAACCCTGATGTCTATTTAAACCACTTCTTTGAGTTCAGTCAGAGTTCTGCTCTATGAAAAACAGGCCACAGAGAGCACTTCAACTTCCACTTCAGCCAAAGGGAATTATGTACATGACAGTATTAAGCATCCAGAATTAGTTTTAACAGTTCTTGCAAACTACTAACATGTATTTTCTTCTTGACAGATAATCAGTATTGATTGATACATCAGAGGAGTAAATATTGTGGCAACAGCAAGGCAGAAATGTTTCTGATTAATTCAATTTAGATTACCAAACACTTGAAAACTCAAACAAAAATATCAAAGTATCAAAGATTGTGTAAGACTCGATGAATTATCTGAGGATTAAGGTGTTAATTTACATACATAGCCTTTCCACCATTCCACTTCATAGTATAAAGTATTTAATATTTGTGACTATTGAATTAACATTTTAATTACACTGAAATGCATATTTTTGTAAAAAGCTGTTTTCAAGCTTTTTAGTCTATTTCTAGTTTAACTTAAACTACACTAATCACAAAATACAGAAACATTATCAGGAAATGTGATAAAAGGTTGAAATTCATTGTTAAAAAGAATTTGCATTCATATAGAAACATATTCTATGTGTATGGTGTTATGACTTAAAAATACACTTAATAAGAATAAATACTTTATTCAATTTAATTGGTGCATTTTTATCTTCACTCTATTAAAGTCAACTTTGAAAAGAACCAGATCCTGTCAGTCCTATTTCCTAGTGTTCTGTAAAGTCGTCTACATTTTAAAACATTTTAAATATACTATGATCTAATCCTCCAAAAACTAACAGAAATTAAGAAAATAACACAGACTGGCTAACCAACGAGATTCCAAATTTGGTGTAAAATATGAAGTCCATTGTCTGACTGAGAACATTACTTAAAATTAAAAAAAAATATATTGCTGGATACTGTAGAACAAAGACGAAACATTAGTAGAAATAACAAGAAAATAGAAAGAAAACCAAGAAATGATTGTATTCAAAACGGTAGTCAGTCTTTCAAAAGGGGTTGCCTCTTCACACCACTACTGCTTTTGTATTTCTGAATTTCTATCATTTTAAGCTTTTTAGAGACACATGATTCTTCACTTTTGATCAGTTTCCAATAAAACATCAAGAATATATCATATCCTTTGCTAGGAGAAAGGAAAATAATACAGTCGATACAGCTTGTGGTCCTATATACCTGTGAAGGTCATATTACATTGATTGTTTCTTCTTAAACAAAGTGACCTTCTGAGACAGTGTAAAAATATGTAAAGTTCTGGGATAGTTTCTACTCTTTTTGCTGAAGATGTGATATTTACAACAACAAACAAACTCCTGACTTAGCTTCACCTCCATTTGCGTATCCCCCGGAATCTACTCTGTTGGGATCATTCAGTTCTTCAAATAGTCCCGTTTCAATAATTTCTTCCTGCCAGGGTATAGAGACAGCTCCTGTCGCAAACTTTTTGAAGAACTTCTTATCTTTATCATCAAACTCAATTCCTCGCACTTCAGAGAAGTCAGCAATGTCTGCAAGATCTTTGGCATAGACAACGGATGGATCTGGCACAAATGGAGGGTCGATGAGGTTTGCCTCTAGCCTATGGAAATTTATTGTCTTGAAGAAACTATGTTTTCTTGGGTCATCATCTTCACTTCTGCAATAAAGCAAATGTGTGTTAATAAGTATGATGTTCTACTCTCAAATAGATATAGGGGTCTCTGTGTTGTATGCATTAGAGTATTTAAAATTAAGGATATGTATATACTGCATAATGTAATGCCATTCAGAGATCTCCTGTGTACCCAAAGAATGCTGCATTGCACAATATAAGTCTAGCTGTGAAGCAAAAAAACATCCTGATCCCATTATTCATTACTACTTCTCAGGGTAAATTAGTCTGGGCAAGGTGCCATACAAGAATTGCAGTATTGCTACTGGCACAGCACTGTGTGAGATACGAACGCCTAAAAGTATGTTTTAACTAGAACTGAAGATATGGCAGGATGGTTAGTTAGGGTGTGTGTGTAGGGATATGGGATTTACTGTCAATCGGGAATGTCCACTTGGTTGGTTCTATTTTAGCTAGGATAAGAATATCTAACAAATTCTAGACTGGGGTACAATCTTGGGACTGACTGAAGAAAAACTGCTTAAACAGGAAACTGCTGACAATTTACATTTGTGGCTTTTACCTTAATTCAATGCACTTATGCATTTAATCATAAAAATATTTTGCAAAACCCAGTATGTAGTTCTAACACACTCCTATGTTGACTAAGTCAGTTCATAGCCAAAGAACTGCTTTTGCAAGTACGCAAGAGCTTTAAGCAAGATATGCACAAATTATGACATTAGAAAAAATGTGATCACTATTCCTTAGTCACAGACCCAAAGATAATCCTTTATTAATATGGTTGAAACCCAAAAATAAAATGCAGAAAAGACTAAAAGCATTGTAAATACATATTTTAGCTACATTTTGACAATAACTGCAGTCCACAGAGAGGAAAAAAAATACATTCCTCTTTTGTTGAAATAAAAATAGTGAATTGTTTCATTGTAGACCCACAGTAAGACCTGTAGGATATTGTGGTAAGAATAATCTGAGTAATGTATACTCATCAAAGTATACAGACCAAAAATCCTAACTTTTGAACTGGGTCTTGCCTGTAATGTACCTGCACTGTCAAGGCATGCGACATTTAAGTTTTGAATTCTAGTGGAAGGAGGCGCATCAGGGAGGACTACTGTATTTTTGCACCCCTATATCCTTTTTCATGCATTTATGAGTGGACTTGGTCTTGAAAATGGGCACATGGGAAAGAGATTCATCTGCTTTTTTGACCTCATTAAATGGCAACTGTTAATCTGTTCCTATTTGCTTTTCCAGTTTCCTTACAAAATCATACACCCAGTGAAGAGTAAGCCTTCATACTTCTAGAACATCACGGCATGTTCTAGGGACAAAATAGAATGCAAAAGTTTTCAAGGCTCCTCATCTTTGCAAATGCATAGAATCACCATATAGAAGTAGTCTTAAGGACCTATATCCAGAACGGACTGCTGCAGCATTTCTCTTCCTGATGTATTTTCAGACACCACCAGGAACAGGAAGAGTTTAAACCCACGGAGCTACAGGGACGCCATCTGCTGGAACCAACCGAGCCATCTTCCAACTACCCGCACATGCCCCCATATGGGCTCCTCCTCTGTGAGTTTTGCATTTACATAACTTTATCAGAAAGAGCAAATAAACTTGATAAAATTCTGCCAAGTTCATATTCCTCCACAGCAACTTCCCAGTAGAGAGGTGTTGGACAGGCATGTGAAATCCTAAAAAAAACACTAGTGTGAAGAAAATAGGGTTAAATCTTTCCTGAATTAGCTAATTTCATTAAGTCTTGAATATGAGATGCGTAGTCTTTTAAAAGGTCAGGTGAACAAATTAAAGCTGTCCTTGATCAGCTTTAACTTATGCAACAGGCACTTATGTAGATAACGCAAGGTCTTGCTGTCCTTAGTAGAATTACAGCGCTAATCTTTACAAAAGGATGAGCTGTCCGGAATAGTACCTCCCTGTTTAAGAGGTACGTACGTCCAGGCATGGTATACATCCTTCTTCCTTTACTAAGTACCGCACATAAAGGCAAGAAACAGGACTTTCTCGTTATGAATTCCACTATGATCTTCCCCTCCAAGTAGTGTGCGTTAAAGGGCAGGACTATACTCCTTGCACTATAGTCTATCAATAACATGCAACATATGCCCTGATTCCCCCCATGTCTGTGTCAGATTGATGACACTATAGCTGTTCTAGCTGTAGTTCTGCTTGTGAGATGAGATCTTTAGTGAAGAGAAATGAGATCCTTACTCAGGTTTCTCCCACAATGTCACCAGGCATGAACATCAACAAGTACAGAGAAAGGACATTTTAGAATACCATAAGCAGCAGAGAATTGAAAATGTCCGTGCAAGTCACTTAAACCTCTAAATTTCAATTTCCCTAACTCTAAGGTCCATTTATTTCACAAAACGCTGTAAGATGAAATGTTTGAAAAGCATGTTCACTTTTAAGGTAGAATGTGCTAAATGTTTTTGGATTAAATTTACTTTTAAATACACTTTAGAAGTGTATTAAAATAATACATACTTAGTATCAAACAATCTAACTTCAATTCAAAAAAAAATTTTTTTGTTATCTTGCAGAATTTGGGGAAAAATTCATGAGACTCGAAAACTAGCTGTCTGCCTTAAGCACTAAGATAATGAAAATATGGATATTAGTAGTATATTATCTCTAATTGCTTAATCGAGCAAGTGTATGATCAACATTTTGCAAGACTGTTCCAAGTTGTCATGCAATAAAAATTTAGAAGATTATCTGTACATTTCTGCTAAGCTCCCCATGCCTATTTCACCTTCAGATTGGAAAAGCATCTGAAATATATATTTATATATGAATAAAATGATGGAGCATTCTCAAGTCAATCACGACCAAATTCCTATTCATTTACTATATTTTGGTTATATTTTCTATTTCTATTTTCTTTTGTCCACATTGCAAAGCAGACCTTTAATTTCTCTGATTACAAATGCACTAAATGATGCACATGTATTAGACGATGAGAGCTTTTACAATTAAATATTATAAGACTTCTTAAAATATTTATAGCCTTCTAACTTTCTTATTATTTAACAGTTACTTGAAATTGCTAAGTAAGGGACATAGCCATCTGTCTTCACTAACCCAAAGCCACTGCTAACGTCCCAAAAAAGATTTTGCTTCATAAGAATGTGTCCAATATTCTTTGTTTCCTCCCTTTGCTCAGGGGAATCAGGAAAAACAGGGACCTCTACAAGATTATTTCAAAGCACTTTTATCAAATGGGAATGATTAAGGTCTCTTCAGTAAGAAGCCAGCGAAGCAGCCCTGGAGTTAGATATCTGCAGGGTAGAAAATCCATACTGCAGATCTGAATTTCTGCCAGCACTATTCTAGCTAGTAAGTGATCCAGCCAAAGACCATGCACTCTACATTCAGTCAGCATTAGCCAAGATGCATGAGGATATTTACTTGAATATCCTTTATCTTCAGGAAAGGAAATGCAAGAGATAATGGGCTGCTCCCCTCTCCCAGAATGCACTGAGTCTAACCCCCAGAACACCATGTTATGGTGGGGTGAGAGTGGACAACTGCATTACTGCAACACTTCTTATTCCTTTATCATCACAAAAATATCCCACTTCTCTTTTTCTGGAAGTGAAAGAAGACTCAGTACTGTGTATAAAGTCAATATCTAAACTCCTCCTTTTTAAAAGAACAATTGCAGCATTAATTTGTTTTTAACTGAGTTTGGGAAGTAAGGCATACCTGCTTCCTAAACGGTCCTCTGCTTTCTTAGCCAAAAACAGCCGGCAAATATCTTTTGCTTCCTCCGTGAAGTTGGCATGTTGAAAATTCACCTCATCTTCCAGAGTTCTTCTTTTAACCTCATCCTTACCAACCTTTTCTTTGAAATCCTTGAATGGTGTTCGCCCAGCAACCATCTCATAAATACTACATCCCATCGCAAACCAGTCCACTGGATAGCTGTAGTTTTCTTCCTTCAGGATTTCAGGAGCCATATAGCCATTTGTTCCAGCCTGTTGAAAGCATACAAGCAGATTTATTATGCAAAGTTAACAATGCATGCAATTAAACAGACTATTTTTCAGTTCATCCAAAATATTAGGAATATAATTGATATATTTTATATCTATAAACTCTCCGTAACGTACAGGTGTATTTGTGCAATATATTTTAACGCATGGATTATTTCTGTCTTCAAACAGCATGTGTAAAAATTTCAAATGTTCTTCAAAGGTGAAATGTGTAGATGATTTCTGCCTAATTTTTTTTTTTCAAATTTATCTTTATCTTTCTTTTCTTGAGAATATCATAGAATCACAGAATCTTTCCTTTGTGTTAAAGATATCATTGTTAGTTTTGTCTTCTAAACACAACTGGTAATCACTTTGAAAAATAACAGTTAAAAAAGAAGACAAAAATCAGACATCCATTCCCTCCCCCTCCATCGGGTTGGAACTCGGGTCCAACAGCAGGTTTTGCTGCCAACGGAAAAAGTTCTCATCATGCTGGTAACTGAGCCACATTAGGAAATTCTCACCCGCACTCCCTGCTGGTTTCTGGAAGAAGCTATTACCATCAAGGGCCAAGGAAAACTCTTTAAAATCATTGTAAGGAAGTAAACCAGTGAAAATCATCATTAGTAAATGGCTTATTTCTTCACAACAATAGTTAAAAGCAAAGCAAGCTCTTTGCCTACCGCTCCCAGTCTTCTAAACAGAGCTTTTAAAATGTCCTTACAATTTAGTGTTTGTAAAACAAGAAATTGTACTTCAGATCTTTTTTTAATTCAAAAATAAATCTGAAAGAGTACAGATATTTGCCCTCTTGTCACCTTGTAACTCCCGTAAGCCATTACAGTAGCAAGACAACTTCATGGTACCATCTTGAACATGCAAACAGGTGAAAGAACTAGGGAGTTAATACTTCCTACCTAAAACAAATGAATAACAATTTTGAATAACAAATAATAATAAATATAGCACAAATTGACTCTCTCTAGAAGGAGAACAGACCATTTTCAGGGAGGGAAATTTGTCTGTTTCCTTCCAAAACCAGGCTGGGACTATTCCCAGCTGGAGCACAGACAATATCCAAGGTAGCTTCTGCTGCCTCTCTACTAAGTTGTTTTATCTGTGAGAAAAGGGAGGATTTCAACATCTCTATACATGTTTTGTTGCACTGTCATATTACTGATAGTGTGAGATTTCAGTCAATACAACCAGCCATATCTGATACTATATTTTATCCTTTCTTATATATTGACCAGATTTAGTTAACAGTGATAACTATGTCAGAAGTTACTTGAACTTTTTTTTTTTCCACATCTTTCTGAAAATTGGAACTAATTACTAGTATTACTATTTTAAAGGAAAACAGGATGTTTTTGCAAAATCCTCAGATATATTCAAGATGGTCATCACTATCATTATCAGAACACAAATAACTGCTAAGAGATTTGCTTTGAAGAAAAATGGAGGTAAAAAAAGGGCAACTAAAACTAGAGTTTATATGAGGAAATTATATTTGTGCAAAGCAAAGCTCAACAGACGATTTTTAGTTTACGAGCTGGGTACTCATACAACTCTTCCGACTTTAGGCAGAGTATTTCAGAGTCAGGTCTTATTATAAACTTCAGCTCATGCCATATACTCTACTGTAAAGAACAGATGCACAAGGCAACTTGTTAACATCAATTACAATATAAGCATAAATACTGTTTGCAAAAATAAATAGGTAAATAAATAGTAAATAATAAACAGTCAGAAAATTAAATCCACTTTGTTTTTCCATTTTGTAATTTTTTACTTTTCAAGGATATAAAGCCAATATATCCATTTGGCTGAAAAATAAATGAGAAAAACAAAAATACCAGCCAGCTAGACAATAAAGGAAGGGTTTGAAGGTAACTCCCCTGCTCGCCATACCCACAGAAGCTGCTCAGTGCAGGGAAACCGCATGGGCAGGGCAGCAGCTGACATCATTTCTCAGGCAATTTGTACTGTTTGCACTGAGTTTATCTGAGAAGTTAATGTTGAGGGGTAACCAGACAGTACTAAATTTTTATTACGATTACTTGTCTACTCAGGAAGGGAGAGGAGCATTCAAATGTGGACCCCTGAACTCAGATCCATCTGGCCACGGAAAATCTTGAAACTGGAAAGAGAAAGGAAGGGTTGGAACCAGTAGAGAGAGTCTGGTACAGAAGAATGGATACAAGCTCCTCTGGATTAGTGAACATGAACACTAAAAAGGCTTCTGGAATACTTTCTCTCTCTCTCTCTCTCTCTCCCCCTCTCTCTCTCTCTCTCCCTCTCTCTCCCTCTCTCGGAAGCAGTAAACATTCTTAGTTTTACTGAGGCAGATGATGAAGCTAACTGGGCATTAATATCTTGAAAAACTGATGAGTCATATCAAAATGTATCCCAACAGCCCAGACTGCACCTCCTGATAAGACCCTACTTTGCGGCAATTTAGCCTCATCAGACAGTCTGGACATCAATCAGGCTGGAAAACTCGCCATGGCAAAGACAGAACAGCAGTGTGTGGTCATGACTGTCTCAGGGCAGTTCCTGTCAGCAGTGCCTCTCCTCTCCCACTTGCCTTCTTTCTCCCATAGAACAAATGGCTTCGTAGAAAAAACATAAAAATAAATAAATAAATAAATAAAAAGTTGTTGGAAGTAACCGCAATCTATTTCCTGTGCATTTCCCACACAAGCGCCGGCAAGTTCCCCCATACTGACAACTCTGCGCTGGTGTGATTCTTTCACTTCCCAGGGCATGAGAAAGCAAGGTCACAAACACAGACTGCGAAGAGCTGCATAGCAACAGTTTTATAGGAAGTACAGGTGGATCAACAAACACTTCCCCTCAGATTTAAGTGAAAGACTGTGGTGGAGTTTGAACCTAAATTAAATTTTAAAATTCAAAACCAGCAGCATGGAAATCTTTTGAGCTGTTTTTCAACTGATTCAACTCAATGTGACAGAAGTCTTAAAAGATTTATTGTTCTTTGATATGTGAAACCACTTCAGTTCACGGTTTGAGAAGAACAGCTGGTGTTCTCACGAATTTCCGACATCTAAACTCTAAAGAATTCCCTCTCCATTCTGGTCATTTCCTACAATTTGGAATTAAGGAGCAGGTTGAGAAACAGGAATCTAAGATTAATCTTACAAGCCCCTGACACTCAAAAAACAATTAAAGGCTGCCATTTTCTATTGGAAAAAAAAAAAAAAAAGGTCTTCCCAAATGGTCAACAGTAGTGTTTAATCTGATAAGCGGGAGGAAGAAACACATAAATGTCTCTGCCATTTTTGTCAAAACAGAAATTTGAAGATAGGAGAATTTAAATTTGAGACCTTCTCACTTATTTCTAACTCTCTGGTAATTTGGCAAAATATTTTATTTGGAAAGAAAGATGATAAAGCCATTTAAGCACTTAAAATTTAAGCAGCAGCAAAGTCAAAAACCAGAAAGCAGCACTAAGATGCAAAAGTCTATCCAGGATTAAAAGGAAAAGAGCTGCTCAGCGCCTGAAACATGCAGAACACACATCTTTCAAGTAAAGACTGAATTATAGCTTTGGGGAGTAGATAACATTGGAGAGAAGCTAAAATCTGTCATCCCTACACTAGTCATTATGGAGAACAATACATCAAAAATGAGACCAACTTTCAACAGAGAAAAGAGATCCTGCGGCAACACAAAAAACAACCCTCGATGACTCAGGAGAGCTTTACTTAAGCAGATAAGACAGATGTATGTTCCCAGACTATTAAAGTGAGTTTTTGAAATATAGAGTTCTCACTAGAGGTAAGAGAATTTGAGTGGCTAAAAAAACAATGCATTAGGTGGAGAACATATCCACTGATTCCCAAAGGAAAGTCAGAAAAAAAACAGTTCAGCTATTCTTAGCAGGTCAAAGAGTAAATAAGGGTAGTGAAAATTACATTAAAATATAAACAGGGAAAATAAGATAGGAAGCAAAGGGATTAAAAGTTATCACATACGCACACATAAAAAAGATACATACAGCTTTTGAGAAGTCAATTTGCCACGGTCTGCTATTAAACATTTAATTCAATGAGAATTATCTGACATCTCCCAGTGTGGAAACTCTGGGTATGGATTGCTGTCATTTTTCTCAACTGAAATATTATTCTTAAGTTATTAATTCATAGTAGAATTGTTTTTACACAATACAGTTTATATAAAAAAAATCAGAAGTTGTAAACATTAAGTAAATAGCACTTTTTACACTAGATCTTATTTTATAGGGATATGGGCAAAATAAAACATACCAAGAAAGTTCAATATGCTGGGCTGGCATATCTGCACAATTCAAATGTGTCTTAGTTTTACCTGAGACTAAGGCTAGGGAGATTTATATCTTCTTTCCTACAAGATTATTGATAAGATTCGGGACCATTTGTACATGTGCCATTGACTGCTTCGGTAATCTTAGAGACCCCTAAATAGGTGTAATTATCCCTTCACCGACCCCGACGTGGCAGTGTGCAAAGTGACACAATAAAACCGCTATCACGAGGGGGCTGTAGGATGCTGCATTACCCCAGAGTCTCCACAGAAGGCAGGAACTATGTCCCTGCAGAGGCACCCAGCTTTCTGGTATGCAGTCAGTGCAACACCGCCACTTTTTCATTGCTCATCTGATATTATATCTTTCATGATAGTGGGAAAGGTGCCTTATTTGCATATACTGTTCAAAATATAAAAATATAAATTAAATTCTAGTTAATTTTTACTTGACTTTTTTTTTTTCTTAAAGGGTTAAAGGATCTATTTCTCCTCTTACTTTCATATTTTAAGAGGAACACAAAATATAATTTTCCATAAACATCTAAAATACAATGGCCAAATGTTGTCTTTGGATACACTAGTGAAAAACTGCTGTTAAGTGGAATTGCTGCTTTGAATGTGGTTTGACAGGGCATAGTACAAATGATTCATCTGAATGCTTCTTTTCTGAAATGGGATTCTGTATAAATTTTTTAAAAGGCCACATAATTATAATCTTTTAATAAAACAAGAAGTGATCCAGAGAAGCATTAAGTGCACTCAGCTCTCTGTGCAGTCAAAGGTACTTGGCCCACTACTAAAACTTTCAGCAGAATGTGGCCCATACTTTTAACCATATTCACATATCCTATTCAGATTACTGTCCTGACAAGGGAAAAGCACTTTGAACAATTTAGTATCTCAACTTCTAACAAATGTGGAGAAAGAAGTAGAACTATCTGCAGTTTTTATCAGCACAGATACTGACAAACAGGGAGAAATGGGATTTAGATCTACCTTTTCCCACAGATCTCTGCAAAACATACTCAACTGATATCACAAACTAAACAGTAAAGTAAACCAGAATGTCTATCTTTTGTTTGCCATGGCACAAGAACTGTTGAACAGAGAAGAAAACAAGCTGAGTTTAGCTCCATCAGCTGTTTCCTGGGGCTCAGTCCTTCCTTCCTCCAAGGGGTGCCACCGACTGCTTTGTTCTCTTTCCCAGTTGCTCCTCTGCTCCTTCAGCAATGGCCTTAATAGACCCTGGAGGAATGCAGAAACAGAGCATGGAAAAGTTTTCTCTACACACAATTCAACAGGCCCTAGATGTAGGGAAGAACAACTGATCTTCTTCCATCGTTTCACTTATCAATCCTCATTTTTCTCCCAAGGGGCACTATGAAGAGGAAGGCAGCAAAATTTAAATCCGTGACAGAGAATTACAATTCTTCTACCAAATGATCACACAGTAGTAAGAAAACAGCTGATCAAATGAACAAGCAACTAATCTATAAAGAAGATAACATCAAACTTAAGTCCAAAGGAATGTTCTCTGTTGCACCCGTGAAAAGCCTCACACAACAGAGATGACGACGTGTCGCAAAAGCAAGGTGTTTGCGATGCACAGCGATGCACTGCTGGGCTCCCACGCAGAGGAGAACAGAGTAAGGGGCTTGTCCAGAGCTGCAGGAAAAGACAATGCCAGCATTGGTGCGGGAATGTAAGAGTTCCCGAATCCACATGCCTACATGAAACTCAAAGACCAGTTCTTTTCATTTTCAGATAGAGATGTAATTTTAACACCAAAAAGGTGTCTGCTTAAAAATATGTATATATGTGCGTGTGTGTGTGTGTGTATATATCTGCAGATAAAAGCAAAAAAGAGACATTATGCTTCACTAGGGGAAAAAACAAACAAACAAAAAAGGAAATAAAAATTGCCTGTGGGAATCAAAGTCAGTAACTGGA
>VZSV01000033.1:1621397-1637723 GCA_013398735.1 Nothocercus julius
TAATTACTCTTAAACATTGTAGAGCCACTAAATCAATATATATATTTTTTTTACACAATTTCAAGCTCGAACATCAGTAATCATTGAAGTTGCCATTAGAAGTCACACTAAGGCAAGAGAAAGTGACATCTGCAAGTGGAGTCTGCCTCTGTGCTTACTCGTTGGAAGAAAAATAGACATGCTATAGTACATTTTTCAGTTCAGATTCACACTATATGGAAATTAAAGGGATAAATGACTTGAGGAAGAACAGTCCAGTAACTAGGCACTAATTATAACCCTGGAGACGACATCACTCACCTGCTTATTTTCTGCCAGATCATGCATAAATCACTCTGTCTGCTTTAGATGTCCAGTGCAGAACTAAGTTCCCTACCTCACGGAAGTCTCATCAGAAGAAATGCATTTAAAGACAGTGAAACAATCAGATGTTAGGGGGATGGTACTATACAGGACATATAGAACGCCTGGTATAGAATCACAAACACAAAATTACAATCCAAGAATTATCAGAGTTTCTTTAGCCTTCTTGTAACAAAATTTTCCTTTTAAATTTGTGAAAAGTTTCTTCCCTCCTTTAACTTCCTCTATTTCTCACCTATCATGTGGGAATAATGATGCTTCACTTTAGAGATGCTTATGGCTTTATTATTTAATGACTGTTGAATATTCCATTAGCAATATTCAGAGAGAACATTATGAAGCCATTCATAATAAATGGCAGTATAGTATCAGAGCACAGGGCATGCGTGGCTTGCTCAGAGAGAGGACAGAGAAAGCGGTGTTCAGCACAGGTGTGACTGAGGGAGCAGGACTGCAGGGTGCACTGAGAAGGGCCATGGCTCCCAGTTTAGCTACAGGCTCTGTAGGGAAAGCAGCAGAAATGGTGTTGAAGCCTGGATAGTAACTACTACCGAAATCCACAGGATCTCATCCAAGTTATCTTTTGGGATTAGGACTCGTGTTGAAAGTACAACTGTTTTACATGTACGTAGAGGAGTAGAGTCTTGCATCAGATCAAAGGGCCACCTAGCCCCTTTCACTGTCTGAACTGGCCAAAAACAGATGCAATGACCCTTGATGCTACATCTTAAAGGGAGACAACAGCTCTTTCCAGGCAAAAAAATATCATGTCTGGTTGGTGGTCTGTCCTATGGAGCAAACTATCTGGTTGGGGCACACTGACTACTCCTACATCCTTTCTGCCAGCCCCAAACTGCAGGAGGCAGAAAAGTAGCACCAAAATCTCTGTTTTCTTCACTTCTGGGGATAATGGCATTCAGAGCGGATAAGGTCTCATTTTTAAACATATATAACTTAGGGATAAAAAACACAAAATACCTCTCATTAAGAAGCACTTTATACCAGTTATCATTAACAAAATTTTTAAGATCCAAAGTTACACTGGTCAAAATGAATGAATTTTGAATGTCACACTTAAGAACGCATAAATTGAATGCTGGTTTTGAACTTGTAAAGTAGCAGCAACAGTTGCTGTGCTCTAATTGTGAACAAATGAAGGGCTGTGATTATAAAAAGCATGAAGGAAGAACAGCTTTCTGCAGAATGTTAACCAATAGAAATGCAATGAAGGGATGACCACAGGTCAACTGCACAAATGCTCAGTTATTTTTTATTTCACAAGTATGAACCCTTCTCCCTGCTTCTCAACTATCTTGAAATTAAGTTGCAAGTTTCAGGAACATCTAAATAGATTTTCTTATGTTTGTCTAAGAAATACAATCTTATAATAAACAAACATACAGGAGGGCAAAAGGACATTTTGAATAAGATTTTAACCAAAACACGTTTTTCCTATAAAAATATTATGATGTCCTTCAAACATATAAAACACAACACAGGAAAACTCTGAAGAAGCCTGAAACCTCTAAACATATAAATGTACTTTCATGAATGTTACCAAAATATATTTATGTGGATTTACTTTTCACTATTATTATTACAATACTTAAGCCCTCTGGTTCACATGTGTCTGCGCAAGATTACTCCATAATTTATATATGACACCTGCTTAGTGCAAAAACTGTGGGAGGCAAAAAGATGGTACCAAATCATCTGTGTTCCCTTCTGCCCCATAAGGGCAGAAAGCTCTTCCTGAAATAAACAATCTGCACTGATTTCTGTAAAAAGGAATTGACCCCCCATACATTTGGATATACAAAGACGTGAGAGTCCTAAACAGAACTGTAAAATCTGTCTCACTTTTCTCATAAGCATTCTCGGGAAATTAAGTATCATTACTCACTGGGATATGAGCAGCAGCAGCATTAGACTCACATACACCAGGTAAACTTCTAGTTGTCTAACGAGAATACTTTCTAGACCTTACTGAGGAGCATTTTTTTTTTCCCCTCTTCTGAAAGTTTTTTTTCCAAAATAAACTGAAATTTATAGTAATTACAGACAACTGATGTACTTCAGCCAAATATTTCTCAAAAAGAGTGCCTGTAGTAACAATACCTAAAGGACACCAAAACTATCCCCTCTGTTCCATTAGTATTATATCAACTGTATAATACATCATCTGCAACATAAATATGCAGTACTCTCTAAAATCACGTTAAAATGACCCATATAGGTTTCAAAAACCTTTCCTCCTACACAGAAAATAACCTTCAGCTAGTCAGCAGTGCATAAACACTATAGGTTCACAGAAATTTCACCAGAAACTTGCAAATGTCTAAAACAGGAACTTGTTATCTAGCCTGCCACTAGTGCCATGTGACAATCCAGTCACATAACAAGATTTGCAAAGGGATTTATAGACTCTCCTGCTGATGTATGGGTGGTAGGTATTTATACATGAGATGCTAGCAGTTTTTTGATGCTTTGAAAATGGAATTATCTTTAATGGCTTATATACTCATGCAAAGTGTACAAAATTTTCAGAAGGCATGGAAAGGCGTGTTTTTTTTTGGCAATCCCTAGTGAAATAAATAAATTAGGAAAATAATTCCATATATTACATATGACTCAACAATGAATAATGAATGTTTCTACTACATAATATCTAGGAAAAATAAAAAAGACAGTGAATATCTTGCTATCTCACAGCCCCCAAAAAATTGTTACTGTTTTTCATCATCTGTAATATATTATGAGGCATTTTCACAGCGGCATAGTTACAGCCAAAACACATGGAGATGAACATTTTCTAAGCAGGTGAGTAAGAGCAAAATGTCTACTCCATATTTAGGTAGCTAAAGAAATCATCTGATTTAAAAGAATATAATCATTAAGGCATTTTAGGAGGTTCAATATTAAGTCTTCCCAAAAATCTATGTAAACTGCAAGCAACTCCATTGGAATTTATCTTGCATCAAATAATTAACTTCGTGCTTGCTTATAAAACAACACAAAAAACAAGGAGAAAAGAACTACAGTGTACTGCTGTTAATAGTATTAACTTTGATTGGCTGAATCCTGATTTCACAGAATCAGATGCATATTCATTTTCTGAGACATGTAGAACAAAATAATGGACAGGATTATGTTAAAGGTATGTATTTAAGATTTCTAAAAAATCTCTGGGTACACTACTGTACACTCAGCAGCAATTAGATACTTGGATTTTTTTATAAAATCCTGATCAACTTTCTTAAGTACAAAAACAAACAAACAAAACAAACAAACAAAACCCCTCTTGCATTTCTTTTTCCAGGATTGGTATTAGGGCTAGACAAATATTTAAAAGATTTCGTTATTTTTCCCCAAGTCAGTGTTATAAAAGAAGACTATACAGAGAAGAATATATAAAAGTATACAATTACTAAAATAATACTTTGCTTCTCTATAACTTGGAAAAAAAAATAAACAAAACCTGCACAAGTTTCTTACTAAAGCAAAAGGATCATGGTTGTGTAACAATGAAATTAGCTAATTCCTTTGAGGCAAGTGAATAATTTGTGAATATAACTGAAACATAAGTTTCATATTTACTTAGTGTCCTGGAATAGCACAAGCATGATATTGAAGAACCAAGTTCAGACTTCTGAACTTCCAAAATCTGCAACCAGCTCTTTGATGTTAGGCATTTAAGGCATGCATATAGTAAAAACAGGTTTGGCCTGGAATAATATATTTTCTGCTTCTGTTACACAGGTATAACTTAATTACACAGGTAATCTTATGAGGTTTAACACAACGAATTTTATAAAGGTGCTTTCAGATTTTTCTATGCATGACATTACAATAAATAGTAGTAATACCTAGTCCTTATACAGTAGTTTCTAGCAGTAGACTTCAAATTACTCAAATAGGGTCAGTTCATAGAAATGCTAAGTTTTGCTAAGTTGTTCATTTAACTTGCTCATATTTACGACACTTATAGTTCCCAAAGTTTGTTCCCACAGTAACATATAATTAAAGAAGCAGATTAGAATATTAAAAACACATGTATCTATAATTTGCAAAATATGGTAAGGCTGATATATACGTGTTCAAATGCCATCTTCATGAACAAATTGATATTCCAATCTGAAATAACTTTTATTCAAAAACCTGCCTTAACTGTCACAGAAACAACATTAATGGCAGGTCTTCTTTCGTATCCTTAGTTTGTATAGAATAAATATGGGAAACAAACAGGAAATTAAATACTTGGGGAGTTTTATAATATTTAGAAGTCTGGTTCCCTTTCTTCAAAATGTTGCATCTGCTTCAGAAACTTTCACTCCTTACATATATCCCTAACCTCCATATACCTTAGGATAAATAACTGTTTCATTTTTTAAGTGATATGATACATTTTTTTTGTGAAACCTTATGACTATCACAAATGAGGTTCAATCTGGAAAAACCACAGGTAGGACTAAGGCACTGCACACTCCGACTCACATGTCAAGAGATTATGGGCCATCCTGCACCTTCCTCCTATGCATATACACAGGCATGCACATTTTCCATCTGCCACTGTGTCAGCAAACTTTTTCAGAAATTAATTTGCAGGGGAGGAAGATTCCCATTGGGCAGCACCATGAACAATACAAGCAGTACCACTACTTAAAGAAATCTGGAAGAAATTTTATTCTTCTAGAACAAAAAATAAATAAATAAATAGAGGAGTCATAACTTTGACTGCCACCTGATACACAAAGAATTCATTGCTTAAATCCCTGACTAGGCATTACAGCTCAAATCACAAGGACTCCTGTGTTACCATCGCTAAAATGCTTACATTCATTACATGTGTTTTATCCTAAGAGAAAAAATCAGGTCAACTTGATTGTTGTATTTCTCTGTAAGATGGGAAGTTGTTTTACTACATATAGCTTCCAAAGAGTTAATTAAGCAAATCTTCTTACCACCTGTCCCTTAGAATGAAATGACCACGTAAGGTCTTTAGCAAAGAACAAATCCTGAGGAATTAAGTCTTGAACTTATACTGCATTAGAAATAGCACAGCTTCCCTTCCCACTGCCCATGTTCAAACCACTTGTACTCACCCTCTGAGTGATGTTTTTTCCCTCTTTGACTTGCACTGCCAAGCCAAGATCAGACAGTCTGCAGTTACCATTATCATCCAGAAGGACATTTTCTGGCTTCATGTCCCGGTACACAATCTTGATGGAATGCAGATGCAGAATCCCACAGGTGATCTGAGCTGAGTAAAAGATGATCCTGTTCATTTCCAAACCTCTCTCTCCCACATTGTAGATGTGATATTTAAGATCCCCTCCATTCATGAGGCTCATAACAAGACACAGATGGCTTTTGCTCTCATAGGCATAAGCTAGGGTAACTATGAAAGGGCTGTTCACCTTCTCCAGAATCTCTTTCTCCAGTAGTGCCATCTTCTCTCCACCTTTCTTTTTCAACCTTTTCTTATCCAGCTTTTTGCAGGCATACATCTTGCCAGTATTTTTCACTTGGATGGCACAAACCTAGAGAAGAAAGATGCACAAGGTAACAAAATAGTTCTACAGATACAGACTGTAAAATCAAGAGCAGTAATAAGTATGAAATTGGAAAACACAGATGCCTTTTAGAAGCTGCTGATGGTAGCAGAGTAGATGAGGAAAAAAGAAATATGATCTGTTTTGTTCAGGACTAGTGTATGATGTGCAATCTAGTGTATCTAGTGCAAGATATTTGAGGATTACATTAGTCCATTTGCACTAGTAAATAAAATGAACATGGACCCATTCTCTGGCCATGAGAGTAATTAGCATATACAGCTTGCATCAGTACAGTTGAATGCTCTTCTCTCCCAAAACAAGGCATTCTCATGTTCTTGTTCACAGATCCTGATTTGTGCTATTCCCTAAACTGAACCTAGGAATTATTTGGAATGGTATGAGCTAGCATAGGCCAAAACTGTGGCAAAAATCAGGCTAATAATTAACCACATGAATAATCAAGTAAGCCGGTGTGCTATTTCTTTACTAGCACAGACAAAACATAAAATGCACGGAGAAGTTCTTCACTAATTGGCATCAAGAGTCTGCCCAACCACATAGATGACAAACAGCCTAATTTCTGTGAAATGGAACAAGTTTTGCAAAACCTGAAATGATTTCTTGATTTACTGCCAAATCCTTCTTTGTAAACCCGCCTGCTGGTCTTAGAAGGAAAAGGTTCACCAGCATCCTCACAGGGACAGCTCTTACCTCTCCGAAGCCACCTTTGCCCAGAACTCGGAACTCATAGAAGTATTTGTCAGTCACTGGCTGCTTCTCAAAAACTTTCCATTGGAGGAATTTGTCATAGAAGGGGCTGGCCTGGAAGTCCTGAAAGGGCTTGCCTTGGAGGAAGAGTTTGGTTTCCTCCTTGGCCAGCTGCACAACATTCTCATAGTCCTTCACAGTGGCTGCCTGGCACTTGCTGGCCAAATCAGAGCTCATGAAACTCAGGTAGTTTTTGGCGCCTGTCTTAAGAAAATTGGTCATCATATTCTCCATGGTACTACTCTTGATATTGTCCTCTGCCAACTCCCAGTTTGACACCTCATCCAGGAATTCCCTAGCTACCAAATGTTCAGGCACTGTCTCTAAGAAGTCTCTGAAGAACCTCTTGCCGATGGGCTGCTGCTCACAGATGCTCTCATAATCAACCACAATGGACTGTCTAGCGTCTTTACATTGGTCAACCTTGGGCAATGAGAGGCTCTTGCGTCTCTTTTGCATCTCCTTGGTGTCTCCATCTCCACTCTTCCTGGCCTGCAGGTAGGCTGTGTTGGCAATCAGGTTGTCAAGCCCTCCCATGTCACACATCTTGGCAAACTCTTGGGGTGGCAGAGTCCAGCTGAGACAAAATGAGGAAGAGGTCCAAGAGCTATACTGCAGCTGCCCTGCCCTTCTCCCTGCTGGTGGTGTGTGTGTGCTCCTGAAACACACCAGAGACACTAACTGCTTTTGCATTAAATACCTCTCAAGGATTTTCAGTAAGTACCTTTAGGTATACGTACCATTTGTGGAAAGTGACTGGTAAGAGGTTTCTCTGTAAGGAGCTTTGAGTTTGCTATATATAGTTGAGGAATGACATCCTAGGCGAACCGTCTCACTAGCAGCACCGAAGAAATGCAGTCTGGCTGGTGTTTCTCACAACAGGCCCCAACAGCCTCTACCTACACTGTCCCTGGCTGCTGGGAATGGGCTAAAACTCCTGTTTGCAACATATGTCCATTCCAAACTCAGTGGCACTCCGGCCACAAGACAACAGTATCTTTGCTCTCTCGCTCATGACAGTGAACACTACATACACACAATTCTTTAACAGGAATTAAGTTGCGATTTCTTTTTATAAAAAGCTTTTATCACAATTTTCCATAGCTGAAACACAAACTGACGTAGACTAACATGAGTTGTTGAGCTTCTGATTATCACTCATCCAGGCATTGAGTACCCACACTTCCAAAACTCAAGTTATGTTCAACGTCAATGGCTCTGGACTACAGGAATCTCATGCAAGGCTTGATACACCTTATGCTGCTCCCTCTGAAGGAACAGAAAGAGGATTATATGAAGGAGAGACTAAGAACGGCAGTGGCTCTAAAAATAATGATCCCTACATACAAAACAGCGTAAAATTCTGATCTCTCCCACAGACAGGAAAGAGAAAACAGTCTTCAAATGACTGGTCAAATATTGCCATGACAGTCCCGAAAGATACAGTGGTCTCAATCTGTCTTCTCTACTGAATTTGTATTAGGAAAATGAGTGGCAGGACAAGAAGGTGGCAACAGCCTATGCCTGAGGTGACATCAACAAAGGGACAAGGCTGATTACCATCAAGCGAAGCCAAAATCCATTTAACTTCACTCATTGACTATCTAGCAGGGCATCTGTGCTCCACTTTTTTGCAAATACTAAACATCAGGTGAGGGACTTACCACATTGAGCCCTTCTGTGAGGCCATGATGTGGCAGCTAAAAACTCTTTGAAATAACTAAGGCATCACAGGAGCAGGAAAAGAAGTTCCATGTTTTCTTCAGTAGCAACAGGATCATGTTACTCAAGACACTACTTTTCTCCTTTTTCACTGTTATATTGCAGAGCAAGTTGAAGAGTTGAATCATGGGACACAAATGCTAAACATTAGGAGTAACAACAGACTCTTTAAGTGCTCTACCCTTCTTAGCCACTTTTTGTTAACTCTACTGCCCTACCACTATACAGTATTTTGTTTTCACATGCTTACTCCTCTGAATTCATGCTTATGCTCTACAAAATTACATTATGGGTTTTTCTAGCTGAGTTTGGGAGGATGATCCATTGCAAAGTGCAATGTGCAAAATGCGTTGGACTTGAGTAAAAGTAAGGCAAAATAAAACGATGACTGTTTAGAGAAACTCATGCAAACTAACAGGTCATTCTATATTTCGGCATTAGTTCTGGAGATCTTTTCAAACTTTAAAAATTAGCATTATAACAAAACTATATATATATATATTTATAGATCAACACATTCATCACACACATTTGAAGAAACTTAGCTCTGAATAGTCACAAAGAAAATAAAGTTGTCCTCCCACATTCTTCCATGTTAGCCAGTAACATGCCTCAGTGAATTTAAGTACTCACAGTTCTTTTTTCTTTACAGATAGTGAAATGAAGATCTTGTGAATTGTTTGCAAGTCTTGTAGTGAAATGAGCAGGAAATGGAACAACTACACTTGACCTGTATGATGACAAACTTACTAATGCCATATTAATTTATCAATGACCCACATTAAGCTATCTTAAAAATAAAGTCCCTTTGCAACCATTAAATTGGAAAGCACTGCTTCACAGAATTATTAAACTGTATTCCTCCAAACAGCATCTTACTTGTTCAAGTAATCGTTTGCAGTTGCAGTTCTACCTCAAAGGCAAAATTTTGCGTAAGTATATAAACAACTCTACAGTACAGTCCTGCAGAGAAACCTTTTAAGAGTGTTCTGCTTTAAATGTTTGACACTATCCCACTTCTCTTTTCATGTAACCATCTAAAATTTTAGTCATTTGTAAAGAAAATTTCCATGTTGAATATCTGGTAATTCCAGTCATAAAAAGCTAAGTCAAGGATAGTTAAAAAAAAAAAAAAAATAGTAGTATATTTCTTTTTGGGTTAAAAGTTTACAGGGTCCTTTTCTCTCAACAACTTTACTTATTAAACTCATGTATTGCAGAAGGATTGTGGAACTTTTACTCTGCACTATTTAAGCCCCATCTGGAATACTTGTGTCCAGTTTCTGTTCCTCAAATCCAAGAGACCTTAAAAATATACAGAGTTGAGCAAAGGGCCATCAAGATGATCTAAGAGCTAGCTAACTTGACCTCTGAAGTGAGGTTGAAAGAAATTGTTTAGCCTACATAAGAGTGGGTTTTCAGAGAGAGAAGGGAAGGCTAATCTCAGTCTTAAAATACTTAAAAAGCAGATAGTTTTTTAAAATGCAGATTTTCTCTCCTCAAGATGTACCCTCTTCAAAAGGATGCATGATGAGAGGACAGGAGGCAATGAACAAAAGTTGATTCAGAGGAAATTCCTTCTGGATGTAAGATTTTTCACTGTGAGAACAATTTCACACTGGAATAGTTGGCCCAGAGAGTGACAGACTGAGCGGGACTTGGCTTGACCCAAGCAAAGCTTTGTTTTCAGCAAAAGTGGAACTGGATGGTCTCCTGGTGTCCCTTCCAGGTTAGATTTTGTTATGATTCCTAATATATTTCAAAGATTTATCTCTTTCAAAGTGAACTGAGTATACTTTGCTTCTATCTTGTGAAAAATTCTTCAAATTTGACACAGACAGAAGAAAAGAGGCATGCCAGCTGCTTCAATTTCAGCATCTAACTCCCCAAATGTTTCATTTGCACTAGGAGCTTCTGTAGGTGGCATCTAAGAATTTAAGACTTCTCCACAATCACAGTTTTCAACAGCTCTCATGCATGTCACGTGAACTGCAAGCAGAGTGAAAATTACTTTGGTACGTTCCATGAACCCAAGCAAAATGAACAAAGAAACCCTCTTACGTGACTAGATGGAACTAAAAGAGGTTAGAGGAACCAAATTTTGGCAGAGAAAATATGTGCTAAACATAGTTTAACTGCTACAGATAAAAATTGCTACCACATCTATCAAGAACTTTTTTCTCATCATATTAGGAAGAAATCCTCCTATACAAACTGAAGATGGGAAGATGAAAGAGGCCACAGCAACATAAAAGCTATACGCATTTCATTCATTATTATTAACCTTTCTTGTATTTGGTTTCAATTTTCAGAAAGAGATCATCTGAGATATTAACTGCAACAATAACACAATAGAGAATTTCTGTGATTTCTTAGTGCACAGTGAGACTTGTTACACAAGCTAGATTTAAAACATTCAAAACTTTTTAGAAACAGGAAAATAAGTAGGAAACAAAAGCACATTACATGTACACTTGATGAAATAATTCAAGATTTCCATTGGACTTATTTTAGACAATGAAGTTATAAGTTTTAAATACATTTAAAATAAACAGAACTAGCTAGAAATACCTCTACTGGGAAATGTATAAACCTTGAATATTTCATTTCATCACTTTGTAGTAAACAATGATATGCATATAATTATTGTTTCAAATCTGCCCAGGTTTATTTACCATTTTATTGAGCCTGAATTCATTTCAGACTTAATGTCAATCTCTCTACTATTTATAAAAACACCCACACCGTATGCTCAGATTAATTTAAAAATTCAATCCCTCAGCATATGCTGACATTACCTGTAATTACTTTGCATATTTAAGGAAGAGATAAACAGAAAGTGAGAGGCAAGCAATTAAACAGATGTAATAGAAAACACAGGACTGATCAAATAAAAAAGGGTATTTTGAAGATTGTCATAACAATGAAACAACGCGCTTTCTCCTACTTCCCAAAACAAGCATTGTATCAGATAAAATGATGATAAAGAAACTTATGTAACAGACTTTTGATGATATAACAATTTATTATAACATACTTTTGCTAAATTTAGTTAAGTACCTGCTTTCCTTCAGATATCTAAGTTATCAATTTTGCTTGCTTTCTGGTCTTAGTCAACTGACCATCAAAATTGTTTACACCACTAATTAGTGGTGTAACTGGTATCAAAGATGTGTCACTGCACCAGAAGTGTCTGGATTAAAAGAGCATGTTTCCATGACCTTTAACAGAAATACAAATAAAAAAAATTATTAATGTGGTTTAATGCTACAGTTGTAAAAATTATGTATAGAATATTATACAGCAACAGATTTTGAAATACAGCAAAACATCTTTCTTAAGTCATAAAGAAAACCTAAATGAGAAATGTATCATATAGTCTGATGGAAAAAGCAAGTAATAAATGCTTCACACAACATTCACTTTGGACTAAAAAACAAAATACTTTCTAACAAACCTCACTGACTGTGGTTCTGCAGGCAATATCATTTAGACAACATTTTTTTTTTTCTGATGATGAGCAACACAGTGTATCAGACTTTCGAACACGGTCTCCCTTTTGAATTCTTCACTTTAACCAAATATATTAGACTGTATCACGGTAAAATTTACACAAATGTATTTCTATATTCTGATACAGCTACAGTTATTCAGATTGTAATAGATACATTTTTAAAGTAGTGTCTCTTTTCATTTGTGGAAAGATCTGCAGTAAGACTGACCATTGCCTCCTAATGCAGCAAAGAGTACACAACAAAATCACTCCGTAATTGCAGCAGATAAACTGTGCCATGACTGGCCTGTTTCATTCTTTTGTATAAGCATATGGCATAAGACATACACTATTTAAACAAGTTCAACAGGAAAAAAAAAATTCCAGTGTTTTTATTTGCCTATTCTCTGGACTACCCAGTCCTGCTGGCAGAGGGGACAGCGATTATTCTGTTTCACCCACAAGGACATGCAGCAATTGTGGAAGGAATGATTGCATTCTCCCCAGACCACTGAAAAAAAAAAAAAAAGTTCCAGTTAAATTCCTGAACAGACGTCTAGTCAACATTCATAGCCAAACTGTCCAAATTACCATTCTCAAATGTTTATAGAAATTGCAAGCTGATACGATATTTAGATTAAAAAAAAATATGTATCATCAGTGCTTTAGCCCCTAAGATTGTATTATTACTGTCATTCTCACAACACTTCTCAGTTTGCTCTCATCAATCTTTGCATTTATTTCCAAATGTAAAGAAATACATATATTCTCATCGTCTTCTTGTACAGTCCTATGATTTGGTATAAACACATTTATCTTTGTGATCAGAACAAGTATATCTGGCTGAGTTCTTTTCACTTTAATTGCCCTAGTAGCAAAATGCAGCCAATGCACTAAAGAGCGTATTACCTTATTCTTATCTGAAATATAGTGTTTAAATTTAAATATGCAATGAGGGCACATTTGACATAGCATATAGCCTCAAAATGGGATCTCAGAGCAGAAATCGTTCACAGCATACAATTCTATATACTAACTCTTTCCCATCTACTTTTAAACAATATTAGTCACTTTGCTTTTTTCCCCTATTAACAGTTAACACCAATTGAACATATGAACAATTAACAAAACCAAACACATTCACAATCAAATAAATGCTGTAAATTATTTTGGTTTTATTCTTCTCCAATTATCTTAAATTGGACATTATCAAGTCAACCACAGGCTCTAGAACACATAATTCCTGTTCTGGTTAATAAAATAATCATCAAAAAACAGTGGGCTGAGACAATATAGTATCTTAATACAGAAATAAGAGGGTTGTGCAGAGATTTACTACTATGTTTAAAAGTTGACAAGCTTGTGAGCAAAGATTATGAGAAAACAGCATGCATGCTAACAAGCAAGTTGCAAATTTGAAGGTGTGTTCTACCTCACATTTGCAGGGAATACTAATGTTTAGCACTGAAATGATAAAGCCAAAGCTATTTTTACTAAAGTAAAATAATGACAAACTGCAGAATTAAAACACAATCTACTTTTGAGCTTTAACAAAATTAGCATTCCCTTCAAATTCTAAAATGCACCCTATTGAGAAAAAAGCTTCAGCTGAAAGACAAGCAAATGAAATCACTACATACCAACACAATCTTCTTGTTTGTTTTCAGCTTGACATCTAAGACAGGCATCTGAAAGTAAACAAGAACAAAACTCAATTTGATGCTCAGAATACTGTCTTACTAATAGTTTGTCAGAACTGATTTACGTAGGTTAAAAACGTTACATTTTGCTGTCTGATTCAGCCCTTCAACGCTACCCCCCGCTCCCAACCCAACAAATTTAAAATCATGCACATGACACAATGAAATGTGCATCTGCAAGAGATCAAAAGGACTACAAACTGTTCAGAAAGTTTTATTTCCTATTCCTTCACCATTTTCATAACTTTTGCTGTAAAAAAGCATTTATTTTGCAGATATGACAACCAGATTCATGCCAAGGCACTTAGGAATATTAAGACCAGGGCAAGCACACAGCCAAACCCTAATTACAGGACTTTGTTTTTCAATGACAGCATCTCCTTTTAAGGAAAACATTCTAAATTTTGACTTCTTTAGTCTCTACATCTCTCACACCCCCCACCTACTACTATCATCTTTTTTACATGGCTGTTTTCCTCAAAGAATATCTGCATATAATTTTCACAATACTGACATATGCACACAAACTACTTTTAAATGCTGACCACTAACAGATAAATGTGGAAAACACCTAATTAAAAATATTTATCTTCTTTGTACACTCTGATCTCTGCAGCTACAGGTTGTGATGACAGATTCAGGGTTACAGATACAGTAGTGACAACTTCCAGGCTTCATTCTGGGCCACACAAATCCAGAAAGAGCAACGGCTTCCCTTCTCCTTTGCTCCAATATGGACTGCCACAGCCATACATGCACAGGCCACGCACAACAGAAAGCACTCAACTATTACTGCAGCCTACATAGTGCAAACATGTCCTCATCTCCTCCAAAGAGGCGGCAAACGTTTAATATCAAAGCATCCCAAGAAGCGAATTTGCCCAACATGTCACCAATTGAAATGCATTTTTCCAGAAGACAGAAAAATGCACCTATCTAGAAGATTTAAAAAAAAAAAAAAAATATATCTACCTATCTATCTAGAAGATAGATGTAGGACTTTCAGTTTGAAATTCAGTTTGCTTTCGCTACCAGATACTGCAGTGTGCTATTTCAGATTGATCTGCCCAGATAGTCCTTGTTTTTCAGGAAAGGCAGAAGGAAGAGCTTCAAAACTTGTCATTTTCTCATTAAGATTAAAGTAGCAAGTAAAATTTTCTCTTGTCTATCATAATTCCACAGCATCTGGAGGTCAAGCTGCAGGGAAGATTCAGCCAAAGTGCTTCAATTTACAGTATGGCACATCAAAACAAACTGCTCTAGAGGGGCATCAATGCGCTGGGTAGCAAGCAGTGGCGGGCTAACAGCTGCTGTAAAAGCAGCTTACCTATTCCAGGTCTAAATTTTGGGTTTCAGCTGGAGAGGCAACACAAACAGCTGAGGACACAAATCAGTACTCCGAGACTAGCACCAGCTGCCCCCACTCTTGCATCACAACCCCAAAGGTATCAGTCTATGAAAGGTTAAACAAATTAAGTTAGTACTGCCACAGTCCTTCCCTTTCCAGGCAACACCTCAGCACTACTGCTTCTTTCCCCTGTGCTTCTCTTATCCTTGAAGTTGGTTTAAGGAATTAAACCAGTAAATAAAATTAAGCCAGCTCACACTTACTTCCCCTGCAAAAAAAAAAAAAAAAAAAAAAAAAAAAAAAAAAAAAAAAGCAAACCAGCCTTGAACACAGGGAGCCAGCCCAGCCTCCAACCCATGGTTACTGCAGATGCAGTGGCTCTACAGGGAGTCAGGCCATGTCTGGCAGGGGGTCAACATTAAATTGCCAAAGTCGGCAATACTGAAGTTTACCACTGAACAAGCTAGGTTGCTCTATATTTAAAAACTATTATTTTTTTTCTGCTAATTTCAGATGAAAAATACTCCTTGTGCCTCATTATGGAAAAAAAATATGAACAACTTTAAAACTTTTCTTGAAATGTCTGGATGACTTTTTTTTGAAAGCTTTTTACAGTTCCCTGTAACAGGAACAACTATTTTTGTAACAAGCCATCATTAGAAGCTGCCTCATCAGTAGTGTTGTTTTCTCACAAATTGCAGCATAACAACAGTTAAAACCAGGAAATTCATTCCTAAAATTGCAGTTTCCTTTTAGCAGATGAGGCCAATTTCACAGTCATGGGTGAATTTCTGCCTACCAACTGGACGCAGGCAGGTGACCTCTCCAAAATGCGCTTACACAGAAGGCTGCTCCGTGGCCGCTTCAGTCTGGGCTGGGTCTTTTCCCCTGTAGCGCTCCTGTGTTTTTCTCCCGTTCCAGGGAACGTTCTCACTAAAACCCCCAGGGAGAAGCGGCCGCAGGTACCTGCTGTCCTGCTGCCGTCACCCCGGCCAGGCCGCGCTGGCAGCACCTCGGGGCCCAGCCGCGCCAGGCGGGTCCTGCGTCCTGCCGCAGGGCGGCCCTGTGCGCAGGGCCTCGGGAGCCGCAGCGCGGGGGTGACTCAGCAGCACTGAGGGAAAAGGGACACAGACACCCGGCACAGAGGTCTTGTGGAATTCCCGAGGACCCCAAGCGGGGAGGGGGTGCCAGGGAGCGCTGGCGCCGGTCAGCGGGGAGGGCTGCCAGGCTCTCGCGGTTTCCTCATGAGGGGAGCTCTGCCGCTACATGCGGAGCGCCCCGCGCTTCTCGGCGCCTCCCACGTGCGCACTAGCCCTGCAGAAGCGCGGCAGCCGCGGGACAACCCCCAACGAGGAGCGTCCGCGCTGGCGCTGCCTC
>VZSV01000033.1:1638143-1664715 GCA_013398735.1 Nothocercus julius
CGGCCGGGCTGGGCGGGATGCGCGTGACGGGAGGCGCGCGGCCCGCGCGGCCCTGCATCTCAAGTGCGCGCAGGCACGAAAAAAAACATAAATAAAAGATTTCCTAAGGTGACAACGTTAAAGTAAAAAACAAAAAGTGTTCAGCATAACGCAACTTATGAGAGCTGTGAGACACTACAACTAAAAAGCCATGCGGGAATTTTAACACAGCTGCTGCTCTTCGAGAGCAACAGCATTGCCATTTCTGCACATAGAACTGCTCGCGCACCTGGCTGCAGGAGTCTTCATGACCCCTTCAGAGTGTGGAGAAAAACAGAGCAAGTAAAACACATACATACTTTAAAAAAGAGGAATGCGGATTCCTTTATGAAAGGAACTAAACAGTCCTAGGAGGAAGGACTGAATCACTAAAAGGGCTGGAAATGGAGGGAAGGGGAAGAGACACAGGGGGAGAGAGGGAGACACTGCTTTCAGTAATGAGGATGGCAGGCATTTGTAAAACTTGCTTTTTTTTTTTTTTCTCTCCAAATTATAAATGGGATAGTTTCTAATTATTTATATCCTGACAAGCCTGCTCTCACCTTCTCCATTCATACAAATAAACCAACGTATGTGCTCACTATGCAGCACCAGAATTTACACAACCAGTGAAAGACTTGAGGAAGTTTCTGGTACTTTTAACACTGTGTATCTTGTATTAGAGGAATAATTATTAGCTGAAAAAACACCATTTTTTCTTGGCTATTTTATCACCTAAAGTGCTTAAAAAAATCCAAGCAAAATTGGATTTTTTTTTGTCCTGGCGCTCTAAAACTCATTTATTCTCTATAGACTCGCATTGTACGCAAGATACTGGGAAGGCAGCGTAAGAGGGGTACAGAGCAATACAGCTCTTTCAGCAACTTTTCTCTATATACTTCCCACACACATATACTGCATTTATATATGCATAGAAATTCATTATTTCAGACCAAGAAGATGACTACATCTCCTCATTTCATTAGGACTCTACTGGAAATGTCCAAACTTGAATATCTAAATGTGGGAACTTGCACCAAGTTTTTCAGTTATTCAAATGATGGTTCAGCTAGCATAGCTGCTCCGTGCATGTTACAGAACAGGGGAAAAAAAAGAAGTCTGGCAACTGTAGATGATGATGTATTTAACAGCAGATATCCATATTTAGAATTTCTGATTTTATGTCCCATGCCAAAGAACACTCCTCCAACACTATGTGTTGGACTGCCATGTTCAAAACAGAGAAAAATTGCACAATTACCTACTAGCTGTTCTCTTTTCATACTTCTAAGCCCAGTACAAAGGAATATAGAGATACAGCTTTACCTTTTTAAAGAACATTTTCATTTTCTATGCATCTTTTCAAACTCTGATTATTGCACTGATGGTGGTTTGGGAGAATGTACAATGCTTTCCACAGATTTTTTCATGAACCTTGCAAGAATGGAGAATTCTAGATATGACCTGGCTTTTTTTTCTCTCTCCTCCTCTCTTTACTTTCTTTCCTTCTTCCTTCCTTGTAAAACTTTTGAGTTTTTGGTGTTTTTTTTTCCACAGCTTGATTTCTCTGAAACACAGAATCCAACATTATTTTTACTAATAACAAAATTGTTATGGAAATGTTGATTTTATGATAATGCAAAGAACAGTTATGTAAGTGTGTATCTTGGCCAACTAATGCACATACTGAGTTTTATTATTACACTTGTTTGCTCTGTCAATAGATAACATATATCAGAACATTCAAGTATTGTGTCAAATTAATAAATTTGCCAAAGAAAAGAATGTTAGAGTCATCTAAAAATGTAAGTAATGTTTGTTAGCATAGTTCCATGCCAAAACTATTTCTTAAGCTCTAGAATATCTCTGCCTCTCTGTGCTGTTTTACCAGTAGGAAGACACTCAACAGGGCTTTCAATGGCCAGTATTAACAAAACAGTCATGGTTAAAGCCAAGACCTCAGTACAGGCAGATAGTAGGTCTGCCTCAGAGGGAGACAGTGCAGGGAGTAGGTAGAATAGCAGCTGTGGCAATTCTTAAGCTTTTATCAAACCTGCCTGATGCAATTGCCAAAATGGAAAACAGATTTCAATATGAATAGCTACAAATTTTGTATCCAGAAATAAAAAATGGGCCAATACAGGTGTTTTGGAAATATACTGTGTCTTCAATGCCGAAGACTCCTGGAATACATTGCATAATACTTTTATACCAGGTAGACCTTTGTAGAGGAGAGACCAGAGTGAAGAAATCACAGAAATATAGTTACCTAGAACGAGTTAAAACGCACACATCCCCACCATTTTCTTTATACTGCAGCATATATGTGATTATATGACAGTCATAGAAGCGCAAGTGAGTTCAAAGATAGAGAAGCAATAATAATTCAGATTTTTAAATGAATTGCTACATTCAGCCTAACAACAAGCATCACTACACCTAACATACAGAAGGGAATTTCTTTAAAAAGTTTTATGAAAAATAGCTTACCATATAGCTTGCTTAGATTTGTTGCCTTTGACAGTTTTCTACTAGAAGTCCTGATGTGCTACTGAGTCGATGCTTATTGGCCTGATTTTTTACTCTGCACACATTCCTTTCAAAAAATATTGAATCAGTCCTTACCATGTGTGAATAACTGTTGCGTATTTAGTATTTTAAAAATACATAAACAGAAATGAAAGATAATGTCTTGTAAGTTTTTCCATATGTTACTGCTTCTACTGACTATATATAGCGCCTATTGATGGAATACATGAATACACATACATACTTCCCTACCACCACTACAGTTACCTGCATGTAGTATGGAGGGGACTATTTTTTTTTTTTTTTTTTTTTTTTTTTTTTTTTTTTTTTTTTTTTTGAAAAGCCCAGTAATGGAGATGTATGTATGAGAAATTCACACATTAACTTTCAAAAAAATTGAGAGTTCTCAGAACTTTCCAGTTACAGAGGCAGTACTTACCTATGGCTAGCCCAAAAGTATAATCTGCAGAGAAGCTACAGACTTTTTATTGTAATGCTCTTTCACGTCGCAATTTCGAAAAAACTCAGAATAACTAAATGGTTAGAGAAGATGGCATATTTGTGAAAAGATTAGACCATTCTGCTGTAATAATCACAGAATCCTTAATAAGATCTATACAGAGAAACTCCTGTATCTTTAACTTCTTTTCTGAATCTCTGCCTATGAATTACCAGACTGGCCCTTAATACAGCTTACCTCAGAATCAATCAAAATTAACTCCAACTTGCATTGTAACTCCTGCAAAAGAGCTCCCATGCATAGTTTTCTGTACAAGGAAGGGAAACATCTTAAGACATTGAAACATGTTTCTATACAAAATTTTCCCATTAAAAAATATCCCATAGACACTGGAGTGAGAGCAGGTGACACAAAAAGACCAAACAAGATATCTCACCTTAATTTTATGCTTTTTCTGTCACTTGTACCTTCTGTAACTTGTTATACCAAACTACAGTATGTAAATCCCTACTTAATTCAGTCTTTGAACAATGACAACCTAAAAGATCAGGTCATATAGCAAATAGACAACAGATCAAGTTTGTTGTAAATTTATTTGTGAGTTATTCTCAAGCAATGTTACAAAAAATTTTGATAAGAAAATAAAATTTAAATAAAAATACATTCAACAATACATCATCATAATACAAATTAAAACTAATGGTAATTTACAATCGAAATAGACGTAATTACTGAATGTCTTTCTAGACTAATCAAAATGAAGGCAACTTTTATTATTAATCATCCTATTTGTACCTAATTCAGTTCTAGAACATCTACTGCCTTTAAAAATATTAAATAAGATATTAAATCTTCATGATCACAAATATTAAATGGCCTTTTTTTCCCCTAGATATTTCAGTACCAAAACAAAAGTGCATAAATTTTTATAAAATGTTGCAATAGCATACAGTTTAATTTGTCATTGAAAACAACAGAAGATGGCTCCAAGCAACCAATATTTTGCAACAGGATTGGCCAATACACCACAAAATTTAACCCCGACACTCAATAATATTCAACTTCAAAGGCAGCTTTTTAATGGCAATTTATCAGATCTTACTGACTTTGGCAAAACACATTTCTTGGCATTAATAATTTTTTCCCCCCCAATTTCAAGTGAAGTCAAATAAAAGTCCCTCAGAATACAAATATATATGTGTATATATATATATAAAAAGGTAAAACTAATTGCAGGTGATTAAATGATTGTGACAATGCAGATACTGGTTCTGAATTCCAGATATTCTCTAACAGTTCTTCTAGATTTGAAACAATCATTTTTACAATAGTTTACATTCATTTCAAAAATATTTCCATCTTGTCTTGCCAATTGGATTGTATTTCTGTAGAAAGCCTCCTTACAGTATTGCAAATGTATAGTACATTAGAGTTTAGCATTGAGAATTTCCATTCTAATGGTAAGTTACATTCCTAATTATTTTGGACAAAGCATGATTGTAAAAAAACAAAAACAAAAAAAGACCCCACAGTAAATGCTCCAAAAAAGTGTACCACACATAGACAGTTATTATTAAAAAAATAATAATCCAAGGAGTACCATTGTATTTAATACTGCTGAAGCAAAGTTCCCACAGTAATATCTTTGCTTCTTCCTGGTTCTATACATATATATTCTTTCAACAAAACCTAAATTCTCAGAGGAAGTGAGCAAAAAAATTAATCTTCCTAAAGTCAAGAATGCCAGCTTAAAATTGTGTTAACTGACAAATAAGAATCCATACAACTAAAGACACAAAAATATCACTTAAGCATTCCCAAAACAACATTGATCATTCAACTGATCATAACAAGCAGATACTACAAAGTATCTAAAAATAATCTGGGATAGTCCAGATATTTAAAGTGCTTTGAGTGATTATACTAGAGATGCATTATTTATTAGACTTGTAGTCAAAAGATAAACTGGACATAATTATTACTTTTTATTAAAAAGAAAATCTTATGTGGGATCATGTAAGTTGATCAGTACTTTCTTAACCACAATCTGCTTATTCTTGCCTTTTTCTGCCTTTAGACAAATTTCTGGGGGCTGAGGGGAGATGCTGCTACCCTGCATTTCCTAATAAAGAAAAAAATCTGTACCTTAAAAAAAATTCTAAAAGAAAGAGATAGTGGTCTAATGTCACTCCATATGTTATTAACCCAAATGTAAACACGAGGCACAATATACCTTCCCTGATTTCTTTTTTGTTAGTACTTAAAATAGCTAACACTGGTATTTGCTGCCCAGATTATATGCAACATACTGCATGATTTTAAGACTTTAGCATCAAGTCAAATCAAGTCCTGACAAAATCTAACATGAGAAAAAGAAAGGTCAAATGAGTTCAATATGAAGCTTCATTTTCTTTTTTTCCCATGTCAAAGTATTTCAGGATTTCAATTTCAAGATACATATCAGCAGGGCAGGCACTCCTGGTAAACTGACGCAGGTTTGCAGTATACATATACCCAGAAATGTAATCCAATCAACAATTGCTGTATTGATTTTCTTCCGTTAAAAAGCTTATTTGTTTAGAGAGTTCTTTTTTATCGGACAGCAATGGCAGAAAAAAAAAAAAAAACATTTAGATTTATTCACATCTGTTGCTTCAAGAACCTGAAATTTCAAGTTCTTCAGCAAAAGGGGAATAAACCTTAAGACCACATTTCTGACCAGAAAGTTTTCTATTAAATATTAAATAGATTGTCAACACAACTAGCATTTATGTTCATTCTTAAATACTTTGTAAAGGTGTAGGTAATGAATAAAAAAGGAAAAAAAAAAAAAAAAAAAAAAGACAACCCATGAACTTTTCCAGTTTCTTCTTCATCCACATAAGCCACAGTTTGTTTTGGTTAGGAAACTTTTCCAACAATTGGATTTTCTCTGGAAAAAAAAAATAAAGTATCACATGTAGATATGTTCAAGGCAATACTTGCTTTCCAATTCTCATCATATAATTTAAGTGGCAAACACATTATTTGAACAATTTCTAACACTATTTGTCAAACGTCATGGTTTGCTGAAAACCTTATGTGCTTTTACGTCAAACTTCGAAATCCGTGTCAATTTTTCTAAATCTCTCAGATCAAATATTAAAACTAGGCAAACCAAACAGATGTCATTTTCTTCTTCAAGCCTTCCTGATGTCAAGAAAACAAACAAAAAAATGAATCAGCTCTGCAGCAGCTGTATACTCTAAAGAACAGATTCTCTGAACTTCACTAGCAAATACCTTACCATTTAAATGTAGAAAGTGATTTAAAAACAATACAAATACAGCATGAAAGATATGCACGTATATAATTTTTTACACTTCTACGTAACTTAGTATCTTAATTCTTTCTTAACTGAAGTTTTATTAAAAGATTTAATATATAAAAACATTTAATATTATAAAAAAGGTAGGTAGGCAGTTAGGGGTAATAGCTGAAGCTCACACAAAATTTAAGTTGCAAGGAAACAGAGTCCTTGCACCTGTTGATTGAAACATCAACACAAACAGATAAAACCATGCCAGAGGAACTGTTCGTATTATGTAATGACTTGTAAAAAGTTCCATTAAAAATGCAGCAAATTGATGTTTCTGTCTTGCCAAAAATCTAACCTTAGCTTAAATCATCATTACCTCAGGAAGCCTAACCTCATTCAGTGATTTTTTTTATGCATGTTTACATAAGCCCAAATTAAAGATACTTACTCACTGCCGTATTTAGCACTAGATGATCTCTTCTTTCGGTATTTTTCATGGGAGTCATTCAGGTTTTCTACTATGTCTATTATTTGTTTAAGTGTATGAAAGGTTGCTACAGAGTCTTCAATGGTGAAGTTAGAATAGTCATCTGGTTCTTTCTGGGGACCTTGATAGACTGCTATACTTCCACAAGCCTCTACAAAAATTATCACAAGTATCATATTAAAATTCTGATTTTAGTAAGTACACCTCTTATAATGTAAATGGCAATTCTGATATATTAAGTTATTCTAGCTTATACATAAGTAGCTTATACAAAAACAAGATAGAGCATTAACTAGATGTACTAACATTTTTTTGTGGCTTATGGTTGTATATTTATCTTTAGCATCTAGATCTCTCTTGTTCACATAACCAGAAGACCAACATTTTCTCAAATCTCAACCATGCTGTATATAATTCTTCGCCTATGCAGGAAACGGAGAAAGTAGAGCAAAGATAGAGGAACAAATAGCTAATTTTTTAAGCATCCTCTTACACTACTGTTAAGATTTTCTATATGGAAATTCATTTAGAATGAGGTACATACTCAGTGCTTCCAGAAGACTGATACCAGAGCACTAAGGACTCAAAGATATATTCTATACAGTTTCTATTATTCAGATAATGTCAAGACATCAAATTGATATCATGGAGCTATGGAGTAGAGTTGATTAACATCACTACAGTTCTTCTGAATTATTATTTAAATACCTTCCAGTTTCTGCAGTTTGGATATGTTGATGGTGAACAGTGAGTAAATTCTCTCTGTTTCTCTGTCTCCATCAATCTCAATTTGCGTATCAGCAGGGACATCTCTAATTGAAAGAAAGAAAAAAAAAAGAAATAGAAAGATAAGGGTAGTCAATGCAATTCATTCTCTAAAAGGTTAAAAGCAAATAAAAACTGATTCAGTTTCAACATGCTTAGCCTTTAATTATGTCTATTACAGAAAATTCCACAATTGCTAGACAAAATATAGCATTTATTGTGAAGATTTTACAGAATCAAAAATATAAAGTTGAAGAGAAAGAGTCGAGGATAGTACTAAAAATGACCCTTACAAGAGAACTTATTATTCAGTATACCAAAAGAAAAAAAAATATTTCAATGCTAAAGATTAACGTTAACTGACAATTAAATGATGGTTTTAAATGCTGGTATACTTGGAAATGACCGGAAGAGAAGCACAAGCTACATTCCTATTAGAACTCTTAAAGCAAAAGAAGATGAAAACAAAGAGTTATTTAGAAGTGACAATCCTTTGAACTAATGAGAAACCTTATATGAATGAACCAAGTAACCTTGAAAAATGATACTTTTTGCAGAAATTTTACTTACAGCATTAATTCTGAACTATATTCTACAAGAATTGAATGCCACCTTTAATTTGTAGTTTACGCAAACCACTAAATTAAGGATAAAGTTATAAAAAAAATATATAGCATGTTTGTTTTTAAGAAATTAGCAGCTTAAGGAAAGGCATTAAATACATTACAAAATATATATATATATATATATATATATTTTTTATAACATACCTACCTACCCTGCCAATCCTCAAAAGAAACAAAAAGCCAAACAAAATAACACCCCCCCCAAATGACAAGTCCAAATCTACATCCAAGACTGGCTTGTTTTCTTAGCACATTGCGTTTAAAAATAGTGAGATTTCAATGAAAAAAAGCTTGTGTAAAATAAGACAAAATCATTAGTGAAAGCACCAGACTTTCAGACTAAGCCCTATGCTGAAACTATTTAAATAATTTTATATAAATAAAATGTGTGTCATATTTCTGCATGAAATTTGGCATATGAACAAACTTAAGATATCTCTTAAGAGCACTAGAAGCAACAGTCCTCAAAGAATCATCATCACCAGTCAACATTTGCCACAGAGTAGCTACCGCAGATCAGATGTCACTCCATATGCTCTGTAATCATTATGTACATTGGGTACCAAGAGGATAGACAAGTAAGATGCTAATTCAAGGCTGCTTCAGGCTGCTACAGGTGCGATACAGTCTTGCAGCCAGGATACACCTTGGAAGAGTCAATTACTGATAATTCAGAACACAGATGACAAGTGAGGCATTGGCACCAAAACCCTTTTATTTTATCAAGTTGCCACTTGAAGAAATACCACAACGTGGTATGAAACATTGAATCAACTATCTTTAATATTTCATATGATGACTAATGAAGTACTAGATGTATTAAAAAAACAGTATTCCACCCCTAATTAAATAAGTTTTTAGTAGCAAAGCTTATTAGAATAGATGGCAAAATCCTTGTCTTCTAATTCTCAAGCTCTATAATGAATCAACAGATTTTGTCCTAAAAAGCCCACATTAATTTAGAAGTAACTTACGCAGTGCAACGAGCACAGCCCACTGTGTTCTCTATGGTAGCCTTGCAGCAAAGCCAGTTCCCATTCAGAAAAGCAGAAGGGTGGTAAAAAGTAAGTCTCTTCTGGTTGCATCTGGTTACCCGGCAAAGAGCTTCTATCCACTCACTAGCTTCTACACAGTTATTTGCCTGAATATAGAGTGGCTTTTCTCCATGCAGTACTTGAAACATCTGTAGATGGAAAAGCAACATTATTCTACTCAGTGAATGAGTCCAGTTATTGAGCAATTTTGAATATGTTACGACTGAGACCTCTGGCAATTCATCAGAGCCAAATTAAGACTAAAGCTGAGAAAAGAGATTAAGATGCTTCTTTTTTTTTTTTCTCCTGACAATACCTCTCTCCAGTTACACTATGCAGTCCTATTCAAGGAGAATATGAAAAACAAACAAAAAAACCACCACAGCTGCCTACACTATTTCTTTTCTCCAAAAATTTGTGTCAACAGGATGCATTTTCTGTCACCTTCACACTAAAGCTAAATATGAGGCATCAACTGCCTTTGTGTCTCATATCCTGAGTAAAAGAAGATTCACTAAAGCTTCTCCTTTAGGCATCCTCAGCCTAAGTAACACCTGTACTTTTATCAATGCCTAAGAATTTTTGATTGAAATAATGGCAGAAATACTCACATTTTACAGGTCCAGAATGGAACTTTGAAAAAGAGAATTTTATCTAAACTGATGAAAGGTAGAGGAAGCTCTCATCAAAAGGAATAAATGCAAGTCTGGTAGTACTGCATTTCTAATGGGACATGGTATAATACATACTAATAACAGCTTGCACAGAAGTTACTTGCAATAAGGTCATTATAGTTTTAACCTTCATTTTACAATTTCGGAAAATGAGACAAAAGTCAAAATCAGAGATAAAGCAGGACAAAGGCTAAAATTTTCCAGATTTTAAGTACCATGTTAAGTACCAGCTAATACTGCATACAGATTTTTTTTCCTCCCCCAGATCCATCAAAGAGATTTTTTTTGCTGATGTGTTTAGTAAGAGGGTTTAAGTAACCCTACTATAGGGTTACTTAAGCTAACTAAGATTTTCTATTTAAAGAGCATGTCAAGAATTTCAAATAACTTTTGACTCACATTTTTCTTGTTGAAGGAACTCTCATCAAGCTTCTCCACTGCAAGGATGTTTTTGATTGGAATAGTGAAAATTGGTTCTTTATCTGCAAAAATATATAAATGGATAATGAGAGCAACAGTTTTGTTTTTGTTTTTTTAATAAACTCTCTACATTTATATAGGAAGTTCTCAAAGTGTGCATTTTAATTGTTGAGAAAAGGTACATCAATCAGACTATACTCTAATGACAAGAGAATGAAAAGATTTACTCAGCAAAGCAGAGATTAGGCAATCATCTGCCATTTCTCACTGATCTGATTAATATGCAACTCTACAGCAATAAAGAGAACTGGACAGTGAGATGTGCCACAGAATCTGTCACATATGAGAGAGTAGGGTACTGTTTATTTGGTTTAGTTTTCCAATTAGAAGTCTGATAGAAAACAATTTAAGCTTAGCATGTTTTCTTCCCTATTTTCCCCTAAATTTCATTCTACCATTAATTAAAAAACAGAAGTAAAAGCAAGGCTGAAAAGTCAAACTCGTGCGTAATCTCATGGTTTATCACTACCATAAAAGAGTACCTGTCAAAAGTCAATCCTGGAGAATTAAAACTACCAAAACACTTTTCTGTGGTCAAGATGTAGGACCACAATGAACCACATCGAAAATACTCCAGTTTTCTGCAATAATCTGGTGTGAAACATCTGTTAAGCAGTTTTTTTTGGATGGCTGCATCACATTGTTGTCCAGTACTGACAACCATCATGTATATGACAGTCTACAGGTCTATCTGATGTGCTTGGTATTAAAAAATATGAAGAAACTTCGGCAGTTCTAGAATTAGTCAAAGGGAAATTTATTTTTCCATTTTTAAAAACAGTAACTTTGATTTCTTTGCAAACATGAACAGGACATGAATTGCCTCCTGGGTTTACTGTATCAGCATCTTAAACTGCACAGTAAAGTAAGCATCATCCAAAGAGATGAGGAGCTGACTGTTCTTTACATATTTCTGTATTTCAGATATATGAACAATTTTGTATTAATCCACAAAAATCTCATTTATTTTCAAGGAAAATTTTAACTGTAAACACACCCACACAAAGTAAAGTCTATAAAGCAGAAATGAATAGAAAACATCTGATAAAATACAATTTTGCTGAAAGCAAAATTGAGTCAAACCATGACTCAGTCAAAACCAAACATTTTGTGAAATAATTTTCAACAAACTTCCAAAGCACAGGTAACAGTTTTCCTGAGAAACCCCTGCATTCATTTACCTGCCAGCTTACTAGACAAGCTGGTTTCAAAACAAACAAATGAAAGAACCTGTAGAAACTGTAGGAGCAATAAAATCAGCATTTAATAAACTGCTTGCTACGGGCGGGGGGGGGAAGAGGGGGGCGGGAAGAGTGTTATCCAGTTTGCTTTACTGAACTGGCAGATCCAAGAATCCTGGCTTCAACCAAGGCTCTCAGAGCTGCCAGTATTCCCAAGCTGAAAGCTCTCAGAAGCTCTGCTAAGAAATTAAGGATCTAACTCCCACAGTTTGGAGCTTTGAAGGACTGAAATCTTGGATCTCTGAGTCAGTATTTAACAGCTGCATACACTAAATTCCAACTACTGTGCTGTACACGCCTTCTGCAGGATAAGTAGGACTATGATAGATCAGAAGCATTTGGAGAACAGAGCAAAGGTAACTAATACTATATACTTTAAGAAAAAAATTGACATGTAAAATAAGCATCATTTACCTTGTTGTTTGTGGTAGGTAAATTCTCTGCTTGTTAGACAGAACCACCGTTTCTTGAAATTCTTTTTACCAATCCGAGTTCTTCCCTGAGCTCTTTTGTACATTTCTCTGTAAATACAGAAACACACGAAAATGCTTCCATTAATCCTTGGGAGAGCTTTCAAAACCACTTACTTAGGATAACACATTATTGTTCGTACTGCAGTGACATAAAAATTTTATTAATCCGTTTTTCAAAACACACCTCCATAATTATTTTTCACATGGTGATCCATGTACATGGCTCTGTTAAATGGTAAGGAGTTTAACAATATGAAATCCAGGTTCTGTTTATAGCAGGGAATTTGAGATGGGTTCTGGCTTATTCAGATCTTGAACAACAAACTGTCCTAGAAGGGAGTAAGGTGTATTCACTTAGAATACTCTCTCTTTCCTGCCACTTTGCCCATGGAAGTGTAGTTGTTCTTATCTGGATTAGGAACTGAAAACAAATGAAATGATCCTGAACAAGACTCAATAGCAAGAGCAGACAAATTGTATTCAGTGCTGTTTAAAGCTTACTCACTTGGAAACTACTGCTTGGAGCAAGTGCCATCAGTTTCTGACACTGATTAGCTTCCAAACTGATAATATTCAAGTGTTGACATACTTCCATTGTATCCTCCTTCATTTCTAGTTAGTATTTTACTAAGAGGCACATTTGTTTTTGTTTTAAGTTCAGATTCTTTTTTCCACAGAAAAATCCTCAATTGCTAATAATAATTTCTTCTTAGAGTTAAAAACTTTTTCTCCTCCCACAAATGTTTGAATTAATTTAGCAGCACCAAAATAGACAGCTTGTTCATTTTTTAGAAGCATCCATTTTTGCCATAATTTTTATAAAAACATTATCATTTTCTGTTAAACATTCCAATTATAAGATATTTTTCCCCAATGATAAAGGCAGAACATTTTGGCCAGGTAGGCTTAAACATACCATAAGCAATATTAGAATTATCACAAATAAGAAATGTCATAATTATTATAGCAGAAATCAAACACTTATACTTTAGTGTATGACAATTTAATGTTGATATTAATGAAACAGACAATTCTGTTCCTCATGGTACAGATTTAAGATGTACTTACCCTTCTTTTAGATGTACTGGCTCACTCAGACCACTGGGCTCTTTACTTTCAGTAGAGGAAACATCATCTAGGAACTTAAAAGAAAAATACAAGGAGAATATATAGTATTTGGAAAAAAACAGAACAATCTACTCTGAAAATCCATATGCAGAGTTTCTCTCAGTACAAAACAACTATTTTGGGTAACAGACTAAATGAATATATATATTGAGAGATTGAGAGACTTAAAACAAGGTAAGAAGGAAAGTCTGTAAATTATAGAAGATTTTTGTAACTAGCTCCAAAACAGCAGATCTAAGAAAATCTGTTCCAAGTGATGTATATTTGATACACAAATGGTTTCCTAAATGAAGTCCACAATATACATCATTTGTGCATTCTATTGCATTGATAGCATTTTTTTTTTTTTTTTTTGCATTTCTAGTAGAAATTGAACAATGAAACTACAGGTTTTTAATTGAAACTGCCCTGTATTCAGACACACCATACATTAATAAATAAATAAATAAAAAGTAGAAAAGTACCTTTTTAACTGATTCAGTAAACTTTTCTTCTTGAAATGTTTTGAAAAACTCACACATAAATGTCTCCTTGAAACTTGACTGAAAGGAAAGGTATACAGATATAAATGAGCTTTTCAAGAATGTAGTCTCTATGAAATAAGACAAAACACTAGGAGCCTTACAAGTTTGCTTTTGGTCAAACTTCCCCAACTCCCCAAAGTCTGGATGGCTTTTGATATAAGAGTTAATGTTCTAGAAGTCTGTGCATCCTAGAATAAAGAAAGAAAAATACTAAGTTACATTTTTAGATAATGCCTGATAATACTTTGATTGAAAAATGAAAATTTCACAAAAATTATTATATTACAAAATGCAGTAGAGTATGACACACATTCATTACTGTTCTTCTCCGTAACGGAAAAAAGTGTATGTGCAGCATTGTCCTATGATACTTCCTATGCTTTATAAGTATATGAAAATACTAAAGATTATATTAAAGCTTACTACACAGAATGTTTTATTTTTAAAATTTTATTCATTATCACTAAAATTCAATATTAGTGAACAGAAAAATATTTTTCCTGATGAAGGCTCTGATCGGCTCCCTCCAGTTACTACTACATATCTAATGCTTCCAAAACATTCAAAACTGCATTAAGATTACAAACTGTTGCTGATGAATGGAGGAAGTTTTCATTATATACATCACACTTAGAAGTTTGTTTACTATTTGCTCACTAATTCCTTTCTGTTTTAATACAGAATTATAAACAGCTAGAGAGGCCTTGATGATCCCTTTAACATGTTCAAGTGATGAATTCTACTAATCTTTTACTATAATAAACTGCATAATATCAAATGTCTGAATGATTTTTAAACAATTCTGCTTTTCTTTGGAAAATGCTACAGATAAATAGATTAAATAAGAGAATAAAAATCACCCCAAGACAGGAAGGTTTCATACATGTTCTCCATTTCATGTGAAAGAGTGTATCTTTCTTATATTCTTATTTTTTGTCTTTTAAGTTTTTTATTTAAGTATGTCTACCTGATTTTGCATACACATAACTGACCCGTGTCCATTACTACAACTATAACAGGACTATTAGATTACTAACTTTATTAGTATATGTTGAAAATTTGGCAAGACAGGTACATCTCATGATGTCCAGAATAAATGTACAGACCATGCTTAAAGGTAAAAGTGACATCAGAGTATTTAACTCCCATGGTGGAAGGAATCTATGCAGTTCAGAAGAATCCTCTATCATGCTGCCATTCCAGCACAAAAACAGCTCCCTGCAAGGACATCCTTCTTAACAGCAATAGCTCTCCCACTTAATTTGAACTGCACAAGTCTTAGTTCCTTCAGTAGGGTATAACACAGAAAAGTCCATCTACAGACATTTAATCTTATTTTATTTCTCAATTACAGAGCCAGTGAAGGTAACTTATCTTCTCAGATTACACAGGTCTGAAAAATATGAATAAAGTAGAACAATACTTTACAAAACTTACTGGATGGTGAGGTCGTAAATGAAAAGTATGAGGTGAGACTACGGCTACAGCAAAGAAACGAAGAAACACAAAGCTGCTCACTGCAGAATACTGTACATGAGGGTCATCTGCAGAGAAAAATGGTGAAATGTAACATGCACTAAGCTTAATAAAGAAACAATGAAGACAGTCAACAAAAATACTTAAGAACATCAGAGAAGATACTTATACAAATCAATGAAGTGCATGAAATGAAAAAGGTGACCATGGTAAGAAAAGTTCTATTTATAATGGAGGGCTTCATTTCTCTTTAAAAAGAAGCTCTGCTTTCATAGAACTGGCTCATGAGCTTCCCTACTAGTAACAACATGATTGTCACAAGCACTTATATGCAGTGTTTATCACATGGGCTCTAAGAATTTTGAGCTGAAATAAAAATACAGTAGTAGCTGGTTTCAAACATTAGCACTATTAGGTTATTCATCCTTAAGATTAGTTATTGATAAACATATATATATATATATACACACACACACACACAGACCTATACAACAAATGCACACACATCTGAAAAACTTTAATTCTAAATCTGAGCTGCATCATCAAATGATGGTGTTATGTAATTATGATGCTGTAAATGAACATTTCCTCATCTAACATTCATTTGGGGTATTATACACCTTTATACACGGCAATAGAGTTGGATCACATTCTTGCTCTAATGACTTCAATCTGCTCTGAGAAGTTTGATATTCTGAAAGGAATGCCTTCACTGGGAAAAAAAATATGGCCTCAGTTCCAGTGACAAATATGAGCCAGGAAGGCTGCAGAAGTTCACCTGTTAGACCATTATCTAACATTTTAGGTTTTTGCTGACTTAGGTATCTTTGTATTTCAGACACAGACCACTATTTGAAACGTAAGCAGTATTACAATGCTTTTTCCAGAATTATTTTAATATAGAAAAAAGTATTTTAAGTTCTCCTCAAGAAAACCTGAGCTTTAAGTCTCCAGTTAATATTACTGCTCATGCCATGAACATACCAGTCATAGGGAAGAGCTGTAGTTCATACAGTTAAATGAAAATACCAAACTTATTTTTATTGAATTTCTTATTTAGAAGTAGTAAACAGCTTCCAGGTCTTCCAAATTCAAGGCATCATTAACTAAACCACCTTTCCCATTGTCTCTACTTTTCTTCTGTTATATCATCTTTTCGCTGTTGGTTTCTAGTTGTGCTAACATCTTGCAGCATTTCTGACCTGCTGCTTTTTTTATCTGAAAAGAATTCTTGATGACTGACCATAATGCTTAGTGCAGTATATAGACAGATAGAAAACTCAAGTGCCTGATCGTCAGGTTAAAAAGTTCAATGCACAGTCTTGGATAAAACAATAATTTTAACAATTTCTGTAAGGTAACTATAGGTGTTAAGTAGTTCATTCTCCACATCATTTTCAAAAGTAAGAGCACACTTACTTGGAAATCTTTGGGCAGCCAGATGCCTCAGAGAATAAAATACATCACACATTAGGGTAGGACAACTTATACTTGACCTCACAATTTCACGGAACACTTTGTCTACATAATAGCGTAGATTTTCCTGCAATTATAGGAAAAGATTTTTTCAGAGTGTTAACATTTGCATTACTGTGTCTTTTTCCTGAACACAAAATTAACACTACAATACCCTTTTATAAAACATTCCCTGACTATCTAAATAGGTATTTTTGCACAGTGTGTATTTTAAAAGCCTCATATAACCTGTATGGGTTTAGCGGTGCTAAAAGGTAATTTGACAAAACAGAAAGTATCTTAAAAGTATACAGGCAGTTTCTGACAATATTTCACTCTCTACTAAAATAGATTTTTTATAATTTGACAATATGCTATAAGGAAACAGAACTTCCCATGCATTCCCAACGAATGTTATTTAATTTGCTGCAACTACTACTGCTTTTAATGTTATCCTCTAGTAAAAGGCAAGCGACAAGCAAAATTTCACTAAAAAGTACTGAAGCAATGCTAATTAACTATTTTATTACTTGGATACAGTGTATGGAAGCCCCAGCATCACAAAAAACTGGTAGGAAGACTGTGATCCTCTGCTCAGTTCCTCCTCCCAGTACCATTAGCAAGTTAATTTTCCATTGCTATCTTTATATACAGGGATATGAAAATTCATCTTTGTTTTTTGTTTGCACAGTCATTAAGGAATGATACTGCTACCATAAATGGATCGCGTTACTCATTTTCTGTTACACAGAACTGCCTTTAAAACTGTCTGTGTATCATATTTTTTCAAAATTTAAATTATGGAAACTAGATCAGGAAACTCACCATATGAATTTCTACGTTATCACCTTCTTTTAGTTTGATGGGATCTATTTCACAGGGTTTTGGAGACTCACATATCTGAAATAAAACCAAAATTAAAGAGTTCTTTTAACTTCATTTTTATTTAGTTACTTTTTACAGAGGCCCAGAAACACATCTATTTAATATTGAATTCTGTCCTAGATCTAGGGGGAAAGCTCTAAATAGGGTCTGGAGAATCCGTAACAACATGCAGTGATGATCTTCACTTTTCTGTGCATCTTTGCATGTAGATCAATTACACAAGCATCACGTGGGAAGATTTGGCAGTGGTGTTAGAGGCTATTTGACTATTTGATTAGAGGCTATTGACTATTTATTTTTAAGAATATGAGACACAACAAAAAGCAACCCCTCCCAAAACTGGCAACTTTGGGTTAGCTTAACTTTCCTCTAGAATTCCGCTTCCTGGAAGATTACTATGATAAAAAGAAATACAAGATGACTGCCTGTCAGAGAGGCAGCATACGTCAGGAGGCTAACTGTCCTGTTAATAGTTTCAGCAAGATAACTTACCTCATCAAGAACTGGTTTCAAAGTAACTTTTAGGTAGTGCCTCCCCACAATTTTCATCATTTCATCTACACATCGAGTTGCTAATGTGTTCCCTCTGAAAACTGTGTTTGCTTCTCTGAAAGAAAATAATGTTATCTGAACATGAGAAAAAAGAACCTAAGGAGCTCAGTCAGTAAGACCAATTAATATTTTATCTCACTATTAAACAAATTTGTTTTAAACATACACCAGGAATTTCAGAACTTAAGATATCAATGTTGCAATGGCACCCATGAGCAAAGAATGAGAAAACAAAATAACTCCCCCACAATATTATTACAGCTATTTCCAAGCCAGTAACATAAAACCATTTTTAAAAGTCTGGAAAACTGGTTGCTACATCCTTTGACATAAATGCTGAATGTGAGAAAAAAAACAACTGGAGTAATTCCGAAGTAGCTGGCCAATACTGTATAATTACGCTAGCACTCTTGGTGAGAAGACTATTACCACTACAATAAATAGCTTACTGCTGCACCATACCGATAAAATCAGGTGCTTTTTGACCACAACACATTTAACCTAGGTTTGTTCTTTCTAGTCCTGTGTAGCAGGACAGCTACATTCAATGGCAAAATAAGTCTTTCTACTCTGCTGCATTTACTGTAATCTTTGTTACAGTGCAAACACAAAGGAAATATATGTGTGTACCAAAACGCAGTGCAAAAGGTTACTTTCTATACAAGTTCCTTTTTTTGTAGTCAGCTGTCTCATCTAATTTATATCTGGAGTAAGTCAACTTCACCAAGAACCATCCTGTGGTGACAAAATCCCTTCCACAGCTCCACTGGACATGACTCAGCATCACAGTGGCTGCTACTTAGGTCTATTTCATTTCCCTAACCACAAGCTGCAAATTCATGCACCACAAATTGTTACAGAGGTAATAGTGGGGAAAAACATCTATGGTGCTAATTTCAAGACGTATAAGAGAGCACAGACTTGCTTACAGGGCATCTTTGAAGACAAAAAAACCCTCTTCATTTAAGTCACGTACTGAAGGAAACAGGATGAGATTCTTAGCGATTTTACAATGTTAAGTACCAATCTAGCGGCCAGTGGAATTGTGGTTAAATTGTAGAAGTGGTTAAATATTTTAAAACAAAAAAATTGTGCTCTTGGACACAACTCTGGTTTGCTATGTTTAGTTGTACACTAGCTCGAAGAAAGCTTTCTAGACAAATGATTCCATCCCAAATGGCACACTTATTTTGTAAATCTGATCCCCATCTTCAATGTAGTTTTAATAAATGTTTTATACATATACATATAAATATATGTTTTATATATGTTTTATAAATTTATATAATAAATTTAAAAAAAATCAAGATTAGTGTATTTTGTCAGTTTCTAAGATACTGGGGGAAGAGCAACTGACAGTTTACTTATCAGTGCTGTATCATGAAATCCTTTGAAACCCTAAGAACAATAAAATAGCATGAAATACATACTGAGTGTCCTTCAGGTCAAGCTCTGCCACTGCAGTGACAAATGGAACTAGCTTATTGTGGTGGAGCAACAATCTTATAAGAGGCAGAACAGCATCATATTTGTCACGACACACTTCACTCAAAATGTAGGCAGCTGATGCAGAAATTGGCTGTGAGAAAACAAAGGAAAAAAAATCACAAATGAAATAACTGAATGTTCTACATATGTTTGGCAAACTAGGACTTCGAATCAAAATTAACAAAACTACCGACCTATTGAAAAGAGCAATCAACAAGAAGAAAGTTCTATCATTGCCATTCAAACAGCACAGGCTCCTTCACTGTTTCTGATTGTTCACTTAAAACAAGAACAGAAGTTAAGTATTCTGGAGCGGAAATAAATGCTCCGGAAACTGCTCATCTTGTTGTGACAGGAATAGTTAATACCAAGGAACAAAAACATACCATAGTTGTACTTATTTCCACACACTTTCTCTTACAGGAAGGCACAGCCTAATCTAATATTTAAGCCTTTAAAAGAAATTTTCAATGGAAGTACCTGAACATCTGATGATTTTAGCAGCAAGTTTCTTAAAGAAGCATAGTATTCAGACGGAAGCACATAGTCTTCAGTATAGCATATATTTAATCTAAGTGATCCCAGATCATCAGTTTTAGACGACTTGTTTCCATTTTCTCTTGGTTGAAGTAAGTACCTGAAAAGCAAAAGGACAATTTTAAAATACAGCATCATTTTATTCAATTCTATAATAAAACAAAGCATCACATTTAAGTATTTCAGTGTACCTTATCTCAGTCTGAAATATGACAATTAAATTCACATTTAAAAAAAACAAAAATAAAAGTTGTTCTTCATTCCTTACAAAGCAGCAACATTTGGTACATCTTCAGCACATATTGGAACATATACTCTTTTTCCTCACCTCTTTCCCAGCAGGGGAGGAAGTAGCAGCTCAACTGGGAAAACAGCAATCATCAGAAATTATGTTGGGTCCCCTCGTATTATATCTAGGTTATACTTAGGTGTCAGCCATTAGATATGTCAGCCATTATAGAGGAAATGTCTAGAATCAGCAATATAAGTGGTCTAGACAAACTTGGAAAATATATTAGAAGGTTGCATTCTTGAAAAAGAAATAAAATTCAAATGAGCACATGTTTTTTAATGCTTTAATGTGCTTTTTCTTCTACTCTTAATACAAAAATACTCATCATTGTCTTTGCTGTAGTTCAGTTGTATTCCAACAGGAGGTGCAGCCCTATAAAAATGTTAACAACTTGTAAGTAACCATTTATGTGACAGGTTAGTTTCAACGCTCGGCATGAAATTATATTTTCAAGTTTTTTTTTTTTTCTTTAATACTTCTTTTGAAAACAAAAGTGTATACTTTTACAATCTTCTTTGACAGAAGAGACCCTCTACCAAGATACTGGGACTCTCAAACTTATTTTCCCAATATTTAGTACCAGTAGTACTGCTGTGGTCTAAAAAAAAAAAAAAAAAAAAACACAACAACAACACACACACATGAAACACACATGTAAGGTTTTTTACACACATTAAACTGCATTTACAATAAACTGCATACAAAATTCAAGATACTGCCTCAAACAGTAAACGTAATCTGTTTTAATTGTAAGAATAAAACATAATTAAACACTAAGACAGGCAAATAGTGTTCAACTTCTACATGTCTAAGATCCTTGGATACTGACTGAGAGGAATAGGTGGAGCAGAACCATTACTGTTCCTGGCTGACACCCATCTAGTTCCTGTTTCCTTACTTCCTTCCTATTTGTTTTCTAGACAGATATGAGGACTGTGGTGCTTCCCTTCCTCCACTCTCTCCTCTGTATTGAAAGAGTCACCCAAAATAGAATATTTCGCACACTTAGAGGTCCTTGAGTTTGTCTTGCTTATTATTTCTGCCTGGAGATGGACTCTTGCCTGCAAAAAAGTTGCTACAATGTTAAGAGCAGAGAATTTTCTTCCTAAATTCCTTTATCCTTCCAGCTGTTAAATGAGTATGTCTGCTCTCTTGAAACAACATAGGCTTAGTCTAAGACTCCACCTCTCCAAGAAAAAAAAATGCTACATATATATGTGGTATAAAATACGTATTTGTATATAAATGCTACATATGTATGCAGTATAAAATATATATGTATAAATATATGTACTTATAACATATAAAAACATATTATATATAAAACATATTATATACATATATACACCCTTCATCAATTGTTCCAGAAGTCTGACTTATTTAAATTATTAACTAATGCAATTCCAGGTTTGGTGGCTAAAGCTGAAAGGCATCCACAGGTACACTAAAATGCAGCAAGCCAACCAAGAGTTACGCTCAGTGTGAGAGCCTGTTATTATCTCTAATGGAAATAGCTTTTTCCTTCTACTTTCCCTTTCCTTTGGTATCTGGCACTTTACCCACAAACACACCAACTACTCTGTGCATGGCTAGAGTGTGGGAAGGGGAGAACTACACAAAGACTGGCAAGGTTAATTCATTGAGCATAAGAAAAACACTAGAAAGACACATTATGATTTGTGCCTTGCACATACAGAATTCTAACCTTACTCAGATGAATGAGACTAGAACACCTCACATAGACATTTTTAAAGAATAATAAAACATAGCCTTTACAAGGGAAGATAAGCAAGGTAGATTCCAATTCACTTCTGCACCATGTCTTACCATGCTTGAAAGGAATCGTTTCTTAACACTTTTACAGGAACTTTTATTTCTCCTAGAAAGACATCTTGTACCAAATTTCCATTGTTCCATAGGTCAACCCTGAAAATAAAAACATAACTAAGAACATTACCCCCAGAAACAAAGAAAAATTTTCAAGTTAACAACAACCATCTTGCACCACTAGTCCACATGCATAGAGGCAGGAAATGTTAGAAATCTCACTCCACGCTAAATCAAGAGAAATCAAACAAATGCCTTATTAACCAATAAAGACCATAGGAAGCAACAAACAGTGAAAGTTAGAATCACAGCTCTTGCATCAGTGGAAAAGTGATATTGGCAATATAAATGTCTTTTGAATAGTTGCCATTCCCTAAACTGTATAAATTTCTTCACAGGTAATTTAAGCGTAATTTTAAACAAATATATTTACATATCCATATCTTACTGTTGAAATTCGACACACTGCAATGCCACAGCAATTCATGCGCTTGTTTTTCCAATCAGTAGTTCATATTTATAACCTTAGAAGTAATCACAGACTCCAAAGACATGCACCTTGTTTTTTTTTCTATCACTTCTTACCTCTCTGACATTTCTGACAGACAGCAGATGTTAAGAAGAACAAAGAAAATTAATCTAGGTGTGTTGGGGCATGACTGTTTTTCCTAAATCTATTTACAGCTATAATGAAATACACAATTTTAAGGTGTTTATGAAGCTAATTAAAATACCACATACATACTGTTCTGTAACTGCTATTAAAACTAAAAACTAAATTCTTCTTCTGTTGGAAAACAAATGCTATCCTTGAAGTTGTCATTCTCCAGGTGTTGTGTGTATACATATGAGAAAAGCAGAGAGTAGGAGGTCTCCAGTCTTAACTATCCAGCACAGCCAAACCTCTTTTAAGGGCAATGGAGAAGAAAAAGACTATGCAATGAAACACTCTTTGCATCTGCAAGGAAGATGCAAGATGCATGTCTTCTAAAAAGTAATGCCAAACCATAAAGAAATTAATAAAGGAGGCTTTTCTCTCTAATTTTTTGCAAACAGTCAACTGTATTTGTCTGGCATCAGCTGTCATCCTTCAGTACAAACCCTATTAACAATAATCTGCCCAAACTACTACAAACAGATTGAAGGCCCTTGTGACCCTTTACTCAGAGGCACAGAAAGAAAAGTTTAGACTGCTGGTCATACTGCCAGTAGATGGTTAAAAATAAATAAATAAATAAAAATAAGAGCAACTTCCATTCTCAATCAAGACACTACAAAATTTGGATGATTTTCTAAGCTACAGGGAATCTTTTCTACAAGTTTGATCATTAATTCTCTAGAGTTGATTACAATAAAACATTTACTATCTTGAAAATTTTAACAATGATACAATAAACCACTTTCTAATCTGTATAACCTACCTGACTTCCAATTTCTCAATATCTTCTTCTTCCACCTGAAACTGGGACTTTTTGGTATAACTGCTGGACCTGGTTACCTGGAAGTAAAATCTTCCTATTAACATACTTTTTACTGTCTTATTTAATAATTCAACACCACAAAGAAAACCAAATCTTTAACACTGTCAATTAGTATTTCTTTTCAGAGTCTAGTTCACCAACGGAACAGCCTTCTGACACAAAGCAGCTGAAAAGGGGGACAAGAATGTCTGATGTTAGAGACTGAAAAGGCTAGTTTAGATCTATTAATAATATATTAGGAATACAAGAAGAAAAATGATATGAAACTGGCAAGACTTTCTCTGGCTTCAGAATGAGCCCCAAGAAAGTATTAAAACTCATCTTGAGATGTTTAAGGACAAAACAAGTCCACTGCTCTTGTCCCAGTTACACCACAGTTGTACCACCTTATTTTTCATTCTTTCTTTCTCACTTCTTGACTGACTGCATTGTCAATCTATGCCCTATAAATTACAAGTCAAAGTTGTTTGAATGTTTTTAATCACATTTTCAGCTTAGTTTCTTACTTCCCACCAAATCACTTCCAATACCTTAAACATGGCAACTGAAACACACTCTGCACACAATACTAAATACACAAGTATGGGACAATTTCTCACTAAGTCACACTCCAGAATCAGGATCTATACAAATATAAGTCACATAAAGCGCATTTGAGGTACATATAATACTTTTACTACTTTAACTCTTTGCTGAGCAGCAGAATATGCTGCCATTTATTTCTGTAAATGCCATTTTTTTTTTTTTTTTAATGTTCCTTTGTATCACTGTCAGCATAGCTCATTTTAACTGGGAGCCTGACACCTTTTGTAGTGCAACAAAGCAGCAGAGAAGAATGTTTAGATCTCTCTGGCAATTTTTCTACACTCTGAACTAAAATTCTTAGTCCAGTAGAATGTCTTTATGCCCTTATTAGACATAACTGCCACACTGCTAAGTTCCACAGCATAGGAAATTCTCTCAGAATGCTTCCTGATGTCCCCAAACACTAAATAAAAAGTGATTCAAGATAATCAATTTCTCTCACATACATGTTTATTATGACAAGTCATTTCTACATGACAACTGAAGGGGAATGTTATTGTCCAACAGTCCCCAGCACTATACATGCATCTGTTTACTTCTGTTGCAGGAGCTAGTTATAGCTCTTTGGTTTGTTGAAAGAGAACCTTCAACATTAGGTACTGCTTTGTAGCTTTCTTAAAAACAGTTGAAAGGTTGCAGAAAACAGATAAACAGGCAGAACACAATATAAGGCTAGAACTAAACATTGACAAAAAGTTACCTCAAAATAAAATGTTTCGTTAAACTGCGGATTGCTCGTTTTCTTCTTTACTTTGGTCTTCTTTTGGTCATTCCTGTTCCAATGTGGTAAAATTTTTACCATAGACAACTTAAACACACAATTATAAAGACATTCTATTGTCAATGGAGCAGTTAAGTTAAAATAATTTGTTATTTTAGAGGTCACTTCAATCAATGAGGGGAAATATTAATACGAAACTAGTTCTTCACAATATAGTTTGAAAAGTCAAAATTTCAACCAATGCACTTAAGTGTGCAGCCATCCAGCCTTTATAATTCAGTTAAATTTATTAACAACTTATTAACAAGTTTATATTTCAGTTCACAAATAACTAAAATATAGCAATTTCTAAAATGTTTCAAATTGAAACTTGCAAACACTTTCTTAAGCACTGCTTACAGGGTTTGAGTGGAGTTTTCATAGTATTGTTCAAATGCCAAATTCTATTTTTCCCATCCCTTTTTGGTGCGAGAATAACCAACTAGTTCTTTACAGACAGAGGCTTAAAACCAAGGCAGCAAATGTTTTCTTTGGAATAAACTGCAGCTAGCGCTACATGCCAAACAGCATACGGACAAACAAAATGAACACTCCCCACTCCCTTGTATTTTACACAGACAGAAAATGTTCAAAATTTAACATATTGAAAGAATAATTTTGTAGCTCTTAAAGCTACAAGTATATTTGTAGCTGTTAAAGGGCTTTCATAGTATTAAAATGTTTTATATAAGAAACAAGTATAAAATGCTAAGAAAAACAGATGAGGGAAGGGGAAAAAAAAAGTATCCTAGATATCCACTAACTGTTCTCAAGAGACATTAGCCATAGAAATATTCCATTCATGGTGCATGAGTCACAGGTGAACGATACTGGAAAATCTGAACAGGGAGCTTCTCTCAGATTAGGACATGTAATCTCATACCAGGTACTAAACAGTTGTATGAGAACATGAAACCGAGTTCCTTTTGCATAACAGGACTCAAACATATGTCAGCTTGCATTCTTTGGCTATCAGCACCATGTTTCCTACAAATAACAACAGAATACTCTGAAAAGCAAGCAAGCAAACAAACAACGAAAAAAAAAACTCAGCAAACTAAGTTGATTGTCCACTACCAGGGAGGAAAAAAGCTCTTCCCCTTAGAGCTCCTTCAGGGACAATTCTGCAAAAGTCTTTAAACACACAAGTTTACTAGAGAGGTTCTGGTACCGGGCTCAAAGAAGCCATTCTTCAGTATCACCAGAAATAGTGTTTAAGGATTTATGTTTGAGGCTGCAAAAAAGAAACAATTTAAACCTAATTTACTTTAGATGCTATTTGACATGGGATTTTCCTCAAAGGAACAGTTAAAAAAAAAAAGTTATTCAACATAACTGATTCAAAAATGGAGGTAACATTTAAACAAAGAGAACTTTGAATGTGGCATCCTGAGGCCCCAACAGCAGTCTCAGAGTCTCATCAGTCTCATCAGAACCTCTCTTCTCTTTGCTTTTTCCCCATCCCTAAACATTTCCAGAAAGAAAAAAAAAAAACAA
>VZSV01000033.1:1665090-1675848 GCA_013398735.1 Nothocercus julius
CTAAAAACATTACCTGGAAGGACCCACAAGAGAGACTGTTGCGTAAGGGTCACAGTTCTGTCCATTTATAAGAGGCAATCCGTGGCATTCCTTAATGCTAAAAGGAAAGGGAATCAGTGTATAAGTGAATCAGTATGCCTTGGACAGGCAGAAGAAAGAAACCAGAAGAATGCCAAATATTTCTATCCTTTTTTTAAGCATGTCCTGCCACACTACACACTGATACATTTTGACCTAATGTAATGAATGCACAGAATGTGGATCATGACTAGAGACTCCGGGATGATAACACGAGGTAATATTCAAGTATACAGTTGGACTTGGGCAGCTCAGTGAGAACAAAATTCTTGGAATTGATTAGATGAAAAATACTGCAGTACTGCAATCACAAAATGCATGGTGAAATACTAAGTAAATGATCACACATGTCACAAAAAACTATAGAGATTCACTTTAAAATTTGATTTCTCAGAGACCTAAAATGCTGTTGGGCTTCATCTGCAATGACAACAACTGAAATCTGAACACACTGAAAAGGACTGAAAAAAAAAAAAAATTCAACTAATTGAGGCGTTAAATCGAGTATGCTGAGGAATGCAAAGCCATATCCTAAAAACTTATTTAAAATTGGATATCCAAAACTGCTAGTGTATAGTCCTAGCACCTAGGCACCTTTTTCTTGATCCCCTCCATACTATTTGTCCACATAACAAATATCAGTTTATCTGGGAAACAGTACTTTAACTTCATTTCCAAACTCTCTTCTCAACAGCACATGAGTATATGAAAACAACAAAATTGACCTTTTAAAAAAAAAAAAATTGTTGTCTTCCATAACACATACAGCAAGTTGTAAACTGAGGATAAATAGGCTCACTTTTCACCACTCTTGATGCAAGAGACAGGATGGTTATAAAACGTGCTTGGGAGGATTTCTGGGTCTTCTCTGAAGACTTGCAATCTCTTTTCTGGGTAGTCTTTGAGTAATACTCAAATATGAGAATTAAAATAGCTGAAACAATCGGTAAACTTTAGGCAGAAGCCAGGCTTTCCAGCAAAGTGCTGTTCTAATATAGTTATGCACACATCAGCATTTAAATCCAGAAATCCAGATAGTAAATTTCATGTTGGGGGGGGGGGAAACACCACAGACAAGATTTTTTTTTTTCTTGAATAATTTAAGGCAAGAAATTAAATTGATGTAAATAAGCTCTGGTTGCCATAATTAGCTAGTTTGAATAAAACCCTAAGTCTGTATAACTTAAGGAGAGAAGAGATTTCTTTGCTAAGTTTGTAATCAATACATTTTCTAAATGCTATATTTTGGAAAAATGAGATGTGCACTAGTTTATGACATTATTGAAAGCAAAGCAAGTTTAAGAAGTTACATAGCAGCAAAGCAACAGTAAGCTGTTAAGTAAATACCTGCAGAAAACCAACATTAGAAGAATAACAAAAGGTTATAACTGAAACACTGACAAGCTGGGAAACAATAGGCATAACACTCCTGTGCTACCTCAACTTTACCCACTTCTGATTGTGCATTTCTATGTTCCAGATACTATTTTCCCCTAAAAAACACCCCCTTGTCTTGACCAGTACTGGGAATATTTAGTGCTTAGCCACACTGTACAGTCATCTCGTATTTTTCCTCACAGTGGTTAAGCATACAGCCTTAAGCATTTTAGTAATTTTGGAATCACAAAGAACCTTACAATGACTATAAACCCACAGACTTAAATGGGTTCTTGAATCATCCAGCTGTTTCATTGGGATTGAGTCCTCCTCCAACACACCTTTGACAAACAGTGCTGCCAAAATTAAACCGTCTAGACAAATGACTGTCAAACAGTCATTTGGGGTATCTGATTTGAGACAGCTAGCACTTGATTTTCTTCAGACTATCAGGCCTCAGGGAGCACTAAACATACTAAGTATCCAAAGCTCACCAAAACTTTCAGTTTCAAGCGCTAAGTTAGCCTCAGCTTGAATCTCATAGGAAATTAACAGCAGACAGACTAAGTCAAATCTATCTGGTATTTTAACCAGGAGAAAATAATTTCTCTTCCTACTGTGTCCCATCTACTACGCTTCTAGATCTCTCTACCAAACAGACGCAGACTCTACAGAAAACATCCTCTTTCACTATATAGAAAGTTTAAAATTTGTTCTCTGTATGACCCACATCCTTGCAGATAAGGATCCCTTAGAAAGGCATGTACCCAATCAAGCCACTAAAAAATGATCATAATGCATTACTCTAGATTACACAAAACAGCTTGTTCTGGCCTCTCCTGTCTTCCGATAGCCTGACTGCAACATAGATAAACTAAAGAAAAACTCGTTTGTGATTTCCTGTAAGTTGAAAAACACTTTACCAACAAGTACACAACCCTGCAGCAGAACTAGAATCTCCAGATTTATCATACAGACCTGTCACCTCAAGCTCATTTCATACTACAGTCTCGTTGTGCAGGCAGCCCTAGCATTCTCTTTTCATCTCCTGCCCAAGCCCGAGTTCTGTTACCAGCAGTAAGTTCTAACTAGTCTAGGCAGCCTACTCTACTCCAGCATCCCAAAAAATAAACAATACCCAGTTCAGGTGACTATCAATTTCTAGTATACCCGAAGTTTTCCTTTTGAGATACAGCAAGTACAAAAATTTGTTCCCCATTCATCCAACCCCCTTTCCTTCCAATTCTCTAAGCTAGCCAGTTGCAACCATCTCTATTTGCCAACTACTACTGCCCAGAGTCTGCTTAGACATGTGACTCCGCCGTACAACTGAACCAAAGTGGTGCCTGCCTTTTACCCCTGCCTTGCACTTGGGATCACCTGGGGTGATTCTGCTTGTTTATCTTGAAGAAAGTTATTTGGGTTTCAAGCCAGTTTTCAGTCAACTTGGTAACTTGAATGAATCTAGTCAAAGGTCTTGCAAACTCCACAGGCAGTGTGAAGGAAGTGGCAGGAGCAGAAAGCCCTTAAATCAACTCAGAAGAACTGCATTCTTACTTCTCAGGGACTGCATACAGAAGCCTGAAATGTTGGAACATATATTTCAGCTGCTAAGCAAAGAGCCTTTGGTTGGTAAATATGCATTAAAAATTTTGAAGATAGATGGGGTGGCTCAATTGGAGGACATTTAAGAGATAGAACCTCAGGAAGCTTATAAACTACCAAATCTCAAGAGAATGCACAAAGATGCCAGAATTGCAAATTTCTAGAAAAAAATAAATATGGCTTTGACTAATCAAAAGTAACAGTAAATATGCATTCCTAGTCTGACAACTGTATAAAATACATTTGCACATGGTAAGCATTGCAGCTTCGAGATACTCTTTTGCCTATCTACACTGTCATAAGCAATTTTTATTTAAAAGGCAGAAACTCCTAGAATTAGTAGAAGTAGACAGGAATGAAAAAGACTTCAATTTTAGCTTTCAGTTTACTACAACTTTATGTAAAGTCTAAGCAACAGGTAACAAGGACTTTTGTTCTTCTCTCAAACTACCAACAAGTTGCAGCTCATGGTTTAAAGATAGACCTTTCACACTACATTCATTCTTGCCTTACATTTCTGTAGTTTGGTTTGTAAAGGAAGTTTCATACAGGAAATATAAGCCTTTCATATATGAACTGGCATATATTAAGTTTGCGATATGGAAACAAGTCCTTAAAAAGATACAGCCCTCAGTAACCCACCTCATCCCACCCAGTAAGGACTGATGGGCTCGGTACCCCCAGCATTCACATCAACTGAAGCCCTCCAAGCATAGAAACAGAACAGCTGTAACCATTAGGCTTTGCTGATCTCATAAAAATTGTTCAATTCCCTATAATGGAGATGGATAAAATATGTTGAGGGGGATTTACCTGCCTGATTGCAGTAAGATACAGTAACAAAATGCCAATTCTGTTTAAGGAAGTATACAACTTACTTAGATCAAGCAAATGCAAAAAAGACAAACAGCTGCAATAAGCAATTTCTGGCCTTTCAACAATACTAAATACATTATATGGTTTATCTTAGGCTTAAAGCTGTGCGACACAGAGAAGGCAAGTACTACCGCTCAAAAGCCTAATTTGGCAGAAAAGTATCATCAGTTTCACCAGTAGCCAATATGCAAAACACAGTTACACAAACTTGTTTTTTACAGAGTCCCAGAACGGAGAGCAGCAATCATGTATTTTTCAAATGTGCTACTATACGTGCCCCTGTGGTTTTTAAAAAAGAGCCTGCATTGAGTCAGCAATTAATCTGCTGCAGTATCTTTCCCCCTGCCCCCCATTCACACATTTGAAAAGGAAGTGAGTAGTGTAAGAAACAAAACAATTTTAATTCAAAAGAGGTCTGTGGGTGTATCTGCATGCAGTTTAACCCTTAAATTCTCAATTAACAGAAAAATTATGCATCAAATCAGGGTTTAGCCCACTAGTTTTTCCCCCAAGATAGCTTTTCAGCAGAGGAAGCTTATGCAGGTGGATATATCCATAAATGTATATGGGCTTTACTGATAGCAAAAAGATTTCAAGTGTTAGTTTGACATATTTCAAAAACTTGCTCTCATAAACAGAATATATCACATCTAGGTTCATTCAAAATTTTCAAAAAGGTCTCAAATGTGTTTGTTTTAGGTTTCTAAACACACTTGAAATATTCATTTTTCAATTCTTTGTGCAACTTCAAAGTAGTAACTGGCTTCTGAAGGTGCCACCTTAAGGAATTTGGCACTCCCCCCCTTTTTCCTCTTCCCCCCTCTGGCTTCATCAAGACCAAATCATTAACCTGAGGTACATCTTGTCCAAGACTTTTTTTTGTCAGCTTGGATAAAAGAAGGAAACTTCCAATTTTTGAGAGATTTGGATTTTTCCTAGCTGCTTAGCTCCCAACTTCTCTGGTATAAAGTCATAGATACTTGTCCTTCTCAAAACTTACTTCCCCTATACAAAGTCATGGAAGGCAGTTCAAACAAGGCTCCAAGTTAAACACTAAGGGAAAAATAAATAAATAAAGCAGCATAGAATCTCATTCATGGTCTTTTTATAAGACAACTGCCCATGTCTTACGAAAGTCGCATGTTCCTTTTCCAATCATTTCTTATTTGGAAAAATAACTACAGCCACATACCTTCATCCCTTCAGCATTAGCCTTGAGAGGCTAAATTCCAAACATTTAAGGGCTACTTCCTACTGTAACCACCTACATTTCTCAACTCAATCCTCATTATAAAACCCATCCAGAAGGCAAAGAAAATGAGCTTCCACAAGCAAGTCTACTTAACTATAATAAGAACAAATAAGCTTCTAGTCAGGTCTAATCTTACCAAGTTGGTTCAGCCACAAATAAAAGTTAACTGACGGACTCCATATGACGCCACAGAACTACTTGCTGTTGTCTGTGTGCACCCTGAGCTGCAAAAGTTGTGGCTACTATTTCATATCCTTGTAGAACTTAGGTATTCTCAAGAAACGCGCCATGAAAATCCATTAGAAACTTATACAGACAAGGAAAACAGTGAAAGCATCTCAAATTCTCTTATCCTACAAAAATATGCCTGTTGAAGGCTTAAAATAAATCCCTGTCTCAGTACATTAAGAGATCATTAATGTGAACACTGCTGCACAGTAACTGCTAGTTACTTTGTGCAAGTATACAAAATGGACAAAAACCTTACTTCTCATTCTGAATGAGCATGTGAGAATGCTTATACATGAAGTACCTTTTATAAGCAATTATTTCAAGATTATTAGCAAGTCTGCTAACGTATAATAAATGGGTAGCTTTAGTTTAAGGAACTCTTGCTCTTTCATAATCTCGGATGAGGACAAAAGTGCTGATGTAACATGCAGCGTTTAACGCACGCTCTTCTTCCACATGTCACTCAGTGGGCGTGCGCAGCAACCACGAGAACCCTAGCTTCCTTTTGATCATTTATCTTCGTCAAAGAGATCCTAAAAGAGGGCACAGTGAGTAAACCACTTCCTACTCAAAACTGCAATCTGCAACAGCAACTTTCTAAAGCAATTTTTCCTCACCGTATCAAAATCAAAACATTTTAAACATGAAAAATTGATGTCAACTGTGTAAACTCAACCAACACATAAAAAAATCAAATAAATAAACCTAACAACTACAAAAAAAAATGTTAAACTGAGAATGTAGCACGAAGACATAAAATTCCAGTCACCTTTTGGTGGTGAATGGTCTAATGTCTTTACAGCTTAGAGTCAAAATTAAGTCTGGTAATGGAAAGTCCTTGTGATGTTGCTAAGAAATTTTACTGAAACATGGTCGTGTTATGCTTCCCCAAAAAGTACCACCTGTATTTAATTTTTCACTGACACTCCTTGTCATAGTTAACCAAGAGAAAGTCACTCTGAAGCAAACAGACATACCTTCACATTTCAGAGCAAAATATTACTACTGAAAGGGTTGCCAAAGGTTCCCACCAACAGCAACCACAGCTCCTTTGTGTCAGTAACAGCTCTGCGATTTCTAGCTGCAGTCAGCATCCCTAGGTTGCTCACCCAGATTCATTTTGATTGGGCTCAAAAGGTATTAGTACCAAACAGCCATGAGGAGTCCTAATGAAAGTGACCACTTTAGGAAATGGAGAGATTAGCAGCTGCTAAAAACTTCTGCAGAAAGATCCCTAAACAAATACTTGTTCCTTCCCTCAGGGCAACAGCCTCTCGCCCCTCCCGAGTAATCACCCTCATGGCATATAAAAAGAAAAAAATGTTATTGGTGCTAGGATGTGCAGACATTCAAAACTCAAAGGGAACAATTATCTCACATTGTAACAACAAACTCAAATTTACTAATGGAGATATATATATATAGGATGTTCTTACTGTACTACTAGCTGCTGACACACAGATCCATTGTCTGTTATCAGTTCATTCAGTTTTAATTCAAGGTGAACTTTTCCCTGGAGAAAAAAAAAATAAGAAAAATATTTTTAGATACTTTCATTTTAAAATTAACAGTTAAGACAATATAGTTCATAATTAAAAAAACTTCTACGTTAATTTCAGTACGTCCACTTCAAAAGTAGGTATTTGGTCTAAGGTATGTATCCGGCAAGTACTGTACATGAAACATGTTTTTGGCTAGGAGAGACAATGATTAAGAAATGTATCATCACCATGAACTGCACACAGCACATGAATTGTTCAAGCTTCTATAGATCTAACATTTAAAAAAAAAAAAAAAAAAAAAGTATTTCTTTCCAGCATGAGGAAGTATAAAGAATAAAAGGTAAGTATAAAGAGTAAAAGCTCCTCTCAATCCTTTTGCCCTAAGCATTGGAAGACCCCATGAATAAACAAAGAGTGAGTTCAGAAGAGTTCCAAAAGGAAGTCCTAATACAAACTTGGAAACTCAAGGCAATTACATAAATAAAAATAGTACAATAGTATAGGGTAGCTATAACAAATAATCTTTAATATACAGCTGTAAAATTTGGTCCATTCCACCAGACTGAATCCCCTTCAGAAATCTTATCCCAGTGCAGCTTTTAACCATCTCATGAAATCTGTTGATGCTTTGGCAGAACAGTAACTACAATCAGAGGAGACAAAAAGGTGACAAAAATATCTAAACCTGTCTGCCTCCTCTTTTTCTGATGTAGTCGGATGGTGTTTGGCATTTACTAAGACATATCAGAAAAAAGAATCCATAAGCTATGGCATGGCATGGATTAAGCTTGGAGCTCAGCAAGGACAAGCCTGCTCTACCCTCTCAATATAGGCCACAAGAACTGCAAGCTACACCATGCACCTTTCTTAGGATGTCCAAGGCTCTGTACAACCTTGCTCGAAGCATCTGCCTCAGCAATACTGCTTCTCTTTTCCACTCCTGACTATGCACACTGGCTTTCATGAAATATATGAAGCATGAATACATGAAGTGTAAGAGACACTGATGCAAATAAAAACTAAAGAGATGGCTAGACAGATGTGCTAGCATCTCCACACATCTCCCTGTGCTTGCACAACTATGCAAAGCCAGAAAATAGCCTCAACGGATCCTGCTGTTCAAATGAAATAGTTCAGAGTTAAGACTTTCACCACTGCATCACCAGTGTTCACAGAATCCATCATCCACAAACCAACAGAGGGTGGGTGCTCTGGGCAGGGATTGCTGTATGATTCCCTAATCCTTAAACTCTTCTCTAGAGATTCTTTATAAGCAACTGCCCAGAGACAGAACACCAGGCAAGACAGACCTTCAGTAGTACTTCAGAAGCTGCACATTGTTATTCATTTTAGATCTGTGTAGTCAATAAATAGAACATTAGATGACACTGGTTTGTTCATGATTGGGATTCTTCTTCAGCTGAGCAAACAGGACAAGTTAGGTCTGGAAGGTAACTTCCAAGTGTTGCAAAAGGAGCAAGCAACAATCTGAAAGACAGTTTTGCTTCTATAACCCTAAAATGGAAATAAAACCTCTAGCTGACCCTCTGTACATTTCTAAAACATTAATGTTTTGACATAAAATTGAAGTGTTTTTATTGTTGCAAGGGTTGTATTTTTCTCTCTGTACGTCACATGGGACCTAAAGTTTTTTTTTTTTTTTTTTTTTTTTTTAAAGTAAGTTTTGCATTTTGGGATGCCTGCCAAGTGTTTTGCAAACTGTTACTACATGTGGTGGAACACAGGTACATTAAGAAAATACTTGTCAAACAGAGAAACTCTATTACGAAAACGGAATTTCAGGCTGAAAACAAGATATTGAGCAGGAAGCCCACAGCCTTACAAGCCAAAGTTCTTGAATGACAAACGAAGGGACAGTATTACCACTACTTATTGTAATAACTGGCTTAACTACTTTAAGTAAACAAACCTAGTGAGTGGCCCAAACACACCTTTCTTTGATCTTAAGTAAATGAAAACAAAAAAAAAAAGCCAAACTCTGAAGTGACATGTTCTTCTGCAGTGGTCAGTACAATAAAAAGTTTAATGACCTTGAGAGTGTTACCTATATCTGTATTTTGTCCAAAACTCATTGCCAAGATGGTGATAACAAAACAGCTGCATCTAAGTAAGTATCTCCATGACAATCATAGCCAGTTTTAGGCAGATTGTTATTGTTTTGTTTGACAGCAGTGTTACAGTTTCCTAAAGCAGCTCATACGCAGATCTATATCGCACCTTTGAAGAAATATGCAGCTGGGTTTTAAATGCAGTTGCACAGGTTGGTTTTAGACCAAAACATCAAGATAAATCAGTCATTCCTATAGGACGAATAAGAACAACTCCTTACACGAATGCACTTTTGCAGATCCGTTCGTCTCCAAGCAGTTCACAAAGCCAGGCAGGTACCATTTTCATTTTATAAATAGATTTACAGTTACCTTGCCTGATACAAACAGAGAGGAGAAAGCTGTTCATTCTGGGCATAAGACTCATACACAGTTTACCAAAAAAGTCAGAAGAGTGCTCAAATCACCAGTCTACATGCCAGAATCACAAAAACAATTTTGTTTCACATTTTTGTTTTATAATTGTTATTGCATTTAAAACACAGTATTTTGAGAGGTGCTTTTTCCTCCCCATACTTTCAATGTTTGGATCACTTCTTCACTGAAATGTTGCAGCTACCTATACTAAGTACAAGGCTTCTAAAGCTCTTCAGTAGAAACCAGGCAGACAACTGTATTTTAAACATTTACCCCCACAGGCACTCATATATTGTGCCAATGTTATGAATTACACTACTGATGCAAGTATAACACAAAGTAACTTTTGATAGTATTAATTTTTTTTCATAAAACCTTCTCTCCTTTATATTCAAGAGGAAATACACAACTTCTTGCTAGAAAGAGAGTCTGTGTTTGGGAAGGTTGTTTTGGGGGCAGGGTGTAGGGATGCATGTGTGGGGCAGGGAAGTGTTACAGAGTTAAAAATGCTAGCAGTTATTCTCTGCTTTCTCCCTCCACAACCAAAATGCTACATTATAGCATATTACTGCTAGATTGTCTGTCCTATTTCCATTTCCCCCAACTCAAAGGAAAAAAAAAAAAAATCACAACCAAATTACTGGATTTTTAATAACATACTCTTATTATAGCCTGCTAACAACTAAATAGAAGAAAACAAATTGTAGAACACACCAAAAACTATACAATATTACTACAATTAGTGTGGCACACAACAGTTATTTCAGCTTATTTACTGCTAAAATTCTATAAATACCAGAGGCAGGTTTTCCTAGCTTTCATCAGCTTTTTTTTTTTCTCCAGCTTCCTATTCTAAATTAGAGCACAGACAACATTTCAGAAATGTACTACACTTCTGTTATCTCCACCACATAGCTCCTAGCCCAAAGGAACAGCCCATAGTTATGAATAGAGTAGGTTCAATCTGGAGCCTACTGAGAAGATTTACTCTACATCAGATCTCTTTTTTCTTGGATTACAGGACTAAACTGTTTGAATCTACAAAGCGGCCTGAGGTGTAATCTCTTTTTCTAAAGAAACTTAGGCATTTGACCTGAACACCAGATTAATCTCTCAGAAATAATCATATTGTTAGGTTAACCCAAAAACTTGCTAACTCAAACACATAGTGCCTTTAATTTACTGAACTTCACCTTCCCTTCAGATTACCAGTACTGTTATAAAGCTGTGGACCTAGAACATAATGTGGCAGGTATACACAGCTTTTTCATTAGTATATTGTGCTTTTTATCCTAGAGAAGTCTTAAACTTGTAATAGGTAACATGGTTTTAGGAAGTGAGTGCTGTTTTT
>VZSV01000033.1:1687523-1737735 GCA_013398735.1 Nothocercus julius
GACGCGGCGGCACCGGGGAGGCGGCGCGGCGCATGCGCGCTCGCTCCCCTCCCGGCAGACCTTTGCGCGGAGGCACCGCCCCCGCTGTTATGGCCGCCCGAGGGGCGGTGCCGGCGCGCGGCACTTCAGCCGTGGCCTCAACCACGTCCCGCCGTGGCACGAGGGGAAGGGGTCTGGGTGCTCCCCGGGCGCCCCCCGCCGCCTTCCTCCGTGTTAGGCCTCGCTGTTGCTCATCCGCGTTTCCAACCTCACGCGAATTAAGCGAGTAGGAACTGGCGGGGCTCTTGGCGCTTCCTGGGCGGGGGGCGGATGCAGCATCATGGCGTGCGCAGGTGCTGACTCGAGTCCCGCTGCGCCGAACGTGCCGGTGCTGCAGGCAACGCACCGGCCCGCGGCTGAGGCCTCTGCCGGCCGTTGCACCGATCTTTCCCGCAGACACAAGGCCCTAGTTTGAAATTCCCCATTAGAAAGGAGAGCTTCACCTACAGTGCAGAGTGAGAATTTGGTGGTCTGCACCTGGTTTCCACTGGGTTGGCACTGCTGACTGAGGTGTGATTGGCGAACTCACACAAGCCCTAGAAGAGTTGAAGCATCTGGAAAAAGTAATGGAGTAGTATTCTGAAAATTAAGATTTATGGTTAAACTGTATGTTGCAAAATTTTTAAATCTAAATTATGTAAATCTGCCTCTAATTCTTAATTTTTGTCAGAGTATGTATCTCAAATGATTATAGCTGGAGTTCACTTTTTAATCTTGCATTGGTTTCCATAGAAAACACAGGCTTTCCACCATTAACAAAATAAGGTTTTAGTTGTGGTGTTGTCTCATTGCTGGGAAATGCATTTTATTTCAAAAGTGCCTTCTCTTAATCTAACACACTATGTTAAGAATACTTTGATTGCATAATGTTAGATTTTGGCACCCTGATGTTACATTTTAGGAGCGTGTCCATGACAGATAGATCTGCTTAGCTAAGGACGGAGTTAAGGCAAAGACTGGTGTGCTAAATTTGAACCTACAATCAAAGATTTATTTATTTAAAGATGAGGATGTAAATAGGGGCATTTTCATCTCATGAGATACCCTTTGACATGAGCTGAGGTGTCGAATTGCCAATAGTAATTTCTCTACTGAGGAAACTTAGAACAGAAAGGAGAGATGATAATACTATCTCACTTCAAACACTTCCTCTGTCTGCATTTTATCAATATCAGATTATCTCATTACACAGATAACAGCAGTACTGTTCAATATATTTGTTTTAGTTTTGCACATGTCATAAATGAAGGTTGACTATTTAGATGCACAAACTTCGTGACCTATTTGCCTGTTTTATTAGTAATTAAAATAGAGAAAATATGTGTAGCAAAATTCCCAGTTTTCCTGTTTAGTTAGACATCTCTCCTGAGGACCAATCCCTAATGACCTGTAGAGTGTAGTCCTAACTTAATTTCTAAAGCATGACTAGTGACACCTAGCTGAAGAGGGGAGTACTCTGAATATGCATAGTTTTCTATTTTGTATATATGTCATAATTTTATGCGGATTAGATATTTGCATTCTGAACAATGTCTTTAAAGTTGTCCCAAAGGATTTGAAGCATGGTGTGCTTCAAATAGCACAATCTATACTGCAAAGTTACCATTAGACTTTAAATGAAAAATAGGAATTTTTGAAATTCATAGTCATTGGGGTCATCATAAAAACATGTTTAAACTGTTTAAAAGCATTAAAATGAGTTCACCTGTCTTGCAGGTCCTCTGAGACACTGGGCAGGTAGATTCTGTTCACCTGGGCACTGTGCCTTCACCTTTAGGGGTGCGATGCCAGGAGACACCATCTCTTCCCTTGACGTGTGGAGTGTTCTCGACTCATTGTGCTGACCTTAATGAAGGGAATGTTTGTAACTGTGTTGCTTAATCGTATAATGAAATACATATTAGAAGATACATATCTCTGGATTATATAGAATGTTAAAATATTAACGTACTTTAAAAAATGGAGAGACTTACAGAAAAATAGGAAGAGGTTATTTTAATCGAGCAAAAACAGGGTTATAAGCACTCTTTCTAAAAATAAAATTAGACTCTTCATCAATCCTTAACATCTGCATTTAATATTTTCTTCTAAACAAAAAAATACAGATGCCATTATGTAGCAAATTACAGTCTTTGACAACGTATAGTATTTACCAACTCTTACACTTACTTTAATTCTAATTTGGTCATTAATACTTGACTCATTACTGCAGTGTGTTACTTGTAGTAAAAGTGCCACAATAAACATGACATTGCCATCTTAAAACTGCTTTGTTATAAACTGTAGAGAATATACAGAGTTACAAAGTCATTGTGTTTTTATCAAAATATACAAACCCCCCCAAACCTAACACAAGCTATCCATATTTTTCTTATGAACTATACAGTTATACAAAATATCTGTAAAATTATCTTTATATGTATAAATATTCTACCTTATTTGCTTTGGTCTATAATTAACATCATACAAGTCCACTTGGAAAATATCTCCCATGTACTTTCTTCGAAACGTCACCGTACTTTCCATATTTGTTCTCCTTATTTCAATGGAACCAAAGCTGCCATGAAACCAAAAATTTCTCCTGGGTTCATAGCATTCACCAATGATAGAATAAATAAGTGGACTATATTATTACTTAAATCAATACTGTATTATCATTTCACTTTTAGTTTTATCATACGCAAGCTATAGATTCTTTTTTTTAATATTCAAGAAAACAAAGTAAGTAAACAAAATGTACCCTATTTGCACATAGAATGAAGTTGAGGTTCACTACCTTTGTCCTGGCTTTTTTTTTTAAAAACACTTCATAGAGATGAAAGTACATGACTACTTGGAAATGCAGATACAGTACAACAGAGCCTTATTATATAAAATGCAGCTTGCAGGCATCTATTCTCCTTGATTTTTTTTTCACCTCATTTAAAATGAATCATTTTCACAAAAAAAAAAAATTGATTGTAAGGTTTATTTTAGTGATGTCTGTCAGAAGCTTGTTCTCCCAGTTCTTAGAAGAATGCCAAACTGTGAGGCTCACCATAAACCTCAGGTGTGGCAGGGTGATGGAAATAGATGGAATAGTTCTTGCCTAAGAACTGGTGCCCAGCACGTCTCTGCTATGGGTCCACCGTGCTGGGACCAGGGACTCCCTGCAGACGCTCAAGTGTGGTGAGAGCTGCTGGCATATTCAGCGGGATCACTGGGAAAGGACATGGGAAAGGCTAGAGGCTGTATTTAAGGTCTGGGGATGATGAGGAACCCCACAAACTGGCCCTATCCGCAGTTGTTTAAGGACTGCCTCAGGGTTTATATATGGAAGCAAGAATTTGAGCATTTACGTACTCCTAAAAAAAAAAAAAAAGGGCAAGTTTACTGGAAGTAGCTCAGTCATTTGTTGTTTGGGTATTATTCCAGGAGGAGGAGGGAGACTTTCTAAATCTCCCCCTCTTCAGATGAGAAGAACAATTTTTCTAAAAGGCAGGACTCGCAGACCTACCAGGAGATGGGAGCTTATACACATGATGTTTTTAAGCTGGTCAGCTTCCTAACTTTCTAACAATGGGAACAGAGCATGAGGATTTTCTTCAGATAGATGCAACAGAATAGTCCTACCAGGCCATTGACAGTTGCATCTTTTGGGATTTATGCAATTTGGAAGACTGACTGTTATAAGTTGCACTGAATCTTTAATATATGTCTCAGAGATATGATAAATCTGGATTACTTTCCACACTATCACTCAGAGACTTTATGCTTAACAGGGTAACTGCAAAACTAAATATGGACAAGTAAATATACATTTGCATCTGTTTTGTAAATGCAGAATCCCTTCCAGAACTCAACTGTACCTCAGCATACTCAAATTCATGAAACATTTCCCACCTTCACTTTAGAATACACTATACCACAATTATTTTGTTTATAAACACATTACTTTTTTGTTTAAAAAATTGCAATATATGGTTTCTGCAACACAATTTCCTTCTACAGAGTATACTTTGAACCTATGTATTTATTATGTCCAGAATGATTCTGTCTCAAAAACAGCACTGTAAAACAGTTCAGTGGCTAGTTAATAGTGACACAAAGTAGTAGGGGTGTTAGGGGTCCTTTTTTTGTTTTCTTCTCTCCCTATATAAATACTAGAATTCTATTGTGGCAAAAGTATTTTGGATCAGACTCTCATTCTCTTTGACATTAAGTTTGTATTATTGCAAAATACTAGTTTTTCTTTTCAGTGATTTTTCCTCTTCTTCTTTTGCATATATTGACATACATTTAGATGAAGAACTTTGATCTTTATTTTTGTAAATGATACTGATTTGAGTGGAAAAGTTTCCCCATTCAATGCATTTATATTTTGTCCAATATACATATTTGTATTTTTTTCCTCTTTTGTACAACTGTCACTCAGAGTATAACTTCTGGAGTTATATTTTGTATATTTTTCACTTCATTCCCTTCTGAGCCAAGAAAATGTTGATTTTCCAAAAGTTTAGCACTTGCATTGCAAAAATGTTGTTTCCTATCATGTGGGCCTGGGTTTTTGAATAGATGTTTCTTTTGGTGCATTCCCAGAGCAGCTGCTGTCTTGCAAATTTTGGGGCATTGAAAGCAAGCATATCCTTTTCCATTATGCTCACGTACGTGCCTTTGCTCATGATTCCTTTTGGTAGAAAGATACAAGAAACTCTGTAAGCAGAACTGACAGTGGTAGCGCTTTTCTCCGGTATGAATTCTTTCATGTATTTTGAGCGTTTCATTTAAAGTGAATGCCTTATTACAGTACTGGCAGACAAAGTCTTTGACACCCAAATGAATACGTTCATGTTTCTGTAGATTCCCAGGAATGGAAAAACACTTACCACAGGTTTTGCAGGTGTAGGGCTTTTCCCCAGTGTGACACCTCATATGCATTTTTAGGGTGGATGGGCTTTGGAATTGTTTTTGGCATAATTCACAAATGTAAGGCTTCGAAGTAGCTACATGCCAGTGTACATGTTCTTGACTCTCTGTGGTGGCAGATTTGTCTGTTTCACAGAGCTCACAGTGAAGACTGGGCATCTCGGGGTTTTCCTCTTGACTGATGCCCTTTTCCTCAGGTGCATTCCTCAGTGCATACTCTCGGCTGCCTGTGTTGTGACTTTCTTTAATGGTGTTCCTGTCCCCATGCTTTTTCCTCCATTTGGTCTTTTTCATTTTTCTTAGCTGTTTAGATTTCTTTTTTGGCTTGTAATTGTAGTAAGGTCTCCAGGGCTTATCATTGGAATCCTGATCACTTACATCATCACACATTTCTGGCAGCTCCATGCATTCTGAGCTGTAGAGCTGAGATGGGCTTCTTTCTTTGGCCTCCATTTCTGACTCCTCAACTAGGTTGTCCTGTCTAGACTCATACTTAGATTTTCGGCCCCTTTTACAAAACAACTTAGATCCTAAAATGTGCCTTTTCACAATAGCCTCATTACCAATTTTTACTGTTATTTGACAAAGAGGAGCAACATTACTGTCTGTAGACGTTCCAGGTAAGGCGGGCTTTGCAATGTACGTTTCAGTTTTACTCGATTCTTGAACAGTACTTGGTGTTTTGTTAGATGTACCTCCAGCTCCTGTGGTGTACTGCATATCCTCACTTGTTTCTGCTCTGTTATACGGCAGTGTTTTCTTTTTCTCCTTAACAGTTTTTGATTTAGTAATGCATTTGCCATAATTATCTGACCCATATTTACAATCATCACTTATAGATTGACTAGGTAGGTTATTTGAAGATTCTGCTTTATTGTTTTCTATGGAAGTGACTGTTTTACTATGCATTATTACTGATGAAACTCTGCTACTGTGCATTATAACAGAAGGTGCAGAACTGCTGTAACTGATGACAGAGGTTGAATTCTCTTTCATATTAGTGAAAGACACAATGGAATCACGTTCCTGAGAACCAGAAGCATTTGCAGCAGTGGAAACTGTTTTTTCACGGGGGAAAAAGTCGCTTTGCAGATCAGAATTTAATATACCCACTCCCCAGGAGGAAGAATTCTGAGTATTTGTAGAAGCTGCTGTATCATTACGTGAAGAGGTGTCCAAGGCAAGAGTTCTGTTGCTTGTCAGTATGTTGCTTTGAAAATTCAGCGATGGTAAGTCAGAAGTAAGAGAATTCGGAATGAAACAGTTACTAGAAGTAGATTCATTAACCTGGCTGCTTGCTTGAACACTTTCATATGAAGAATTTCGATAGGACTTATAAGGTAGTCGCCTGCATTTCATAGGTAAAAGTCGATAAAGTTTATATGGATACATACTTGGTTTTAAGCCTCCATTGGCTGTTTTTTTATTTACTGAGAGACGGTGGTCAATTGCATGGAAAGACTTTTGATGATTTTTTAATATATAATAAGTCATAAAAGTCTCCAGACAGAAAATGCACTGGTATCGTCTTTCTCCTGTGTGCCAGATCTCATGTCTGGTGCGATATTCAGCTAATGCAAAGACTTTGTTGCAGTAGTGGCAAGGATATGTTCTTCTCCATGAATGTACATTTGCATGTCTTCGAAGACTAGACAGTGTTACATAACTACGCTTGCAAACTATGCAAGTATATAATATCTGCCCATCAACAACTTTGACTAAATGATCTGTTTCTGGTAAAGTGCAGCTTGCATTAGAATAATCAGTTATGCTGTTTTCAGACAATAGAGGCTCTGTGTTTGCATATGAATTGCCATTCCTTCCATCTGTAGCAGTATAGTTATCTGAAAAATTTTGTTCACTTCCATTGTGAACAGATAAACTACTTGATCTCATACAGACTTGTTCATGACTTTCCAGTATATTTAGATTGGCAAATTGTTTGCTGCAGTATTTGCATATGAAAGTTTCCTGGTGCTCCGAATGGAGCTGAAGATGAGTACTGAGCAAAGCTCTGTCATTGAATGATTTTGTACAGCAGTTACAGTTGAAAACAGGTGGAACTACAGTTGCCACAGATACAGGGGTGTTAGCAGATTTATTTTCTTCTTCTCTGGGTAAGTGGAAATCCCTTGCTTTATTTTGAGGTTTTGGAAAAGAAAGAATTGTTTGATCAGCAACAGCTTCCTGTTGGACTTCTGTATTGGATACTGTAGAGGCTGATGCTTTTGCTATAGCCAGGCCAGCACTCTGGGCCTTAAAGGCTGCCTTAGGAGCGCCACAAGTCTGTTTTCCTGGCTGTATGAGTGGTGTAGCTTTGAGATTTTCATAATGCTCTTCACCCATCTTATATGAAGGGCTGTTGTCCTGTTCAAAAAAAGATGTTCCTTGAAAAATATCTCCCCCTGAAGAAACTGCATATGAGTGTTCAGCTAATGTGCTGGCTGATTCAGCATCTTTGCAAGCCTCACTTCTGTCAAGGCTGGTGTTGGGGGTTTGTATTGTCTCGGATACCTTTTTGAAGCTTGCTCTCAAATCAAGTGGAGAAAACACACTATTCTCAGTTTCAAAAATCGAGAATGCATTTGTAATTCGTGGTCCATTTGTGACAGCTGAGTCTTCATGTCTCTTTTCATGTTTTTCCTCTTTGACAGTTCCCTTTTCATTGATACAGTGTGCATAGGGGCAGGGGGAACTTGAAAAATTAACATCTGTAAGGTCTTCTAGAAATGATATTCCCAGTTTTTTCCCTGCAGCTGCAAGGTCTGTTACTGTCTCCTGCCTTTTAACAACTACTGTAGAACTGTAAATATAATTAAGAATTTCTGTAAACACTTCAGCTTTGAGATCATCTAACTCCAGTACGTGACCTGAAATGCAGATAGTACGACTCCAGAAAATGTTTTTAAAATAAAGACTTGAAGCTGCCAGCACATTACTATGGGCTTTAAACTTGGTATCTTCCACAATTATGGTGACATCGCATAAAATACCCCGAATGCGCTGTTCATTTAAAATGGAAAGTACAGTGTCACTGTGGAAGTCATCCTTGAAATCCTTTGAATGCGACATGACTGTCATCTACAAGGGAAAACAGAAGAATTAATGGAAGCATCTTTAAAGGCATTTTTCATTTACTTCAATGACAGATTGAGTTTATAGCCATATACTGATTTATACACAAGATAATCACTAGGTACCAATTATTTACTCCTAGCTGATTAATACAGCCATCTGATGCATCATCATGTCTATCGGTTACAAGTTCTGTCCCATTTCACTGGGCTATGCTAATTTCTCAACAAATAGTTACAAACAGGTCAAGGATGCAGGAGTTCCTGTAGCTCCTTAGTGGGAGCCAGAGACTTTACCTATCCCTACGAGGGTCATTAGCCAAACCTGGGCCTTTTTGGATAAAGTGACTGTCACTCTGCCCTGGGACCTAAAGCTGCCTCATTCTGACTTGCCAGTGGTGGCTTGGATGCAGCCCACCTGGAAGGGCTTGCTGAACCCTCGAGGTAATTTGCTCACACAGCTGAGTGACTTGGTGGCCTATATGGGAAGGATGAATTGTTGTGGTTCTGTGGATACTGAGGACTTCATTCTCTGGGGTCGACTGTCAATCATGTAACAACACAACTGCATTTCATCTCCTTATTAACATTTAACACAGAATCAGAGATCCTGTGAAATGCAGTTTCAGTTACAGGACAAGGCTTTATGAGCACGCGAATGCACAAGCACCACCATTTTGTAAACAGCAGTGGAGCATGTGCAACAGTACTTATGTAATTCTTCACTGTTTTTAAAATAGTGATTAGTGTTTATTAGATACATAGCATCTACTTTAAAATGACAGAATTGTATTATTTTTTTCCAATTCAGTGAATAAAACCACAAGTTAAGAGCAGTAAAAGTTTTTTTTTTTTTTTTTTTTTGCCTCAGGTATAGTTTATTTATGCTCACAGTTTGCAATATGATAGCGTGTGTTTGTTCTTAATTTCTGTTACATAGGAAGATTTGCTAAGCAAATAGTCGTCTAGAACACTCTGGCTTTCTCATCCAAGCTATTAGCAAGTAACTCTTCGCTGAGCTTGGGGCCTTTATCACAAAGTATGTAATAGGACACATAGCCCTGTTGAAGCTAGTCTAGTTCACACTTTACACAGTTTAGCAAAAATCCACTGACTGCTTCACTGCTATTTAAATTATACAGAAAAGAATGACAATACTACTATGAAGACCAAGTCAGTGCCCTATGTGAGACATCATAATTTAGTACATTATGGATGAAGTTTAGAGGTAAAATTAATACAATGGGACTGTTGTTTCTCTAAGGCAGATATTATCAATGCAAAGGGTCAAAACTGCTATTGCAGATAATGGCTCAGAGTTGTGAACACACAGAGTTCACAAGTTGTGACCCATGCCAACTAACACCTCTAATGTGTAGATATGTGTGTCTACACATATCTAATGTGTAAATATGCCGTGGATATCAGGAAAGGAATCCACCAGTACTACTGTGACAGATATGTAGACATGCATATTGTTTTGATTGTCTAAATCTAGACGCAATCTAGCTGTAAATCTAGACGCATTGTTTTCTGTTTTTAAATCTTAAAGCCATATTTTATAATGTGTTTGTTCATTACACTTAGTCGGTTTAAGGTAAGTGGTATTAAAGATTGATTCGCTTGGAATGATGACCTGAAGTTCACAGTAGTTAAGGATGTTGGTCTCCTTTGGTTCAGTATCTGGAAACCCCTACATAATTGTAGACAGCTTCTAGCATATCAAGTCTTCTACATGAAGAACACTGACAAGAACACTTTTTTTCCAGCAAGTAGCCACAATCCCTTAATTGATTCTTTTTCACATTGACAGTGTCTGAGATTATGTCTGACTTGCTCATGTGATGTGGTATTAGAAACCAACTGCCAGACATCAAAAACATTTCACAAAGGAAGCTATTGATATAGTTATTTCCTGAGTATAGGATAAAAATGCTGTCAACTCTACCTCCCAATGAACTCCCCCATAGACACTTGCCTGTACTTTTTCTGCTTCTTTGTAGTAGTCAGATAATTTTAGTTCAAAGACATACCACCTGACATACTGTTGCTAAATATATCAGACTACAACTTCTATTCTAAGTGGCATTTATACACAAACCTACAACTCGTTACCTGAGCATTTTTAGTAGGAGTCTTATTACTCAACTAGCTATTTTGAAATTTATCCCCTCTCAGGGAAAAGTGCTCTCAATTTCTACTTGCATGTCAGTAAACTGCTGGGTTTTGTAGTCTTTGAATCATGGATATTGTGGTATGCTCAGTCTAGATTCCTTGTGTAAAGACAGTAGAAACTATCATTTGCCATTTTGACATTTATTTTCTCCCAATGCGCTAAACTATTTGCTTGTATCTCATTGCAAGATTATTAACAAAAAAAAAAAAAAAAAAAACTCTGGAGCAAATTAATTTTCAGAGCCATCACTTTCGCTTATCTGTCTCAGCTGGTATGTTCCCTGAACAGCATACTTCTTCATCTGTGTAATGATTCTCTGCTGCCTTTTATTTTACCTGTCTTGCCTCTTGCGTTCTGTGTGTGTGTGTGTGAGAAATACTGTAAGATCAGAGTGCCCTATTTAGCACACATTTTAGGAACATTTTATGTTCTGTTTGCAGCTGTGGGAAGTGCTGTTAAAGGCAAACATTGCTTTAGTTCCCGAGGGTGCCCCGCTGAGATTAAGGTACACAAAAACCTGATGAATCCTTACTATATATTTTCTATTATAACACTGGAAAGTCCATTTGAAATATTACTATTTTTTCTGCCTGATTATTGTTATAGAATTATGGGAGAAATTTTAGTATTTCAAATGTTGCCCCAAACCTATTTAAGTTCCATTTTGGGGCCATTTAACCCAAAGGGCTATTAAAAGGTCAGGTAAATTCTTCAGGCTACTAAATCATACTTTCTTTACAAGTTTCAGTGTGTTATATTGAGACTTTTTTACACTCCTTACAAAGAAAAGTAACTTCTTTATAATCAGTATAGCAGCTTCCTTGTGTATCTTGTAACCTTAGATATCTAGCTTCTGAAGGGCAAAACTTTAGTTGGGTGTTACGTTGTACAGATTTTTTTGTTTTGTTTTGGAAAAACAATAATAGGTCCAGCCTGTCATAGCTGTTAGTTTAGCATGGTCATAGCTGAATTTAAGGAAAACACTTCACTGATTCCCTCTGGGCATGATGGAAACATTGGGCTCCTGGACTGTGTCTCCTTAGGTCTCCTTACAACCACAGGCATGCAGCAAAGTTTCAATTAGGTTTAATTATGTTTAATAGCTTGCAAAGGCTTGTAGTTCATTGTTATATTCTACATAGCTACACATCATTTTCTATACGTATGTTTATATTTTTTCTCTGTTAGATTCTTGCTTCTTGCCATCCTTCCTTGTTAATTAAGAACAACACTTTCATTTTGTATTTGTTACAGCCTCATAAGCATTATAGACTTTAAATATTTCTTTTTCAGCCACACATTATTCCCTCTAATTCTTAATTCAGACTGTTGCAGGGGAGGAGAAACTTAAAGAAGATTATACTAATATTGGCAGATCTCTGCAGCCATCTGATGAACCACTCTGAAAGACTTGTAATTCTTTCTCACTATTTGCACCCCATTCGATCTTTGATTTCTTGGTTTAGACTTTTTATCATCATTTTTCATCATAAGGAAAACAGCCTTTAAACCTTATCGATGTACTCAGAGAAGGCTTACACTTTTCTTTCAAGTTACATGTCTCACTGAAAACCAGTGCCCCATCGCTGTATCTCCTCTAAGAGTGGAGAGATTTGGCACTTTTCACTTACTTGGCTCTAAAAAATAACCTTTTCATAACATACATGTGCCACGGTATGTCTAGTTCTTTCTGATTTCAGAAGGTTTTGGCCTTTTTCCACGTCTCCTCTGAAACTTTTAACTAACTGAAACATGGAAATTCCTAACCAGGAAAGCTGGAGCAGGAAGTGGTGGATCTGTGGATTCAGCACAAGCTCGTTCTCGTCCCTTGCCCACGAGGTGGAGCTGGATGCATGCAAGAGAAGCCCCATCCCCTCTCCTGGCAAAGCAAGATTCGATAGAGAGGCTTGCTCAGCTATGGTAATGGGAACCGCTACTGCAGAGTTAAAATGCAGTTGTTGTTTAATCTCCTATGAATTACATAAAATATAAGCTGCTGATACAGCAGTTAATTTCAGTATATTTCTCTGCCTTGAAATAGAGCCTCTTGAGACATCAAACATTTGGCATCTCTTCAACTGCCTAGATAACTTGAAGACGCTTCCTGTTTATGGGTAATAGCTGTACCCTTGGCAAAACTGAATTGTTAGCTGAGAAAGCTGCGCTTATTAAGCTAGGATAGGTTTTTCCTAGCACTGTCAGAAACGCTTACATAATTTTATGCTCAAGTGTCAAGTAAGTCCCTGTTTTTGAGCTATGTGCCAATCAAAATTTATTTCTCGTGGTCTTCGTTAGCAGGGAGGAAGACAAAGGCGCCAGCTCTGGGAGTGAAGGGGCTGCTTGGGGTGCCATGTCTGATGTGTGCGGAGGCCGGCGGGCGCCGGGGCTGCCCGTCGCGAGACAGGGCAGTGAGCGCAGCAGCCATTTTGCTTTGATAATCCCTGGTAATGAGGCTGGTCCGAGGCTTGTGTAACACAGGCTGCTTTCGGTGCCCCCACTTCTCATACTAACTGCTGCGGCATTTTTATGTACTTACCTTGCATCAAATGCTTTGTGCTAAATTAACATGCTCTTCTGTGACATTTCGCATACTAGCCAGAAAGACAGGGAAAGACAGTGTTCCCTACATCCAACCCCTTGTCCTATCATCATTAACACAGTTTAACTCACATTATTAATATTCCTTTTAAGCTAGCAAATGACCCTTTCATTACCTTGTTCGTTTTCAAAGCCTTTCTGTTTTGAAGGATAACATTGAGGCAGGTATGTAGCTCAGGACCTAAGTTCTGCAACTTCCCAGTGAAAAGGAGAGAGCCAGAATATTTCCTCTAAATAATAAGATTTGAGATAAATTTGCGTCATATCTTGAAGTACATTTATTTTCTTTCCCTTATCTGATTATACTAGCACTCCTGTTTCTACATATACATAAAAATCTATAAGGTACCAGGAGGATTTTAAGGAGAATTTTTACTACTATTTTAAGAAGTAGTCTTAGTCTGTAATTTCATCAAAATATTTACTGCCTCAGGAAACACGTGCAGCATTACTATTAGTGCTTCTGAAGTGCTAACAATTGTTTGCCCAAACAAAGAAGAAAGTAGTGTAATTTTATTTGGCCAGAAGCATTTTGTTTGCTCCAATATATTTGGCATTTTTTCGTCTATTTATTCACTCCAAATAGATTGCAAAACCTGTTTCTCCAGGTACTTGTAAACATGAAACCTGGTTAAAAAAAAAAAAAAAAAAGGCTTTAAGTAAGGTGAGAAACATCCTTTTAAGCACAGGGATGTTTTCCTTTTGCCTTAAAGTTTGGAATAATTTCAGTCAACACTAATTTGTATTAATTTGTACATGTATAGGCTGTGGCTGGATTGATATTTGGTTTTAAAATCTAAACCTATGATTTGGAAGCACTGAATAGTAGGAACTGTTTCGTTTTAGACACAAAAGTTCCAGAAGCATGAACTATTTTGTCATCATCACCATGGGGAGGGTGGAAGCTACAGTGCTGCTAAAACTCACTTCCTTCATAAATGCTGCTTTATCATCTAAATAAAAAATTAGTATCAACATTAAACAGATTCATCTTAAGAAGTGATGATCTTTTATTTTAGCATATTTTGGAATTCTTAGATGATTTCCTGGTTGTTTGAATGATACGGTTTGCTTTTTTGTTTTTTTTTTAAGATTGTCAGAATTTCAGTGACTAATCTAAACTTCTCCCACTATTTTACACAATCCACCTTAAAAGTCCAGCTGAGAAATAATGAACGTCTGTTGAAAACTTCATTATCACTTTGCCATTACTGAAATTCCCATCTAAAAGTTCCCCTATTGAAACAATGTGTATCTTAATTTAGAACACTCTACCCCCCAAAAGTATTTTTTTTTCATCTCACCACAAACTGAGGTGTCCTTATCAGTAGCTATTGCTAATGAAATGTAGAACAAATATTTGAAGAACAAAAGCAAGGTTGTCACAACCTTCTTTTTTATTCCAAACTACGTAACTGGGAAACAGAGTTTCATAATCATGTGTAGGTTACTTTTAATCTTGGCCTTTGCTTATTTACTATTGTTTCTGTATTTTTTTAGGGGTGCATATTAGTATGTATTAATGAAGACTACTGACAAAAGTGCTCCCAGATGTATTTGTGGAGAACGTGTTGTTATTAGGAACACAAAAATATGGATTAAATTCAAACCATTATAATCCTTTAAAAGAAAGAAACCAGTATGTATTAATGGACACGAACAAATACAAGTATTGTTTTAGATTACATGAATCATCGTTAAATACAATTAGGCTATGAATTCTCATTAAACCTTAACTTGTTTTTCTTTAGTTGTTTTGAAAACAGAGGGATAACTGTCTTTTGTATAATACATTATTCTTATACCCCTAATTTAGAGATATTAATCTGTTTCATGTCTTGGCTGTTTCCATAATCACATAGGACAGTTGCAGAAAAACAGAAACCCTTTTCATTAATAGGGCTTCTTCTTATGGAAACTTTAGCTCAGTCACATTTTCTGACTGATTGTACTTGATGGTACTAATTTACATACGTGAACCTGAGCTTTATGGAATTCATAATATTGTTGACCACTTATATATTGAAGATATACTTAATAGTAAGAAGTTCTTTATAAGACTGGCTTGACTGCACCTAAGATTTTACATTCTCACTATAATGTTTCATATAGGACCATTTACATGCAAAGAAAATAGAGTAACTGGTGCTGCAATCAGACCTGCAATTGACTACATAAATATCTGTTAATCTCAGTGAGAAGTTGCACAAGACTTTTTAATATGCATTATATACTAGAAGAAATAGCAATCTTGCTAGTGTATCAATTCCCATTTAACATATAAATGGTTGTGCATATCATCACACAAATATTCTGTTATTTAAATATAAGTCCAGAGTGGTTTAAAAGTGATTACTTCTTTTATGGTATAACAGCAAGGTTTTATATATATAAATATATGCTTATTTATATATACACACACATATAGACACTATATATATGTATGTGCATATATATGTGTGTGTGTGTGTGTGTGTATATATATATATATATATATATATATCATCAAGCTTTTACTTCTTTTAAAATGAAAAATGCATAACAGTGGCTGTTGAAATGGTGGTGTCTGGATGCTTTGCTGAAGTCTGATAATCTCACTTCTGCAAATCATGGCATGTGGTATTCTTTCCTTAAGAGTATTTCAGACTGCTGAGGAAAATAATATTCCAATACTCCTCTGTAGTCAAGCAGTTTCAGTTCTTAAAGAATAGCAGGAAACAGTATATATATAGCCTTACCAACTTGTGCAAATTCTTTGAGAGTGACAGAATTTGGTCAGGGCTTCTCAGTGCCTAGTGAAGGCCTGCGTATCCTTAAAAAACTTGGACAGATTGGCTTCCCTACTGCTCTCACTGCTGAGGTCAAAAGCAATGAATGAGGCCACTGATAAAGAAAATACAGCTCATGCTTTCCCCTCAAGCAGACCAGCACTTCACTCTGAAGTGTGGAGCAGCCCAAAGTGCCTCCACTCACTTTTCTGCAATGGAGGCAAAGGAAATCATTTCCCTGGTGAGGCCTCCTCCTCTTGTAAACCCTTCCGCAGAGGGAGAAGGGGAAGGACCAGAGATAGTCACCTCTGCACTGCCCATTCACCCTGGGCCGCATGGGAAACAGAGCTGGGTAGGACTTACCTGCCCCTAAAGCTCTGTGAGCTGCACAAGTGTACAAAAGCAAGACTCTTTTCCCAAGTTATATTGGCTTCATATGAGCCATTTTAGGCATGACCTAATATAAGTCCCATTAACACTAAGCCACAAAAATATTGGGATTTTTGAAAGGTATAATTATCTTTGTCTCTCCACCAACCTAAAGATGAAAACCAGGCAAGTACAATAACTGACATAAATCAATATTTTTCTCTTTTGCACACAATTTAGAAGCTTATGTTGTATTGCTACTAAAAATCAGTTCACTTTACATTTTACTAATTCTGTATGAACAATCACAATATTATTTTCATTCGCTTTATGTGCTGCTGACAAGTTACTTTCTAGCCTCCTACACTTCTGGGATGCATGGCAGTCCTAGCCAGCTTAGATCAGTCACAGTTGTGAAGCTGTGTTTACAATCTGAGTATTTTCCCTTTGTGTTGACTATTAAGTGTAGTAATTGATATATCTCAATAGCTTTGAGCAAAAAGAGCAAATCAAACATTTAATTTTTGTTCATTTTGGACAAATACTGTGTTGTATTTTGTTGCCCATTCAGTTATCAGACAAAATAAAAGAAGTCTAATCCAGCCTTTCATTTTCCAGTTTCAGAGGAAACATCCTTTGAATATCTGAATCAACACCCTCAAGAGGAGAATGCCAAACTGCATGTTTGGAGGCCACTGTTATACCCAGCCAGGTGTGTTGGGGACCAGGCCAGTACAGCCATTCTTGACCTGTACTGCCGGTGAGGTAACAAATCTGGCTGGACTCTATTAAATAGAGCTACTTCCCTTCCCCTGGCAACACATGCATAGCAATAACATGATTTAGTTTGTCTTCTAGATGCTGAGGCATAGCCATTCCGAAAAGCTACAAGCCTCAAGCTGCTAGTTGACCACCACAAACCTCCAACTTGCTTTAAAGCTGCAAAATATTTTTATATTTTTGCTCTTTTATTTTTTTTGTGAGTTTCAGCATGCTAAAAGTCCTAAACGCTAGCACAAGTGATAACTTTTACTCTGAATCATGGTCACATACACAATTTCTCAAATCACACCAAATGAATTTAAGCTCAAGATTTGCAGTCTCCCATTTTTCCCTTCTGTTCTTCCAAAGTTTAGCATTTTAGACTTATTAACTATTAAAGATACATCAACTCAGGTAATACAAGTAACTGGAAGAGAGGTATGCAGTCTTTCATTTGTGTCTCAAAGTGTTCATTTTGAACCAAAATGAACCAGGCCAAAAATGTACTTAACTTACCTCAAATCTGTAAAGAAATCTCTCAAAAATGATCTGATATATATCTAAGCTTCTTTTAAGACAAAGATATAGAACAAGACAATACTATACAAACCCAGAAAGTATACAGAAAGTACTGCCTAAACGCAAAATTTTATTCCAAGTTTAGTCCGTGAAGAGCTGCCATTTTGATCTTCTACAGCTTCCTATTGCTCCCCCCTGCTCTTTCTATTGCCAGCTGTTAAGGACAGTGCTTTAATGCTGTGTCTCTTAGTCTGGGTATGTTGGATAGAATGAGGGTGCTAGAAGCAACAGAAGTTTCATTTTTATTTACTGGTTTTCGTTTGTTACTGTGTCAAGCAGTATAATCATATTTGCTTCTGAATTCTGGTGAAAGATTCAAATTTAGAATGGCTGAGCATTTCTGAAAGACACTGGATATCTTAATTTCGATATTTTGTTGCATGTAGTCAGAACCTTGGAGAAAGATTTGCAGACTGAACTTGCCACACTAATATTGTCCAGTTATTAAAAGTCCAAATTAAAGCTCAATGAAAAATCATGGAGAGATTTCCATTGACAACAATAGATTTTAGGTTAAAATCTTTGCATATTAAAAATCCATTTTGGGCCATGCCCAGAAATCTTTTTATATGGTGATTTTCAAGATGCATGCATTATTATGAGCACATGCTATGTAAATGCATTGGGCTGGTTAATAAGCATTCACTGACACACATCTGCAGCTTTGCTAATGTACCTTTTATTCATATGTAGTTGCCAAGGAAACAGGTTATGGCCCAGTATTCTATCTAAAAAATACTGAGCAACTGTTCTGTGATCATTTACTTAGAATAGGTAGAATTTAGAATAGGTGGAATTCAGATTTTGCAGCCCATTGCTCTGTAAGTCCAGGTGACTTCAATTTATCTAATTTTGACATTTCATTGATTAATTTAAGCTAACAATGCAATATTTTCTCTGAAAATGTTACCATCTTCTTTAAATCATAGACCATTGTGTATTAAAAGTAAACTTAGATTACAGATATTATTTTGAGATATTCTAAAACAAAAAGAATGTGGGGTTTTTAATGTTTTGTGTATGTGTTTTAAATAGCTCCTTTTCTTACATTTTCACCAGCAGCCTAATTATCTATTTATATCTTAAGATATTTCAGCATTAACTACTATAAGCACACAAATCTCTTCCTACAGAAATTTGTGGGAATAGTGCCACTGCAATCAGTGAAACTACTCCCTTGCTACAATGCACATTATACTATATGATGCAAAGGGCCAGGTTCAAAATTAAAGAATTCTCAGGATTTCAGATTCTTTCATTCTATACATACGTATCTCAAAGTGAAAGCACATATACCAGCTATGTTAATTTTAACTGAGATGAATTTTGAATTCACAATAAGACAAACTGATTTTTGAAAAAGTCATGCAAAATGCATAACTATTTTGAGAAATCCTGATTATTTATCACAATACTTTACTTGATTTTACTAAGTGCTTACTGAAGCTCACAATTCAAGTGTTTTCTTTTTTTACTGCCCCTGATTACAGTCCTGTATAGAGATTAGCCGTTGATGAGATGAACTATATAAAACTCAATCAAAATAGAAAGATTAAAATTGGACATGGGCACTAATAGACTTCCTCTACCTTTACTGCATGCCATAGGTTTATAATGGTTGCTAGTACTGGCATCCAGAGTTAACATTCTGGCAGGCTTAAGAGGTTTGCTTCTTGCCTGCCAAAATGTCTGGTTGCACAGATCATGGGAGTTTCATGGAAGCCATAACAACCTGTTTCAAAGGTCTGTTCTGCGAGATTTTATTTCTCTAACCTCTACAGCAATAAAAATCTAACTAGAGATGGAAACAAAAACATCAATATTAAGACCTGAATATAGTAAAGCAGTAAAACAGCAGGGGGGAAAAAAGCCTCTTAAATGCTTATTCAAAACCGAGGTAGCTGTTTAACTGAAAATAATCAGATTGCAGCTTACTATCAATCACCGCATAAACTTACCTAGATTCAGGTTGTCTGTTACTGTCTTTTTAAACTGGTGTCAACAGATATGCCCAGCAGAATCATCTCAGCGATTGTGGGACCTCTGTGGCTCCCCTGGGCCAGTCTGCAAAGGGGAAAAGCCAAGTTTAATAACTACATAATTAGACAAGTACTCATTTCCAGATACATCATGTAACTCGTCACTTTCTTTGGAATGCTCCCATTCTAGACGTGTGAGCCTTGCAGCTGGTCAGCAATACGACAGCTCTGTTAATGAAACCGTTATAAGGACTGCTTCAGGGAGCATTGTTTCATTATGGCTTAACCCGCGTAGTGCAAACAGGACATCATGGTTCATAATGTCTTCTAGACTGGAATCTAAGGACATTTTCTAATTGAAGTTTGAAACCATTTCTTCATCAGAATTTTGGGAATAATTAGGCTAAAAGCAGACCTCAGCTATATTTCTTTACCCACAGCCATCCAAATACATCCAATCCATTCCTGTCCTATTTACTTAATAAGACATCCAATAACGGAGGCTTCTTTCTTTTCTCAGTCAATCTGCTCCTGAGTTTCACAGCGTAAAGTCAGTGAAAAATAATCATGTTTTTAAGATTAGCTATCACATCTAGCAAGTTCAGAAAACAAATTACGGTACTGTGGGAAACAACCTTCATCACTAGGCAACTCCCTTGACTCCACATAAACTTCAGAAACCAATTACAAATTATCTTTTATTTTTAAAGCCCGCCATGTATTTTTGACATCTCTCAAAGGTTCTTTTCTTTCCCTTCTTTCCATTCTGCCACTTCTAACCGCTTTTACCACAGATAGACTTTTTAGGCAATATATAGTCTTTCTGTATCTCACTGCTTAAATGATTCTTCATTGTTTTCAAACATCCAAATTTTATGCTACTATACATCAAACATCCTAATAACTTTATTATATAATACTATAAAAATATTAGCACAAGGTTTCATCCTGAAGATACTAGACAAAATCAAATTGTTCCATAGAACAAACTGCAGAATCTTGCGGATGAGGCTCATGACTCAGCCAGCAGGCATTTATAGAGCGGCAATTAAGAACAGATAGATCTTCCATTTGCAAACATTCCACTATAATTTCATAGATAACTGAACTACAGCATCCATTACTTGTTAGGTTTTAGCTGGAGGAGTCTATGCATGTCTCCTCATAATAAAGGCCAGTACGAAAACAGAAATTAAGCCATTATTATTATTATCATATTCTCAAATAGCAGTAAAGTCATGAGCCCATCTATAGTTATGTCACCAACACAGATTATGGTGAATGGGAAGCTTAAATACCAGACTTAGAGGAATCCAACAACAACAACAAAACCCCAGAATTTTATCAAAGCTAAAAGAATCCCCAGATTTGATAATGCTACTTTGATAATGTACTGCTATACATAATAAATCATTTTTAATACATGCTAAAACCCTATACCTGACAAAAACTTGAACATCCTGAAGGAAAACAGCCACCCTAGGTGCTCCAAAAGGGTTAACTGGTATCTGTTCATTACTACCACTCTCTGAGGGTAATAGTCTGACAAACATTATCTAAAGATAAATAGTTTCACACTGTGAGATCTGCAAATCAAATTGAAATTTAGAGCCAGAAGTATCCTAAAGTGAAAAGGTAATTTAAAAGTAAGCAGGATAGTGCCGCTGGAATGATTTTTTTGCTTGATTTTGTGCCTATTCAAGCTTTATGTAAATTTTATTTTTGGCAGAAGTGCAATTTCTATGCATAAAATAATAGATTTCAGGTATAAAAAGGGGAACTGAATATCAGCAATTTGGCATCTAGGATGAAACTGGACAAAAAGCCAAGTCCACCCCCTCCTCCAGCACTAACATTTGACAGGTTGTGCTGAGGCATGAAAAAATGCACCTGTTCCTAGGTGCCTCCGTTACCCCCAAAGAGAACAAAATGCACGAAGTTTCTACAGGATTTCATAGATCAGCCCAGGTTTTGACATTAGATGCCCTGCCTCAGCTAGATTTAACTACCATTAAAATCTGTACAGCACTCGGCGTATGATACTGGAACTGCAAACAGCTTGCTAATTACTCGAATCCTCCTTAATAAATGAATCCGTTTCTTCAGCTAGAAGAAATTACCGCTCACAGGCTGCCAGTGAGTTTTTCCAGAGCCACGAAAGCACTTGAGTTCAGTCATATTAATTACAAGAGGACTTGCACCCTCTAACAAAAGAGTGAATTTGCAAATGGATTTAAAACAACCATAGTGAAGCATGCTCGTGTCATGGAGCTGCACTTCCTTGAGTGCATATATTTAAACACAAAGAAGTAATAAAAACAGTTTAACTAAAAGTGCCACTTCTTTTCTAAAGATAAATATCAACAGCAATAAATAGATTGCTACTGCAGAGCTTTAGCTCAGCAACTTCCTTTAAAAATAACCACACAAGAAATAAAGAAATACAGTTTTGGTAAGAACATGTAAGGGTGTTCTTTCCATAACACTTCAGATTGAAAGACAAAATATCAAGAGATAAGCTACTGGGGAAAAATAAAATTATATTAAAAAAACAACTTTAATACGTCACTTGAGAGATGCTGTTTATTATGTTTTCAGTTCTGCTTCCTTATGTAGAACGGGGAAATATGATTGCACTGTGTCTAACTCATTTAGTAATTACCAACCAAATGGTTTTATTATCATTATTAAGCATTGGCCTATCAAGACAGATGACAACAGTCATCTTCCTGAACAGTTATACACTCTTTATTTGGAATACACTGAACTGATGTATTTAAAAATAAATAAGAATTAGTTCAATCTCACTGAAACTGTCAGGACTATCATTAGTATAATGGACTGTGCTTCTAATACACCTTTTGTATTGATTTTCCATGCTAGATCATCATCCATGTAAAATATACTTAGTCATTTTAAAGTCAAGGACGTGAAAGAAAAAATGGCTACCCTGCTGCCAAAGTCTCAGTGCAGTAGTGAGAATTTCTCGTCACGTATAAAGGAGATTCAGAAGGAAATACACTGCATTATAAGTCAAGTGGAGACATTTAGCAAATTTAATACTGTATTAGCTGTTACCTCTGGTATACAGACAAGATTTGTCTTATGTATTTAAAAATGTTACATAAAAATGGAAGTAAGGAATTAAAGTATTTGAATTTTGCAGAATGTAGGAGGTCTGCAAATACCGCAGACTGCAAGTGAGCTTATATAAAGGCTTGTTTATAAGGTCTGATACAAGCTCTTTTCCAGCATGGTTAAACACAGTTCTTTAGCTGAACTCCAGAATAAAACCACTATTTAAAAACAGGTTATTAGCATTACTGTGGCAGAATTCAGCAAAGGTGAAAGGGGCTTAAACACTTCTGATTCTCTACGTTTCTCAGCTGCTGTTTTAGTTATACTTCTATCCTGGTGATAATGAAACTATCACGTTATATACCAACCTATCACTTTATATACCGACAGTACAAACCTTGACCTACATATAAGACTAGGCTAATTAAAAAAAAAAAAAAAAAAAAAAGGAAGAAAAAAAAAAAGAAGAACCTGCGTGCATTTCTGAAAGCAATCAATGCAAAACAGGAAAAAAAACAGTTTTCTGCTGTGCACAGCTTTATAAACATAGCATCGTGTAAGAAATGATAGTCGCATGGAAACATAAAATGAGATCAGATTCTCATTTAGAACTGAAAAGAAACTTAACTGCAAAATTTCCATTTGCATTGTGGTATTGGTATTAAAGAGAATAATTTCTTTTACACCACTACTACTGCACCTTTTAAAAGGATTTGGTTGCCACGGAAACTGGTTCTGGCCCAGTATTAATCTCAAACAAATATATTACAGAAGTTGGTGTTAGTAGCACAATAATCGTAATTCTTTTTATTCTTAATGCTTAAATTCAAGCTTTTGTACCTATTGCTACCAGTTTTAATTTCACGATCTTTTTTGTTTGAAGTAAAACACTTCAGTGAACTAATACTCTGTTTAAGCTGACAGGGCCATCTCTATCAATCATTTAAAAACCTTCTGCTTTAAAATAAAAAGAAATAACTGAAGGTTTATGTTTGTATCCAGTACAGAAAATATTAGTATTAAAGCTTATCAATCTTTATTTAAGATTTCGCACAACGCATAGGAAAACGCTTACAACAGAATTTAAATATTTTTCATTTTTCTTATCTGCCTTAATTTTTACTTTTGCATTTTAACTGCAAGCTACATAATGCTCTTAGGCAGCTTTAAAATGTAATGGAATCAATCGGGTTTTCAAAAATTCTTTTGTTGCAGAGGCGTCGCCACGCCCTTGCTACCTATGGTTATTTTAACAGACGTGACTGCTCTACTTTCACAATAGATTTTTTTAAAATAGGTGAAAACAATTGTCATGCCAAGATGTGAAGCCAAGCAATTTAATATCATGTTGGTTTCAATTAACACTTTAATGCATTTTTTAAACCGAAAGCTATATTCTAAAGCCCATTTTATGTTCTTGCAGCCCTGATGAAGAAATCTGTAAAACATGCAAATCTCAACCTACCTGCATGTACCACTTAGTGCAGTGTTAGCGTGGCAATGCACCCAGCCATTTTTACGTAAAGCGATGGAGACAAACTGAATTCTCGGTCTTCTTGATAATTTTTTAGAAGCAGTTGTCAAAAATCAGATGGGAGGCAGCTTGAATAGACCATGATCAGAAGAACTGAATTTGTCAACAGGGAAAGCAGGAGTGGGGAGAAAAAAAAAAAAAAAAGTCTTCATCCGAGGTTTTCCGAAACTGCAATACAAGATTTTTTTTTTCCTCTCCTCCTCAGAGAGTTCACAGCTCGAAGCTGACCACAGCAAAGGCCACTTGTCACATTTACTGAAAATCAGCCTATTGATATCACAGCTGAAAATATAAAGTCGACAACCAAAGCCCATTGCACAACGTGGACTGCGTAAGAGTTAAAAATAGAGTCGACGTGCCTCCTACCTGCATAATAAATATGTAAGTTTCAAGTGCTTTAATTCGATATTCACATTAATTAACAATACAATATACATTATTTAAACTACAGTAAATGCAAGAAGAAAAAGGGTGACACCATCTGGCAGCACAGTTTGTCTTTTTTTTTTTTTTTTTTTCACGGGCAAGTAACATAGTTCGAATGTGATGACAAGCTAACAGCTCACCACATTGCAAATGAAAAAGAATTCTTAAGGTGATGCTCAAATATCTAAGCCTGTAATGAAGCATAAACTAGTCTTCGCTACTGCATGCTATGGCACACAGACCATTTACATACTCACATTTGAGATACTAGGCACGGTATAATGAATTCAATACACAGCATGCACACAGCACAAGCAACGTTAATCCTGCCTGCCATTTTAGGCGTGCAGGAGTAAGATACATACTGCAGCACAGCTCTGGTAAGGGAGGAGGCAAGGGACAGCTCACCTTAAATGCAGTATCTGATTAATGTTGTAAGTGACATTGCATATCGGCTACAGAGTCTTGGTTCAACTGGGTGGGAGGGAACAAAGAAAATTGTCATCAACTGGTGATGCAAGATGAGCTCCAGTCACTAGCACTGTTAGCAAACTCCAAATTCTACAATGATACAGTAGTAGGCATTTCAAACTCTTATCAAAATCTGTCTGTGCAATAGCTGCGTCCGCCTGCCGATGAAAACAAAACAATCTTCTTGCTTATTGGAGAAAGGCTGGATTGACTACAGTAACATCCTCTTGACGGAGAAAGATTTCACACAGCACATTACATCCTGGATGCATTTGCTGCACTTTCTTATTTTTTTAAGCCTCAAAATAAAAAAAAAAAAAAAAATAGGAAAAATACCATAAATAAAGATCTAATTTTCATGCAAAAAAAATTCTTTTTTCTTTTCTTTCTGCCTTTTTTTCCTCTTTTACAGTCCATCAAAATCCTGAGCAGTATTGACAAACCACACGAGCAGAGGGTCTGACTGCATGATCAGCTGTCTGTGTCTACGCTACACCCTGTTAACCACAAGCAGTGTTAGAGCTAAATATATCTGCAATGCAGAAACGGTAGGTGCTGTGTGGTATACAATTCTGATTAATCATTTAATATTTTTCTGTCGTAGAAATAATAAAGCAAAGAAAAACTGCTGCTGATCTTTTTAAGGCACCGAATCTGTCTGACTTACAGAACATAAAAGCCAACCTAAGTATACTGACCTAGATAGCACTAAGACGACTTAAGCAGCAAACAAGCATACTCACTGTCAAAGCAAGGAAAAACGAAACAAAGATTGTCTAATCAAACTGAAAGCAACAGCGCACTACCACAGTATGAATTCCAAAATGCTACGTACTGTATATGCACATCTCATGTTAGTGGGAGATGCAAAGCTCCTTTGTTTTTTCTCGGAGGCTTTTCTTAGCTACGCTTGCACAATGACATTCTGACATCATGGAGGTCACGCAGCTACTAAAGTGCTGTCGTCTTTCAGAAGAAAAAATCATCTTGGAATATTAAGCCACAGCGGCAAAAATAATAATAATGAATGTCACATAACCTGCTTAACATCTCTCCTTTACCTTCTGCGGTACATACATTGTTCTGCTGCATACATTAAATTGGTTTCACCCTCTGCAGTGATCGCAGGAGTGTAACTGCGGGAATGAGATTTCTATAAATAAATAGATAGAAACATTAAAAAAAAAAAAAAAAAAGGTTAATTCTCCAGAAAACTTAAAAATACAATAAAGTATTTGATATGGATAATGAAAAATAAGCATTAAAAAATGTTTTTTTTTTAAATGTCTAATAAGCAAAGCTGTTTTTATTTTCACTCATATATTTTCAATATGTTTCTAAAGGGAGAATGAAAGCACCATAGCACAACCTACTATGACCTGAATTACATTCCCAAAAGACTATACAATCAGGTGAAATAAAAGAAACCCTTAGGTCTATCTGTTTATAGGGAATCCTTCCAACGCACTCCCAATGACTTATGCTTTCCTTTTCTTTCCATCCCAGATACCCCCAACAGATACCCAACACACAGTTAGAAGAGTAAACATCAATGTGCCAACTCTGAAACTATTTCACTGAAAGATTTATTTAAGCAAATAGTATCTGCATATGTGAATATAAATGTTTTCTGACTAGCTTCTAAAATAGATATTTGTAAGGTGGGATTTTTATGGAGAAGCTGTTTTTCACCTGACCTGCCAATACAGCTGAAAAGAAAAACAGCCAAATTTTGAGACAGACATTTTTTCTCAGGAATCTGTGTACTACTTTTTTTTTTTTTTTTTCCTCCTCCTCTCCCTAAAGTAACGCTTTTTTTTCAAAAGGGAAAACCAGTAATAATAAATATTGTGTCTATTTTGCAAAGCAATGATCTGAGATTGCTATATGTATATATTATACTTGAATTAGGTTCTTCTTCTACACAGTAGACAATCTGATTTTTTTTTCTTTCTTTTTAAATGACTAAATATATATTTATTTTGGAGACTTTTATCTGAAAAAATTGTTTGGCATTCCGTTCTGTTTGGTTTTAAAGGCTGGGAATGAGATGATCCTAACAGTGAGTGCTTTAAAATATTCAGAATCCCCTTCCATAAATAGCACATCTGTCACACAGAAATGGAACACAGCCAGTGGATAGGGAGGTCAGAGCAAAAAAACAACTGCTATTCCAGTTTATGATTACAAAATAAGTTAGGACATTAACAATCATTTAGTGTTTTTTTTTTTTTTTTTTACAGTTAAGAGCTGTCAAAGTGTTTAGATAACACTATATATCAACTTTAAACTTAACTATGAATTCATTTTAGGTTTTTTAATGTTCATCTTTCAGCAATACATATATGATTGGCCCTCTCACACCCATTTTAAAAGCATGGTAAAGTTCCTATAAGTTTCAGGCAGGGAAGATTTGGGTCTCATGCAGCTGTCTGTTAAATGGCTTATGAGAAAATGTGACAGGATGCTTTTGCAAACCAAATGTTTGCAATGTTTGCTTTAGGGTAACGATCTTATGCAAAAGGCAGACTTCAGCAGAGTTCCAGCAGCAAACACAGCGCAGGAATAAACATCTCGCACCAAGCAGGGAAGTGAGCTTCTTCAAAACTTTTACGCACACCTCTTGTTTCAATTGACATTTTTCTGTCCTTAGTAATAATTTTCTAGGGTCAGATCTGTAATGACTTCCCCTCAGATTCCAAAGAGTTTCAAAAATACTCAACATAGTTTCAGTAAAGAAATCATGTTTTAGGCTGTAAGCTGCGCAGTGTCTGACTTTGCAAAGAAACTCAGAATGCTGCATTTACTGGTTGCTCAAAGCAGGCCCAGTAGAGAGAGATTCACAATGCATGTGATGACTGGGTCAGAAACTTAGGTTTAAGCTCTAACCTGATTTGTAGTGGAACTGTTACAGTCCCAGTCATAAGCAATGGCTCTCCTGGTATTTGATTTCACAACTCCCTGCCTCAGCTGGGCCAGGAGTACATCAGCCTGCGCCATGAGCCTGGGTCTGCCCTTCATTCAGTCACCTTAAAGGCAGGTTACTTCAAGTGTCCTCACTGAGTCTCACAAGCCATTTGTGTTGTGAATCTTTTCCAGTCTGAAACTTGCCAACCTGCTTCACATCCCTCTGTTTATCAGAACTCTAGGGCAACACCTAATTTCACACGTGATCACTTACTAAGGTTGTGGAGGAAAGATGAGTGCTAGTATCATTGTGTTGCAGCCTCCATCCTGAGGTATATCACTTGGCAGAAGAAAAGTCCTGCTCTTCCAGGTGGGTAATTTGAGGAATGGAAGCACAAGAAGATAGAGGTGGGAAGACTCACACAAAGTCCCCCAAACTGTACTGATTTTTGTCTTGACAGTACTACCACATTTCATCATTCAAGGGGGAAGTATGTGAGGTCAATCTGGTGGTCCAGTAACTCTGCCAAGGACCAAAATTGTAGCAGTAAATATCCAGAAGACAATTGGCAGACCTTGGAAGGCTTGGGGGGGGCGGAAAGGGACAAGCACTTAGTTTTCTATGGATCCGCTCACTCCTGTCTTCATTCAAGATGGTCCCAAACAGGACCAAGAGAATAAATGGTCCCTCTAGCTATAGAGGATACACTGGATATGGGAATTATGCTTCATAATAGGCAAATTGATGAACATTCATACATGTGGGCTCATTTCCACCTCAGTATTTACATTTTTTAACTGTTTAGAAGTAAATGAACAAGATACAGAAGACCAAGCACAGAATCAGTCAGCCTCCAGAAACTAGTCCCAACCCTACAAAGCTATGACAAGGGGATGTGAAGCACAGCTGGGAATCCAGGGTGGGGGTTTTGAAAGCACATACCAGAGCTGGCTATGGCCTTTTAACAAACCTGCTCTTGCAATGACTATTTGTTCCAGCCTCTGAATTTAGCTGTATCCGTTATATTTGTCTCCTCACTCTTAGTGTGACTGCAAAAATAAACCAACCCACTGTAGATGAATACAGAGTTTAAAACTAGAGTTATTTTGAAAAAGTAAAAACATTCCCTTAATCTTGAAGAAACTTCTCTGACCTAACACTCACATTCAGATATGCATCCCTATATGGCTACCCAAACTTTCAACGCTCAGACCAAGCTCCCTCTCCTCAGAACCCCACCACTACATGATTTTAGAAGCTACTTCCTTCAGTAGTGAAACTTTGGCTAGTTGCTGCTAGTCTATAAGAAACAACAGGGCAAAGGAAGAGGACTGACCATAGCAATTCATCAGTTTGCCTTTTGTAGGACCAAAAAATATCAACTTTTATACCCATTGCAGATGACGTGCCCTAGACTTCCATTGGCGTTCACCTCTAGCCAAAGTTGCCCTAGGATGTAGGCTGTATCAATGGCTTGCTGATAGTTTTCCCAGACTTTCCCAGAACACCTTATGTTTATCTGTATGGCCAAATAAAAATCTTCCATTATTCCACAGGAAATAAGTATAGAACTGCTATGCGTATAATGAGAAAATAATCACAGATAGATCCCCATAAGTTCCAGTGACCTAACTGCTACCTAATTGATATATAAAATAACTGTATAAAAGGGAGACAGAGAAAGAGCTGTTGTAGTGTGGGATGGCTGGTGAGAAAACAGTTGCTCTTAGTTATTCCTATACATGCTTTAGACATCCATTCTTAATTGCAGCATTCACATATACAGGCCATGAAAGCAATCCCTAAGTGGTCTAGGCAGGAGAGAGCTCAAACTCAAGCTATTCCTGTTTAGGTGGGGATATTCTTCAGGACTGCTAAGTTAAAAACAGGAATATTTGAAGGCAATTGCTCTTTAAAAATGCCAAATATCGAGATTCTTAAAAAAGCCAGCAAGTATCTGAGCATTACTTACTGAATTGTGATATACTGCATTGCATGTATGTATGATGAAATGTATATACAATGAAAGCTGTTGGCTTACCTAAACTGAACAATCGCGGATAAGTCATGTATTAAGGTATACTTAAGGTACACAGTTGCTACATATGCTCCCAGGAGTGAATATTCCTGGTATTCACTATTCACTGTAATCAAATAGAAAAGGGAATTTATTAAAAAAATACATAGATCTATTCACAGAATCTTAACGAAGCGCTACCTTTATGGATACTTGCATGCACCTTTACAAGCTGTAGTTTGTAAAGTGGCTTTGATTTTTGTTCTTGTTTTCTCTCTAAAGAGTGTCTTAATGACCCCTACTGCAGGAGCACTGTATCCCCTCTAATTATACCTCCTAAGACCCTATTTACTTCGTAAGCTGCTGCCAGGCAGGATACCAAACGTTTCAGATTTCTATCTCTTAATACTCCTGTCTAATTTACCAGGTTAGCTGTTGTATTTTTACTCTGTTATTATCATTTTTACCAATCTTATTTTTCTCTGGATTTGATGGCACAAATAGTTTGACACGCACACCTACACTTCTATACTTCATTCACACTGATAAGCATTTCCACTTAAACATTACATATTTCCTCTCCTCTGGGTTTAAGAGCCAGACATTCCTTTTATAGAGTGACAGATTCAAAGATCCAATGTGGAAAGCAGTTCCTTTTTTGCTTAGTCACACAAAATCCCAGACAGAGATACAGACATTTTAGCCAGGCCATGCTTATGACCACTAGCCAGGAGGCAAGCAAGTAATAGGAATTAGGTTGAAAACAAAAGGAAATTTCTCAGTACAGTCAAGGGGTCTTAACATTTTAAGCTTTAGTTACTAAGAAAACAGGGTAAAATGTGCTTGGATAAATACATGAAATCTGTTCTTTGAAGACAAACCAAAGCAAAATAAAACAAAGCAAAACTAAAGGTCATTTTACATTTCCCTAGAGGTAAAGCAGCATAAAATGTCCTTTTATAAACTGATTAAAGTGACTTTTGAAACACATGACTTCACACAGGATCGTTTTAGAAGGCCACAGGGTCTACCAAATATCACTAATTTCTCTTTTTTTTTTTCTCTCTCCATGAAGTTTGAGCAGAAACTATCTGTCTGTTTTAGAAAGCAGACAGTATGAGAGTAACAAGCATTCCTCATTATTAAAAACATAAGGAAATTATTTTTGAACAACATAAGTGCCAGAACAAGCAGGGGTAGGAAGCTAAAGTATGCTAGCAGAAAACAAACACAAAAATGTTTTGGAAGCTCCAAGAAAACTGTTTAGTATTTGATAGCAATAGAATCAAATGTCACATAATAGGTCAGAGAAATCACACTTCCTAAAAAACATGTGTATAGATGAATGTATCACTGTTCCAAACACAGCCTAAAAACATATGTAGAATGAAAGCAACAAAAAATATATATATATTTCATGCTTACTTCCAGGCTCAGCTATCCATTATGTTCCTAACTGCAGGCTGCTCAATACAGCCAGTAGATCTGATCTGCATTGCCATAGTTAAGACTGTTTAATCGCAGAATCACCAAATGGCTGAGTATGGAAGGAACCTCTGCAGATCACATAGTCCAGCGCTCTGCTCAAAGCAGGGTCAGTTGGGTGCAGGTTATTCGGGGCTGTATCCATCAGAGTTTTGACTTTCTCCAAAGATGGAGACTCCACAGCCTCCCTAGCACTCTTCAAATCCTCACTGTAAAAAATAAAAATAACAACCAGCCCACTATTTCTTATGTTTAAAGGGAATTTCTTATATCTTGTGATCATCGTCTCTTACCTATTCACTGGATACTACTCAGAAGAATTCGGCTCCATCTTCTTTACTCCATCTCATCATGCATTTATACACTCAGATAAAATCCCTCCTAAGTCCTCTCTTCTCCAGGCAAAACAGCCCCAACTCTCTCAGCCTCTCCTGATATGACAGATACTCTAGTCCCTTCATCATCTTCACAGCCCTTTGCTGGACACTCCAGCAGGTCCCCATCTCTCTTGTACTGGGGAGCCTATTACTGGACCCGGCACTGCAGCTGCGGCACCATCAGTCTGAGCAGAGTGGAATGATCATCTCCATGGACCTGCTGCTCTTCCTAACACAGCCCAGGCCATTCCACTCTAAAAGACTGAGCTCTCTGAAATCTGAATTAGTGGAAATTAAGTCAGTGCGCGTGAAGCCCTAACAGTTTTAAAAAGCTCTCATTTATATTTCACTTATGAAAATGACTTAATATTTCTTCACACAAACTCTGCAGGTCTCATTCACCAAAAGTGAAACTGTTCTTCTTTTGACAGTATCCCAACTCCCATTGAATCCTGAATGATTAGTCCTGAATGATATTTCAGGACTAAAGCTAGTGAGCAACGGTAGTGCTGATTTGTTAGAGTGCGGTTGTACAAAAAGCTCTATTAACAATAATAATACACTTTTACAGCATGTTTTATCCAACAATCTCAGACATCATTACAAACATTAATTGAGCCTAACTATAGCTTGCAATAAATTAGCATTATTATGCTAATTTTATGGATGGAGATAGAGAAAGACAGAGAGGTTAAATGATTCACTTAGGAACAGAACCCAGAACCACATGCACAAATGGGTAATCCAAACCAAGAAGAATTTTTGTCAGGCAAGTGGAAGTGGAATGTCAGATACAAAGATAATAAAAGGTTTGAAAGACCCTATTATAATTACTCTAAAGAAATGCTCACCAGGGAAAAAAAAAAAAAAAAAAAGAACTTTGCAGTGGACTAACGGCAGATGAATTTTCTCCTCTTGAGAGATTTGAAAAAAATTAAAGGGATAATACCTGTGTAGAATATCTTCAATAAGACTGAACACAGTGCTAAAGTTGAGAGAAAGAGAAATCTCAGAACTGCAGTTGGACAACAAGCTGGATACAGGCAAAAGGATAAAACACAGTTAAAATAATTAAGTTTCCACATATAACATGTCTCTGTGGAGCTCTGTGGAGATAACATGTCACCTTTCTCTATCACTTCCAAAGTCTTGAAAAAACATCTAGCAGCTGTTTGGACTTCCTTTTCTTTCTGAATATGCAGTAAAATACTTTATCTGGCACTATTTCAATCTGATTTAGTACAACTCACAAGAAGATCTACAACTTTTTGACCGATCAACAGGGACTGTGTTCCTGATCAATGTAGTCCTTGTTTTTATTGCCTTTGATACCATTCATCACTTGCTCCTCACTTACATTGGCAGCTGGTTTCACATGCCTGCTTGGCTCTACTACTACTTTGACTGCCCTTTCTCTGATTCCAAATATGTTCATGCTATTTGGCATATTCTAGCACTGCTTTCTAAAATAAAGCAATCTTGATGCGAATATATCTTGCTAGTCCTAAAGCAAATCATTTTAATTAAGTCCTTAAAAAAAATCCCCCAGCATTAATAAAGAAACAAATGTTCTGTTATGAATATCCAACAAGGAGTTATTTACAAAATGTATTTTAGCTATCATAAATTCTGTTATTTTCTGTCTTCATAAATCTTAAAGGCTTCTTACTTGCTTATGCTGAACATTTAAAAAAAAAAAAAAAGTATTTCCTGTGTAACTACTGTCTTTATCAAAATATTTCTTTCCCAAACTAAATTTCAATCTTTTACATCTCTACAAATTCAGTGAAAGCAGTAAGACCTTATCATGTGTGTAATGAAGCTCTAGGCCTAGGAAGCAAGTATCTACATGAACAAGTACTATTGAGAGCATAGCCTGACTTTCAGAATCTCTGTTATGAATAAAAACAGCAGTGAAAAGCAGTGAAAAGCTTCACTGTCAGAGTCCACACTACTTGCTGTGCTTGCAAATACAGGGAACAAAACATGTGACCTGTTAACTAAGTGCATTTGACTTGAAGACAATGAGAGGGAATAATTACAATATGCATGAGGCCAGCTTTACTTCAGAGTGGGTACACTGAATAGTAAAAATACATATCACACTCTTGCTCCTGAAAATGCCTACAGTGTGCAAAACTAGAGAATGCAGTTATTACCATTTTTCCTCTGAAAGAGACAAGACTTACTTGTCTCTTGAAACTGCTACCTAGCCTCCACCCTATTTGAACTTAAGGTCTGTTTTCAATCAACATGTGTAAAATCTTTCAGCCTATCTTTATACGTGGGCAAAACCACACTCAGAGAGCTTCCTGGAACCAATGTTGAAAAGCTTTGTGGGACAGGGACAGTAAAACATCTGTAGCAAAGGCAAGCTCAAAAATACTCACTGAGGTCTTTCTACCTACACTCTCTGAAATGATAACCCATCAGCAGATGTCATCACACTGAAATTCTCTGTATAAATTAATCAGAGGACATCCTCTTTGTTAACAAAATACGACTATTGCAATCAACAGTATCAATCATAAAGGGAAAGAGTTCAGGACTACCAGTCCTCATGTCTTTCTACATGGCATATGTTTTTTGGCCATTTCAAGGCTTATGGTTACTCACCGTGGGACAGCAGGTAGGCTGCTTCTGCTCTTTGGGCTGCTCTGCTGCTATAAAATGGAGCACTTGTCTGGAGAAATACATGGAGAAAGCAGTGAAAGTATAAAAACAACAAAGCAAAAGTAGCAGTTTTAGAAGTCTCGGGTAGGATATGGAGGAAAAGTTGAGGATAAGTTACATCTCCCTATTAGCTTTTGTCTATTTGCTGACATTTCCCACTGCAATAATTTTTAGCGTAAATAAAAATACATATATAATACTTTACATTTATGATTTAAATATAAATTATAATTTAAAAATAAAAGCACCCATGACTTAAATAATATAATAATTTAAAAGATAATAATTAGAAATAGTATAAATAATAGCATAAATAGTTTAAATCTTGTTGTTGTTCTTTCTATTTATTTTCTAGCATTTGTTTGACTTAAACTCCATTGCTAATACGGAACTGTGGTATAACCATATAGCTTTTTAATTTTTTTTACATAAGCATTTTGAGTGATACTGAAACGCATGCAGCTCTGGAAGGGCTGTTTAGTAGATGTTACTGCACGCTTCAGAGTTAAGGGATGTTTCTAGCATCCTAAGAACCCTCAGGGGACGTGCTCCTCACTAAGGGCCAAGTTTAAACAAGGGGGGTCAGCAGAGCTCAGCCCCAGGGTGCCCAGAAAGGCTCCTGGAAGCAGGCAGCTCCTGCAGAGCCGCAGCTCCTCACACGGGCAGCCCAGCATTCACCTGCCCCACGGCATCCAGCCTCCAAGCAGGACTCTGTGTAGACACAAACCTCCGGCCATGCACTCTATACGATGAGGAAGGAAACTTTTCCCTCATCATACCTACAACTTAGGGCTCACTAACTGTTGAAGCAGAGCTTATTATCAGCTGGCTTTAGTTTTGAGTTATAGCACAACTTGTATTTTATCATATTAAAATGAAATAAATGCCAAGCTGAAAACAGCTTAACTTCCTTTTCATCACAGAAGAACAGGCTAGTGGCTGGTCTCAGACTTCCTCATTTTTTGTAGTTTTAAATTTCAGTCAAAGATCTCATTGGTCCAGCTAAATCCACTGCTAAGTAAGCATTTTTTCCTTCTCTTTTTCAGCTGCTTGTTAGATCTGCAAATGTAAGATGATATATACAAGACCAATGCTTTCATATTTAAATAGGACAAGCTAAACATATAAAGTCAATCTTATAGTAATTCAGTATTTATCCAAATTTTATCCTTAGTAGAGTGTGTTTTGTTTTCTTCATGGAATACTATTAGATGCTATTATTAGGAGGAATATTAGCTTTTATTTTAAAAATTATTTTAAAATAATTTAGTCCTCAAAGATGTGTATAAAAGCTAAAGCAAGTATACTTTGAAAAGTTAAACATCAAAAGGCAGCGAACTCCAGATGTTTTGTCCTTAAATTTTATAATAAGGATCTAAAAGCCAAAATTTCATTTTCTAGTGTACTTGCTCATGATGTGGTTTCTAAGAGTTAGCAATAATGAAATAAAACAAAACAAAAAAGGCTGTTTTTTCAAGTTTCTAGGAAGTTATGCTAACCTGTCCTGTGAAACTTTAGCTGGACAGTTTGGAAACTTGGGATTAGAAGTCAAAAAGAACAGGGTGAACTCTTCTTTATTAACTTTGCTTTGACACAATACTGTATAACACCAGGGTGGGAGCCGCTAATGTTCCTCAGAAACCTACTGGGACACAGGTGAGAAAAGTGTCCCCAGCTCCAGGGCCTAGGTATAGCCAATCTTGCCTGCATCATGTCGTATTTCATCACATGGCAGGAGAGCACTTGGATTACTTCTTGAAGTCTTTTGGTCCTAGTTTTGCCTGAAAAGTAAACAATTTAAGAATGAGTTTAGATGTCTTGCATCTGTGATGCATCCTTTTTAAGAATTCAGTTCCCATGACCACAGCCATGCATGTTTAGATTGCCCCACATTCACATCAGTGTGTGTACTGATGTACATTTGTGTGTGTACATTTGTGACTATAGAATTTTAAGCGGTCTTTGCTCTAGCAAAGTGTAGGGGAAAATAAACCATGTGAGACAGCAAGTGATCAAAAGCAGACTGTGAATGACCTCTATGTCCTCCTTACCTTGTAAACTAAGGCCAGGAATTCTCTAGTTGAAACCCAATGAAGAAAATAGTGCTTTGCAAATCTTTACCAATGATGAGTGATGACAGTAGCAGCCAAAAAAATTTTTAAAAATTACTATTTTTTGAATATTTGAGAAGAAAACAGCAAAGAGGGAAAATTCACAAGAAGTTGGTAGAAGCTCACTAAAATCTTATAATAACTACCTCATCCTAAATGCAATGAATGAAGACCCGACAAAGCACATTTCTACAAATATATAAAAAACATTACTACTACAAGTTGTGCAGTGGGAGGACTGTAAACTCAACTCACTTTACAGCTCTCCTTTTCCTGTTTAAAGAATAGTTACCTGCAGCTGTCTCCTTCTGCTCTATTCCCTACAGTCATGACTTACTACAATTCAGGGAAAGCAGACCTGCATTGCCTTTAAGATAAACCCAGTTTTAGATCACCACTGGAAAACCTGTAGCATTTTCACATGCCATTTCATACATAATCTTCTGCTTGATGTTGTTTCATAGAGAGGTTCATATTAGTATGCCCAAGCATCCAAAAAAACTGTTAAAATACAGCATTTCAAGTTCCTTTAAGTTCCAGCCAGTGCCATAGCAACACTTTGTGCAGGAGCATCCAAAGCTTTCCGATTTCTTTTCTTGCCTTTGTTTTTTTGTAGTGCTCGGATGAGTATATTTTCTGAGAAACTGGAAGAGCTGGAGCTTTACACTTAGGAACAGTTATCTAACTCAGTAAGCTAAACAGCTGCTATGTCATTGCTCTTTGTCATGTGGTCAGTAAATGAACAAAGTCTTTGCCTGTCAAATAGCTTGTTTTGCAGTTCTTTGTTCTGGAGGCCATAAACCAGAGGGCTAAAGTATTGTGCATATGACAAAACAACAATGGCTGATAAATGTAAGAGTGTTATCAGGGTTTCTTCCAACAGCTGTTACTATCAAAAGTAGCAGAAGATGCAAACTAACTTGCAATTCATGAATTTTTTTTCTGGCCTTTTTGAGTTATTGAAATGACCAGCATGTTTTCTTTTTATGCATAAGAAATTCCAGGTAATTACTGTGACAGTTATAAGAAGTACAATTAAAATTATTCCAGCTGTTATGGCAAAAGCAGCTCCAAGCACAGTCTGGCAAGGAGGTTCTATTTTGAATATATCTCCAGATCTTTCTTCCAGGCCTTCTCTTAGTAAGAAAAAATAGCTTTAAGCACTGTTATTATCCAAACAAAAATCATGACTTGTTTTTTCACTGAGTGCACCAGTAGTAAATCCTGCAAAGGCCAGCACACACAGAAAACACTGTTTAAATGTCATGAACATCAAACATCAGCCCTGCTTCCATTTACTACTTGTACTCCAAAAATATCCAGATTGTAAACTATGTCATTCTCACATCAAATGCTTTATAGTAAATGACACCAACACTGCCAAAGAGGGAACAACATGGGAGATACTGACACAAGAAGACATATTGAAGTTCTTTCACTCGAGAGTCTTTCCAAAGTGTCTTTGATATAAGGAACCCAAGTGAAGAAGAAGAAAAAAAATTGTTAATTGTATAAAGTGATGCTTTTACTATACTTTCTACTGCTGGCCTTTGCCTTCTGATAAATTTATTCAACATGTTCAAGACCTTCAGAAGCAGATCCCAAGTCCTGTTAAAGAAAAAGAAAAGACAAATTAAATATGAAATTGTTACTGGCAATTGTCTTTACTTACCATCTTAAAAAGAAGAAAAAAAACGCACAGGAGAAATCTAAGTGTTATGTGCACAAGTCTTTGAAACTGTTCTGTGATATGTATTGTCTTCCACTGAAGTTTAGCAGTCTGTTCTGCAATTCTGATATTCATCAGGGATGCTGAGTTTCCTTGAGAAAACTTGTGATTTATTTTGTGTTTCACCTTCAGATATCTTGCATGGGTATGCTCTGCTTTTATCCAAATTTCACATGATTGAGAAAAATGAATTTAATTCTTGAGAACAGGAGACAAACAGGAAAAAAGTTTCAGGAGCAAGGAAGATGCTGTAAATGGTATAGATACTCAAGATACTCAGCTTTTCCATTGCGACCATCAGCGAAGACAGAATTTAGGTACAAATACTACCATTTAAGCATTTTCAAAGCATCTCAGTAACTTCAGAGTACTAGTCCTATTTTTAAAAAAGTCATATTGCAGCTTTCATGAAAGCCTTCTACTTTGCTCATAGCTAGCTGTTCCTCAGCTGTTAGGCAGAGGCTTAACCACAGATAAGTAAGTTTTCAGGCTACCACAACTACTGTGAATGTAACAGCAGAACATTTCCCCTAATTATTATATCTAAGACCTGCCTGTTGTTGATTGTTAGATAACAGTAATACATAAATATATGTAATGGATATAATTTCTGACTTGACAGAAACCTAGCATAGCTAGATTTTACAAATCTTACCACTAGTTATCATGTGCCTACAGACCATACGTGGACAGGAGACAGTGAGCATGTCCCTACTGAGCCTGCAAGAATGTGACATGATCTCCCTAGATAGATGCCACCTTTGTCTGGGTACACAGAGGAAATATGAATCAGCTTTGAAATGCTTGACAAAAACTGCAGAAAATATTTGGGAAAACACAGAATATAGGAAGCTTATTTAGTTATTATATCAAAGACAGACATTACATGTGTGCTTTCAAAGCAAAACAAAACCTTTTCCTTGTATTTAAGGGAAAGCAGTGACCACCAACTGCAGTATCTCTCACAGAAGGCACAGCAATCTTTTCTTTACAACCTGCTGTCACTAATGCATGAGTTTAGAGTAGGGTTATGGCTCCGAGCTTTCAAACTATTCCACACATACCAGCTTCCCTCCTCACTGAGGCTCTGTGCAGTCATACAGCTTCAGACCAGTGGTGTCAGTAATGGTGTCTGCAGCTATTTTTTTTTTTTTTTTTTTAAATGCACTGCATTGTAACAAATGAGCCCTCTGGTCTAGTATAATCTAGTGCTAAATAATAATTTAGCACAGAATGCTATATATGCATAGCAGGCACTCTATCTTCTGTTTGTTGTATACATGGATGAATAATGAATACATAAAACAATGGAGAGAGGAGAGAGAGGAAAAAAAAAAAAAAAAAAAGAGCTCTTGCTGTTGCTAGAGTATGCAGAATAGACCTAGTAAAATTAAGCCACTAGCTTCTGTGGTTGGCGGTGGCCCTTGAAGGGAACCTTATATGTGCATAATTAACTACATGTATATGCTTTGCTTAGTCATTTGTTTATCGCTTGGTCATTTCCTATGTATGGGCAAGAGGAAACAGTAGCTTAAGGGTCTTATCTGTGGTTTAGATAAGGTGTGCAAGCAAATTGCAAAATCTCAATTTTGCATTTTCATAGCTCTTGTGACAGAGCCACAGAGCCTGTTCATTCAGGCCTTTTCCAACAGTGTGTTAAAGCAGAGCTTCACACCCAGTGCAGGCAGCCATCCCACACTATCTGTAGTGTTCTTAGTCAGCATTTAGTGGGAACTTCTGCCAGATGGCTAATAAGAGGCAGGCTACAACTATAGAAGGGTCTTTATCAGGGAGTGATCAAAATCAACGTGCCTTGCCTCAAATGATCTCTTTGGGGAGAATTCAAATTGATTCAACAGAGATACTCACTAGTGTCCTATAACAGGAAAAGTTCTACAGGCTCCCTGTCATACTGTTTCTCTGATTAGAAATTCACCAACTTTTCACTTACTACATATGTATTTACATTGACACACAGGCATATATATTTAACTCTTTGAGAAAGTAAAATAAATAAATAAATACTAGGAGAACAGAGCCTTCTTTAACATACCATATCAGAGCTCCAGCAGGACTTTTCTCTGAAAACTTGGAAGTTCAAGCACCAGTGCTTTCTTTTATCCATCATAAAGGACATCACTACCTTGTCCTCTCACTGATGCTGAGCTGGCCTTATACTACTATGACTTCATGAGCTTAACTCCAATTACCCGTGGGTAAGATATACCAAAACAAAGCCCCACAGGTTCTACTGGTCTGACTGCAGAAACCAGTTATCTGAGATGCCAAACTTTTAAGCCACCTTTGAGCCGTTCTCGTTTGGCAGCCTATTCCACCAAAATAACTCAGAGCAGCTGCAATATCCTCCTGGCAAACACTTGGAAACAGATCACCCTAATTTAGCAGTTTGTCCAACTAAAACGTTATGGCTTCGTCACACCCGTTCCAGGCCATTCTATGAAGTCTGGATTGCTTGTCAGTCGGTGCCACACTGATATTTTTCTGGGAAGTATTTCTTTAGCTCTCCTCATCTACCATCACTATAGGGTTATATTTCTGTCTTTGTTCTATTGACTGATTACTTCCATGTGGTATAGAATAAAAGTCTCCTTCTTGCACAACAATTTGGTAAGAAATGAAAGCTGTTTGGGCATCAGAAGTATCTAGGTTTGAGGCTAAAGCTTATACTTAATTTTAAAAGTATTACAGATTTCATTTGAAGGTTTCTATTTGGCTATCCACGGAAGTAATGCTTTCCTACTTTCTGGCAAATGCAAGGGAATAAAGACATGACAGATGTTAGTCATATTATTCCTGGCTTTTGTGAAGGGCATTACACTGATATTGCTTTGATAAATGGAACAGAAAAGATATAAGAGAAACAAAAATCAGACTACCATTCACTCTAACCTCTCTTGTTACTATCTTTTATTACTCCCATTTTGTGTAACATCTATGGATTTTCAAGAGTCTGTACTAATTCTTACTTTGACACTGTTTAGCCATGTTTGCAAATCTTGCATAATTTGAATAATCTAAAATCTGAAAGTGAGGTTTGTTCATTGTGAGGAAAAAAAATACCTAAAATACTTATGTATTTAGCTTCTGAGTGGTCCGGTAGTACAAAGCACAAAGAATAAGTTCTCCACAGAAGGAAACTCCACCCTCTTGAGAGGGAGAGGCCAATCTGATATTCAGAGCAGGGTTTTCACTGTTTGCTTTGCCATGTCTTGATGAAGCATCCATCCCTAGGGAGGCTAGGTGGTTCTTCATGTAGCCCCAGTGATGCTGCTGCGTGATGCGAGAGGGAGCCTCCCCTATAAGCTGCGGTGGTAGCTGTGATGGCCCTGACTCTGCATGGGCTGCTGGAGACAGCGTGGGGGGATTCGCCTGCCCAAGCACAGGCAGCTATAGAGTAGCCCCCCTTGCAAACACAGTCCGCTCCGAAACAACAAGGATCTCCTGTTGGAACTGTATCGTACCTGACAGCCCCATACGGCTCTTAGGCAGCTCAGTATGTTTCAAAGGCTGCTAAAAATCTGTGTTGAGGCAACTGAATCCCATCCCTAACATCACCATATAAGAAGCTCTCATTCTAACTAGTCCTATGCATAAGCTTAGTATAGGACAAATTTCAAATGAGAAAAATGTACATTACACTGTGAGGCACTAGGGAGACACTGCTTCTGAAAAGGTTGCACTGACCTTTAGATAAGGAACTTCTGAACTTTTCTTGAAATGGTAAAGCTCACCAAATCTATTCTGGAAAACTATCCACCTTTGCAATATGCCTCCAGATTTCTCTGCCACTTAGATGATATATTAGCAATACATTAGCAGGAACAATGTCTTGTTGCAATAAAGGATTAATACCATCACCAAGCTATCAAAAGACAGTCATCTCTCTATGGTGCAAAAGTGTTCTAATTAATTACATTCTTATGACACCTTTCCTCTCACAACTATTGCATACACTCACAAGAGGCTATCTTATTCACAATCTAAACTTCTCATAACTGATTTTCTCTTCCCTCTCACTTGCGACCATGATGGCTCTCACTGTAACTAAAAACAAAGGAAACCTAGGTGCCCAGAGGGAGAAGTTCTCTTTTCTTTACTCTCCTATAATGTAAATAACTAAACCAGAAACTGAAGAACATGGCATCAGAAGAATTACTTACAATTCCTGCTAAAGTAATGGCTTCTCTTGCACTGAACAAAAGGGCTATTACTGCTGGTTTGAACGGGCTGAGACAAGGGTGTGATGGGAGTGTAGGAATTTAAATTGAACGTCTTCTAGCTTTGCATCCCAGTTTTATACAGAATTATTTTGTAAAAAAGAATGTTGCTAAATATAGGGAAAAAAGTTAAGAAGATGGAACGTATGCAAAAGCATATGTGATCTTTCCTGAAATTTAGGAACATTGTGCAGAGAAATTTCACAATGCAAAAAGTCTGCATAGGAACAGTGAACTTTATATATTTTGAAAAATAGTGAACTAAAAATAATTCAAAAGTAGGAAATTTTGAAAGGTTTCTCTCTATTTGTAAATTTAAAGACATCTGTCACAAGACTTTAGGGAGTTATTCAATCAAGTGTTTCAAGAGCAATTTTCAAATATATCCTGCACAGCCTAAATATAAAATGAAATTTTTCAGAAACTGTTTTTCTTACTGCTGAAAACAATGATCTGAAGTCTAGGCTACTGACTACAGTTTTGTGCTACACAAACTGCAGTCACATCCATCCCTTTATCGTGAAGACTTTATTACACAGAATATTCAAGCTTTTATTTGCAAAACAAGAAATTAAAAAAGAGATTATGTCTATTTCAGCAGTATACTGATATATATAACAAGATTTATATATGTAGAAGTATCTGCGGATAGAGAACATAGGACTTAGTCAGATATCTGAATCTATATATGTTTAGCACCTCCCCCTTGTTTAAAGTCAACCAATATGATAATAGCAGAATAGAGGTAAAATTGCACGAATATGATAACCTTGTGGTTGCTGTGTGATTACTGTCACTGTTTGAAATTTTATATAGAGAAATATAACAGAATTAAGATGCTCTTATTTAGAATGCAATACTTTTAATTAACTAATTGAGTTAAGAAAAACCTTCATCACTAGCCTAGGGCATTTTATACACTGGTGAACCACTCTAATTCTATTTAGCAGAAGAGGGAACTTATTAACTTGTCCAATTTTTTATTGTTCATCTGGGAAGCAAATTCTATCACTCTCTATTAGTATTGCTTGGGTTCCCAATATGTTTTCTAGGATTCCTCTCTGGAAGTTTTATAAAAATATTTCTTTCACTCCAGGATAGATAAAAAAAAAATGTACTCTCATTATTTTTTTACAGCATTAATAACGTAAGTGTTGTAATTGTATATAGTTCACCTGACCTGCCCCTTCTCCGAGTTAACCAGCACATAGACAAATGTTCCTAACTGTTTTAAAATGTTCTAAGAAACATCTAAGCATATTTTAGAGATAAATCCTCTTAAATAATAGAAAAACGAAAGTAATATGAGAAGGAGTATGGAAAAGATTCCCCAATGGGAAGTATGTTGAGTGATTCTCACAAGGTCACAGCACTCAGTGAGGTCAGCTTAGATAAACAAGACACAAGGTGTGACCGAGCAAACACATCTCTTTCTACATTAGCAATAGCCGTTCTCACTGCTTATTACTCAACTTTTTGCATCACATCTGCATTTGGATCATTGCTGTTTATATGCTGCCACATAGCTCAGGGTGATTCAAGAAAGCATCTCAAGAGAGATGTGGAGGTAAATTCATATCAATAACAATACTGAACAACCAATCCAGCTTTAATGGAAATTCCTTCTTGGGACTGTGTTCATGATTGTTCAGAATCTCAAACGTACACAGTGAATTTTGAGTGTAAAAGCCTGGAAAAGGTTGGCAAAACTGCAAAACCTCCATATTTTTGAACTAAATTCTGGTTCCAAGTATTGGAATGAAATCAGCCATCCCCAAAAAGCAGACACCTACAAATGTCCTAAAAAGCCAGCTGGAACATGCTTTATTTTGTTCAAGTTCACCACCAGCTGCAGCCTTGCACTCTGCATTCTGGAAACTGCATTCACCAACACGGTATCTGCTGCGGAACATTTTGTGTGATGACAAGAGCTCTGGATAAAGTAAATGGACAGTCTTCCCTGACTTGCCTTTGAAAGCTCCTCCTTTGCTCTAGCTTTCAGGGATTTCCAGACAGAATCTCCTTCTGCTGGTTCCTCCTCTTGAGAATATTATGTGACTATTGGCACACACACTATAAGCTTAATGTGTTTACTACAACCTATTACAGTTTTTTCATAGTTTGTGTAGAGGGCTTATGACTTGAGAAGAACTGCATTAAGCTTTCAGCAGAACCCCACAGCACTTGTCAGCTCTGTATTTTTATTGCAAATAACTATAGAATTGGGGTCATGAAATTATTTTGGTTGATGAAACTAATACATCGGAGAAGTAGGTTTACTGCTATTTCTGAGATTAAAAAAAAAAAAAAAAAAAAGCAACATACTGCTTATTGCCACCACAGCAGGGTTTGTTACTACTACTATTCTGCCTATCAATATAAAAAGTTAAGGGTAGGGAGGACATGGCATCTATGTGTGGCTCTGGTTCTTAGATTATCAGGATACTGAGACTACCAGCTGCCCTCTATGGATGGCAGGGAGCAAAGACTACAGAAGGAGGAAGGAGAATTGCAGCAACACAAGGAAACTCTCTCCTGGGATCCTACAAGCAGCCATTACAGGCCTTACATTAGCGCTGGGGATGAACAACAGAGGAGTGCGATGGGCCTGCACCGAGCCGCAGCGCAGGCCCCGTCCGAGCACAGCGCACGGCCCGTTGGGGCTGCTTGCTGGCTGGGCTCGCTACGTGTGCGGCAAGCTCAGGAAGTGCAGCTTGCACCTTCTCGTGACAGAAACTGGATGAGTCAGATCTTTAAACTTCAATTTTAGCTTTGCTCCTGCCTCTTCATTGTTCTGACTAACACGATGTTATCACAGGCAGCGAAGTATGGTAAAAAACAGCTGCACACACCGCATAGCCCCAGGTTAAAGCACAGGCGGCTCATGCTGGTGTCAGGGCTAAAAACACCCACAGATTTCAGTGGAGCAGCTGCAGGCCACTCCAGCTAACTGTAGGAAATGAATTATTAACTATACTAGAAAACACATAAATGCAGGTACACTTAACAACAGGAACTCACTGAACTACTGTCAAAGCATCTAAATTTTTTTGGTGTCAAATTTGGAACAACTTAAGGAGACCAGAAGTTTAGAAAGGACTAAGTGGATAGACATAAAACTTATAAAATATTCAAATATCTTTAAGCCTTCAAAACAAGAAGGTTAAGGTAGCTAGCAACTCAAAATGCAGACCTAGGTGTCTAAATATAAGGAATGCAATCAAATTAAACATCACAGAATTACAGAATGGTTGAGGTTGGAAGGGACTTCTAGTCCAACCCTCCCGCTCTAGCAGGGACACCTAGAGCACGTGGCACAGGGTGGCATCCAGGCAGGTTTTGAAGATCTCCAGAGAAGGAGACTCTACAACCTCTCTGGGCAGCCTGTTCAGGGCTCTGTTACCCTCACAGTGAAGAATTTCTTCCTCACATGGAGGTGGAACTCGCTGTGTTTCAACTTACACCTATTACCCTTTGTCCTGTCACTGGCCACCACAGAGAAGAGTTTGGCCCTAAATATCTCCATAAAAAAGAAATCTATATAATTTATGCCCCAGATGTGCATGTTGCAGGATTAGCATTGTAAGTGATAATTCGCTCTGGACTTGATCTTTTATAAATAGGCAAATATGGGACCTCTTCTTTTAGGAGAGTCCATGAAACACTTAATAGCAATTTTTGGAGTCTGAGCGTATATTTGCAGAATCCAGGCTTCTTTCCAGTTTACGCTTTTTACTATAAATAAAGTATCTCATAAAAATCATTTATACTAATGCATACGGCATTTTTTTTTTCCCATTTATAAATTAATTTGAATAAGTGATGAATGAAACTTAGGGTGAAATTAGTTAAAATAATTTAATGTTTCAAAGATATAGTAATTGTTTTCTATCACTGTGCTCTCCCATTGAAACCAAGACTTGGCAAGCAGCTGATGATTGTTCTCCCCAGCAGTCCTGTGCGACGCAGAACCCTGGTCTGACAAGGGATGCTGTGAGAACAGTTACCTAAAACTCCTGGAGTGCTTTGGCAGAGTCAGGCCACGGGACTCCATCCTGACTTGATAGACTTGGCTTCCTTGGTAAGGAAGGCTTGCAGTTGGGTAGTCACAGAATAAAATCAGCTGAATTTTCATAAAGCTGCAGAAACTGATGATCTCAACATGTTTACAGTGTTTACTATAGCAATGCTTACTAGTTAATCCAGGAAGTTTTTGGCATACAGTGAGGCTAAGGTCAATGGTGAGATCCAGAATCTTTCCTGCTTCTGCAGAAGAACTGTAGGGAGAAAAACAAGATAATTTACTTGGACATGGAGGCCAGACACCTATCCTCTGTACTGGTGGCCTGACCAAGCACTACCCATTTTTTGGTTTGAAGAGTTAGTAAATGGGTCAGGGACTTACTTGTTATTTCCAGTCTTCTCAGTTGTCTGCTCTGAGTATTTTGATTGACTTCTGTGTGATATAAATGACACTGTTAGTAAAGCAATGAGATCTTTACAAACATTTCTAAAGCACTGTGAATTGTGCATATGAAAGACAATAAAAAAGCATTAACACCTCATATTTAACACAACAAACTTTCATAAAACTCCAGGAATATAGAATAATTATTTGTAGGAATATAGAATAATTATTTGTTGAATAATAAAATCTGTTTTCTATAATGTCTTTACTTAAATTACTCATAAAAGCTTAAGTAAATTGCCAAAAACCTTAAGGTAAGCTAATACAGGAAATAAAATACATTTCTAATCTAATACATTAATTTTTATTTCAGAAGGATTTTGATTAAAAGTAATGTTAAAAATAGCTGAATAGCTGAATTGTCCAAATAATTCAATATACACTTTTGGAAACCATAACGTGGCAGATTCTGGCATCATTTGCTCTTATTCCAGTAATTTAATAGGCATTACTCCTGATTTACACCTGACAAGTCACATCTGCATGTGACATACATTACTACCGAGATGCTTTTCTCTCTTTGCTAAAAGAATACTAAATAGGTACCAAATACTAGCTTATACAAAAGCAAGAAGCAGAGGTAAAGGTAAAAATCTTTGACTACAGGGCTCTGCAGCATCAGTTCCTCTGCTCGTTATTTCGAGGCCTGCACAGGGCAGTGCCCGCCCGGGGAGCTGTATCCTGCTCTGTGCACTCCCGGCACCCGGGGAGGCGGCCGCGGCGTTTTTGCTCCTTGCCGTTTCTCCCCCTGCAGCTGCTTGGCGGGGTGGCAGAGCACCCCCTGGCGTGACGAGGAAGCCACATAAACCATTTCAACCTCATCTTCAGGTTGCTTCATGAAATGTCTAGTTCTGGAGGGCTTATATATTTGCTGGAAGCAGCAGAGCAGCACTCAGCATGGTGACAAAGAACGAGGAACTCTTGTCTTTTAGCAGGGAAATATCTGCATCTAGGAAAAGCAGTAGCTAAAGGGGCAGAACCGTGTTATTTTAATGGCTGCCAAAGTTTTGTGGTGACTGCTCCTGCCAGGAAGCCTCATTAATACCAATTATAGCTTCTCATTACATTCTCATTACATTTCTGTTAATAAATTAATTAAAATTAAGCTCAGATAACTTGTTACTGTGAGGTCAGTAATAAAATGAGCTGAATAAAGTGTGTGTCTTTTTAAAGAAAAACCTTGAGAAGTGGATCTGCAATATTTAATTTTGAAAACACAGATAGGGCACCTGAAAATATGATGGGGATGAAATAACCATCACCTCCAAGCCAGGAACACATTAATTTGAGGAAAACCCTTCTTGCCTTGGTGGGAAGGATGCCAGTGCTTCCAGAATGAAGCTTCTGAAGAAATAATTTCTTTTCTTAACACGTTAAAAAAAAAGGGTACTAAAATGGTATTTGCATTCTCTCTTAATGCAACTCTAAAGATGTTCAACTAATCTAAATTAGAGAATATTTAATAGTTTCTCTTCTTTCTTCCTTTGTGCATTTGATAACGCTTCTGCTGTAGCGGTTTGCAGCAAAAGAGAGAGCATCTCCAAACATCTGCCGTCCTTGTAAAACTACCAATGAGCAACAGCTGGAGACCCTACTTTGAAAGAAAAGTAACAACTTGGAATCCCGAGGAGCCTGTGCTGGTTCCCTTTTTATTACAATCTGTATTAGACTAACAGGGAAAGGAACATAGCACTTGGGAAAAACATTATCAACAAACGTGGTGTTTGTCTGTGTGCTGACATGACCCCATGGTCCTGGATAGCAGTCTTTCTTTTCACTCACCTCCTGATGATACAAATGGCCAGGGTCAACAGTCCCTTTTGCACTTTAATTTTCAATCACAGATGCCATCAGGAAGCCACCCTGGCACTGGTACCAGCTCCTACAACACAGCTTCTTCCTGCTCTGTAACTGTGCTGCCATCCTGCTGTTTTGTGCTGCCTCTAGCAATGAGAGCTCCTGTGACTCCGCACCACAGAGCTGCGCGCAGGCCTTGAAGTCACTCCCCCATACAGGAAAGTAAGTTTTTCCTGCTTGACACACAAACAAGAGATGCGCTTTCTGCTGGTACTCGACTGGGACAGTAGCAACCCCAAACTGCTGCCCAACACTTCTTAAATATTTGTGTTAGCCTTTAGTCACAGAGTAAGAACAGCAAATAAACAAATCAGTCAGAATGCTTACGGTGACGTACAGTGCAAAACGCTGAGTGTAGGTGGTAAAAGCCCCTCTCCCTAAAAGCTGAAAGTGGTGGAGGTAACTATGCGCACATCTCCTTCCAAACGCTCTTCAACTGGTGGCTTCTCCACCTGCCTGTGCAAAGTTTTGCATAGCAACAAGGAAGAAAAAGAAAAATATTAATACAAGAAATGAGACAATAAAACCACAAAATGGAAAAATAATAAATAAAATAGAAGCTCAGGAGCATAATAAGAAAACAAATCTTCCACTGAAAATAGTAACAGAAATGTAGGCTAGAAACAAAGGTCTCATTATTATATGTTGGACACGAGAAGTCTGGTAATTACTGGCATGTATTGGATGTTTAATCATGAATATTCACAAACTATTTTCTTCTGCTCTTATTATGCATCTTATAATATACCTTATTACTTAGTTTGGTAAATCATTGTTTACAAAAGCAATTTGCATTCCCAACTTCAGATTACTGAGTGCTTTTGCAGTTTGAAAGGGGGTATATTTGGTAAGAGATGAATCCCCTTGTTTTCCAGCTGATCCTCAGAGGTTAGAGGGACTGGGGGCAGCTGGACTCATCTCTTAGTAGAGATGTCAAATACTATGGGAGCTACAGGCCCAACAAACAGTCTGTCGACTATAGGTCCGACTGCCTTCAAAATAAGGAGTCGAGTTCATGAATAGCAGGATTTGTTCAAATGCAACATTTACAAAGCAGGTTTCAGATGTCAGTACAGGAATTTCTCTACTACACAAACATGCAAGCTTAACATGCTGTATTTTATTTTTGGCATTAGGGTTCCTAACTCCTGAGCCTTTATTTTTATTTCAAAATGTCTGTACCTATCTGTAAATAGTTTATGTGCATGTGTATTTTACAAATCATATCATTAAGTTCACTTCTAAAAACACTGTGCTTGCAGAAGAAACATTACTATGAAAATATCTCTTATTATAGTATGCTATTTAATATAACATACCACATATTATATGTTTAAACGCAAATTATTTAGAAAATGGTGATATTACTTGATTATTTGCACATCACTAAAAGGGAAAGAAAGCTATTTAATTATCCACCAGTAGAGGGAGAGAGAGCATTTTTTGTTGCTAGGCAGATTCTGAAAACGATCAGATACCACTTCCTTTAAAGTAATAGCATTAAATTAAGAAGGAAAGAAGGAAAGGAAAGGAAAGGAAAGGAAAGGAAAGGAAAGGAAAGGAAAGGAAAGGAAAGGAAAGGAAAGGAAAG
>VZSV01000033.1:1743866-1786462 GCA_013398735.1 Nothocercus julius
GACGCGAGGCGCGGCGCCCGCGCGCTGCTCCGCACGGAGGAGCTCCAAGTAAGCACCAGGGAGGCTCGGGAAGCGGAGCCCCGTCTGCCGGTGCGGGCCCGGGAGCGGGAAGGACGCGGCAGCCCGGCAGCCGCTTCCTTGGCCGGGGCTCGTGCAGGGACAGGGTGCAGCTCTGGGCATAGGCTGCCCAGTCCCGGGCACCGTGGGGAGAAACATGCGGGGCTCTAGGGCAGTCACTGCGGAAAGAGGAGCTTGTCACGTTAGCAAGCTGACGTTAGACTGACAGAATGTAAGACACCCCAAATAAACTATGCTTTTAACATTTTTTTTTCTATGTATGTCTTCAAAGACAAATGAGTACATGTGGTGTCTTTAATGGAGAGCAAAACTCAATAATATTTATAAAGCAATTATGATTTAGCCATCAGAAATGGCATTCAGGTACAATTTACCACCGAGGCAGTCAGGTGCGGGAAGAGAAAGAATATGCAAGTTCTTTATCACATGGACTTTTTAGATCAATTATTTTTCTGATGCTTCAGCTCAGCAACAAACTGCTCTAATTGCCAAAAATTCTGAGTAAGACCTGAGATTATGTGGCTGCTCAGACTAGTTGGTTCCACACGCTATTCTACGCTCAGAATCTGTGACACTCATCTAGCTCATACTGCTCAGCTCATCCTACCGCACTGAGGAGGCAGACTCCTGAAAGGTCTGCATTAAAACCTCTCTTAAATACAAAGAAGCCCAACAAGCAGTTATTTGATGGGAGCTGCACCTTTTAGCCTGGAACTGTACTGAGTCATTCATGATTCAGAGTTGTTTTGGATTTAGGAGAATATGGAAGAACGCAGGGGAAGGGTGGCCCTTATAACCTGTCTTTTGCTATTCTTGTTTGCTCTTTCCAGTTCAGGAAGGTACAGACAATGACAGATAAAAAAAGGGCTAGAAATAGTAAACTTATCCACTTAGATATTTGTGGGGGAGGAAGATGAACACACAGGCAAAAATTGCACACTAGAAGACAGTCTAAACTCCATTGATAGTACAGGGAACTTTGCTGCTAACTTTGATCTACTCAGTGCACTTGCATTTGTCCCTAAAATAGCTCATCTCCTCCCATGAATCAGATTTTCAAAAAAGCTCAATGTCTGTGTAGACACTAGCATTTGGGCCATTTTTCCAGAAGCTCAGCATATTGGGTGCTCACACAATGTAAAAAGCCTTTCTGGAGAAAAAAAAAAAAAAAAAAAGAAAAAAAGAAAACACTAGTCCTCCTGTAGACACCCAAACAAGAAACCAGACTCTTCTGTCTTTAAGTACAGTCCCTCGTGAGGGGCTCTATCCAAACAAGTTATTGTAGGTGGTCTTCACTACGAGTGAAATGTATGTGGCTTCACATACAGTGAGAGAAATGTATGTGGCTTCACAAACAAACAGTTTGATCATTTTCATTGCAGTGTCTCTAGGATTTTACAGTTGCGAAGAGCCCCCCAGGCTTCTCTGCCTTCAAGATACCGTGTTGTGGGCAGCATCGTGGTGTGGGAAGACGACAGAGCAGAGCAGAGCAGAGCGGCACGGAGGTAAGTGCATTTCTCCTGGCACGATAGCCTGGAGTGATGAGTCAATAGTAGGGAGAGGATCCAGACATCTAATCATCGCTTTAGCTGGTGGCCAAGAGTTTGTGCAATTATTGGAAATGATCTTCCCTGAATCACACTCTGAATGTGTGAGCTTAGTGGGAAATTAATCATAAAAAATTACTAATAATCAGGAATTCTGTGCAAAGGAAGAACACATACATTTCCCTAAGCTTTGTGGGACTTGATGCAAGCCTGGTGTTAATTTATATCTAATCAATCTTAGTCCATCCTGTTACTAAGTTTGCACTTTCTCTGTTATTACAAAAAAGATGAGCGTCCTATCTCTGGATCCCAGCGTCAATTATTTAAAATATAAATTATTTAAAATATATATAAAAGAGATGTTTATTCTCTGTCCAAAGAAGAATAATTCTATATGCAGTATCAATATTCAGGTGAGCAGATAAGCAGTGAAGAGCAGGAGAGAAAAATGTGAGGCTCCGCATTTAATCCTAATTCTGAACAGTCTTTTGTTACATAATTTTGTATTTCATTTTCTAAGAGATATTGTAATATCCATCATACATTTTTGCTAATCTTATGCAGACTAAGTTTAACACCTTGTAATGTTCTTTCATTCCACTATTCCTCATTACATTTCATTAGCATGATTGTCACTCTTTACTACCTTTGTGCAGCTAGTACTTCTCTCTTCTGTGAGTGGACTAAGTCCTCCATAAGTAGTCATATAAATGACCTCAATGGGGAATATAGCTCCTGGTATATTAGTCCTGTAAAGAGTAGATGAAATATAATTTTAATTAAGCTCTTCCCATACTCTTTTTTTTTTTGTATTAAAATAAGTCTGCACCACTTCATGGCTCTGACATATTCTCAAGCCACCCTTCTCCCCATCACGTGTACAGTCCTGTCTCAAACACCCTGGAGGGGGCATAAAAAGCTGTCTGCGCCTCACCCCCCCTTCTCTCTGCCACTTGCTTGGAAAAGGAGTAGTGGGTTACATCACTGGGTTACCCCCACTCACCCATGCTCGATTATCTGCCTGTGCGCAGCTCTCGTGTTTCCTCACTGTGCCAACAAGTCCTCCCTTCTCTTCTCCATAGCCGAACTGGGGCTGGTGATAGTTTAGCCCATATGAATACTCACATATGAAAAATTAATGCGGGGAGCAAAACATGCCGTAGTTGCAATTCAGGGCATGAGGCAGATCAGTGTGTTCTTGGGGAACACAGATGTTCAAGCTGCCCTTAGCCTCACATAATTGCCTGTACTTCAAGTAAGGGATATGGGGCACTGAACTGGAAGGTAACTTACCCAGCAGCCGGTGTGGACGGGTTACATATATGAGCAATTTTTCAGTATTGTTCGTGAAAGAAACAGTAGCTTTCGCTAATCAATTCTAACTCCATCTTCATCCCAGTCTGAAATGCTTCAAGGCTTTCATTTTATGTTTATCTAGCAACAAGAAAGATATAAAATAATGTGGAAAGGTGGTAACTCGAGAAGTAGAATATTATTATGTATTTAAAGTCAACAGCTCAAATTTCAATTAATACAAATTGAATACAAATACAATCAGAGTTATTCCATTAACTGCCAATTTATAATATTGAGGAGTTGGCCCTTTATCATGAGGCAAACCTTTGAGGGCTCACAGAATACATAAAAGGTTTTGAAATAATTTATGGTAACTTGATTTGATTATTAGAATATTTCTTAAGGCTTTTTGCTTAAAAGGAAGACAGCATTAAAAAACATGCAAAGTAGTTTGCTGTCACAGATCTTGAGGTTTTGCTGCTTTTTGAAGAGTTTTCACCAGTGCCCATTAATGGAATCTGGAGTTATTTAGACAGACACTACCAGGATTATTATTCTTAAGCCATTGATGACAATCTGCAGAAGGACCCTCTCTCCTGGACAGTTCAGGTTAGCCCTGTGAACCTTCTCCTGGGCACACAGGCACATCTTAGTCTGTTTTTTTCCCTAAGTTTCCCTTGTTGGTTACCCAGTTAGTTTCATTGCTGCAGTATCCTAAGAATTCAGAACTCAGATCTAAACAAGAGATGGGAAGGGAAAAGGATTGCACTGAGTTGTCCTTTATCCCTTCTTTATTCTGGCATAGCTCACCTGAAATCTACAGCATTTTCAATAATTCTTCGTATGCATCATCGAATGCTGTACTGAATGAACACTTAAAATTCATTCTACTGGAAGTTTCTCATAAGTTAGCACAGAGCGAGCTCTTCTGGGGCTCCCTTGAATCTAAAATAAAAAATATTCTTTCTTTGCCTTGCCTTCTCTTGTGTTAGACCTGACTTCTGTTAAAATGGTTCACCACATTATAGACCCTCAGTGGATGGTAACCTCAACGGAGCGTAGTATTGCTGTGTGAATTATTCTTTACCGCAGGATACTGCTTGCTTACTTAGGTGAAATTTCTTTCATTATGTTATTTGAATTTTACCTATCTAGCATTTCAAAAACTAATTTTGAATAATATGTTGTCTATTGAATGTGTTATCTGTTATTGAAAATAAATAAGTATTTAATGTTTGGGTTTATTTTCTCTTATTTCAATGCTATTTCAATAATCACAATGCCTAATAACTGAATTTTGCAGAAGATGAAACAGAATTTTTGTTTCATGGCTTCTAATTTCTATGTTGGTTTCATTCTCTCTTTTGATTGTTGTGAAGCTGATGGCTCTTTCTATTTCTCCAGAGACCAAAAGAAGAGAAATTACCATCTCTGGTAATTTGTATCATTATATTTCTAGTCTCCATGGAAACCCCGATTGTGCTCCACAGTCATGTAACATTTCAATATGTTGCAGGATAAATCAGTTGGAAGGAAAATTTGGTTCTACACCTTGGCTGTTATTCAAATAAAACTTGCTTGCATATTGTTTTGAGACTATTTTCACAAGTATAGTAATTTTAAATTGCAGTAAACAAGGGAAGAAATCAAAGTAATAAAATTAAGGTATTATGGCCTGATTCTACAGACCTATGCACATAACTGCCACTCGTTTTGATTCAATGATAGGCACTGGCATTAATTTGAAAGAATTCATTGAATTTAATAGGATTATTTGGATTGATACTATGGAAGCTGAAGGCATAATAACAATCTCTTTGTCAAATTGAGTCTTAAACAAGTTTAAAGCTTGATAGAGAAGTAATAACAATCCCTTCTTTGTAATTTATATAAGCATTCTGAAAACCAAGAATCTTACAGTTTTCATCCTTCTCTGTCATAACTCTTATCCTTCCACTACTGAAGAAGAAATATATCTCAAAACTGTTTTCCTCTGCAATAACATGGTAACTTCATCTACCTGCCTGTTCATCTTCTCCCTGTTTATTCCAAGCTTTATCAACTTGAATATAAAGGCACATGGTCCAGCTGGGACAGCAGATGTGATACAGAAAAAGAAATACATACATAAAGACCGGCCTCACTTTGTAACCACAGACAACCCATGAAGAGTAAGTGCATTCAGCCATATACAAGTAAAAATATATCATAATGGAAATGATGCAACCTCCTGTAAACCCCTAAGTATTCCTGCATAGACAGCCATGATAATAAGAAACGTAAAGAAAAGCATAAATCAGAGTTTTCTAAACATTCACCATTTGAACAATGAAGACCAAATAATCAACTGAGAATGGCACTAAAACAATGGTGAAATGAAGTTGTGATTTATCTTATTCACTATAGCCAAGCTACAAAATCTGAATGTTTCATATGCATTTTGAAGGTTTTTTGTTTTTTTTTTTGTTTTTTTTTTCAGAATACTGTGGAGAAAATGTATACTAGTCGAGAGGATGTTGGATATGATTTTGGAGATAGCTCAAAAGATGGAAGTAAGACAACTCAGCCGAATCCAAACATCGATGGAGGATGGGCTTGGATGATTGTACTTTCCTCTTTCCTTGTGCACATCCTTATCATGGGGTCTCAAATGGCCCTTGGAGTACTCAACATAGAATGGCTGGAGGAATTTAATCAAAGTCGAGGCCTAACAGCATGGGTTAGCTCCCTTAGCATGGGCATTACACTTATTGTAGGTATGTTCCAGCATAATTTATTTAAAAAATACATAGACTTTTTAGAATATATGCCACTCAGAGCCCTCAAATATATTTTTGATGCTTCCATATTTATTATTGAAACTGAGCAACCTCTTTTGAGTTGCCTTTTTAAAGTCACTAGGACCATTTTTAGATAGAGGGCCAAATTTTAGTGGGAGACAAATAGACTACGAGTCAGGGCAAGCAGGGAAGGACACTTGTGACTTAAAGGCCTCAGGAAAAAAAAATATATATATATATAATCTTGGAAGCTGGTAGTCCTCTTTGTACTCTATTTGGGAGGGAGTCATATGTTGAACTTTGACTGAACTTATATGTATTTTAGTTTACCAGCTGAACTAAAATTTATTTTTTAAATTGTGGTTGGATCAACCACAAGCAAAACCAAACAGAATCAATAGAGCAGTATATATATGTGTGTGCATATACACAGACATACCCCTCTATCTCTCAAAATTAATTTTGAATAAGCTGAGCTTAGGTCTGCCCGAACTACCCCAGTGAATGTGAACTGAGAAGGCTTACTTTCTAGTCATACATAAAAAAGGTCTGCACTCACACAGTATTAGTATCAGGAACACAGGTTTCAGTTTCTTCCTCTGTTAAGCCTACTCCATCATTAAAGAGCAATTTTGAATTTAGATCCTATGGACTAAGAACTTTGTTGACTGACTTTTTCTTTCCACAATTTTGAGCAGTAATAGGGAAAATAAACTGAATTGCATAAGTAATCTGATGTATGACATTTTGTTTAGAATGTAATAGGGTAAGAATCTTCATATGAAAAATTATTAAAAAGTGTGAATAGATATTTAAATAAATAGCTTACCTTTTTTTTTTTTGTCATGTCATTTAACAGGTCCTTTCATTGGTTTATTCATTAGCATGTGTGGGTGCCGCAAAACAGCAATAATTGGAGGGATACTTAATGCCCTAGGTTGGATACTGAGTGCCTATGCCTCAAATGTGCACTACCTCTTCATTACGTTTGGAGTGACAGCCGGTAAGCTGTATTAACATTTGAAAGATCTTTTAATTATTTTAATGCCTTTCAGAAAAGATCATCTGGTGAGCAAAGAGAGAAGTTAAACTGGTTCTTGTATCGTTTTTTTTTCCCCAATTAAAAAAAAAAAAAAATATATATATATATATGTATGGAATATAACTTTCATTTTAGCTTATTCAGCTCTCAGGCAATCTGGCATTCCTCTACAATTATAGGTATAATAGACACCTTTCATTTCAGTGGAATCATCCCAGCTTTTCTTGCACACTTTTTATAGCCTGTTAGCTTTCTAGAAAACTTCTATGTTTACTCAGTGAATCAGACCCAATAGCTTTTGTTGTCATGAAAATCTACCAGATCAAGATTAGATTTTTATCAGCTTCTCCCAAGTGAGTATACTACATGACAGAAAAATTAATGTAACCAAGACTCTTAAAACTACAATTTAAAGATGATAAAATACTTCGGAAATGTATATAAAGCTAACTCCTCTCTTTGTCATTTAAATAAACAGCTAATATTTTCTACAGGAGCTGCTGCACATTAATGAAATATTGGAATGAGATAACCATGTGCAGATAAAAAACATTGTAAAAACCCTATGTTTTGCAAAAATACAGGCATGTTTGTCTATTTAGTTTTTCATTAAAACTTTATGTTTTTAATGAAAAACTGAATAGACAAGCATGCCTTTATTTTTGCAAATAAGTTATTGTGTCCATCTCCCTTTCTAAATTCTTGCTGGTAGATTAGATCTGCTTGAATCAGGACCATGCATGCAGTCTTTTTTCATATGCAGTCTCTAATAAAGCGTATTCAGATTAGAGCAATAACCACTAATAAATAGCAACTAATTTTACTACAGGCTGTGAGAAGGAGGTGAGAGAAACGGGTAATATAATTTCCTTTTGAAGGATCTGTTGGAGGACGTGATTATTTGGTTATGCCACACTGCTGCTTAATAGCTGTCGCAACAATCTCTAGATAACTGCTTTACTGAATTTTGCAGCCTGCTGTAGTCTTTTATTACTCACGGTTCCTTTCTGGAAAAAGAAACTATTAATAGATATGATTCAAAAATGTTAAAATGTTCCAAATAATAAAAATAATTTTAGGCCTTTAATTATTACCTGAGAAACACTGAGCTCAAAGAGTTTTAAAATACTATCCACTCTATAGATAATATGGCCAGTTCTGCTTGCAAATGATATATATATATATATATATATGCATATATGTATATAATATATATATATATGTTTGTAATTTTTGTAATAGCTTCAAGACCCTCCAATCTCTTCAAACCCCAGCTTAAGCAGAATTGCACAGAATCCTGAAGATTTTCTACACATAATTTTTATCCATCTCTCTGAATAGATAGGAGTTGAGTCTAACAAGGCTCACAGTTACGACTGTCGTTTCCTTTCTAAACGAGCATACTGTAAATTCCGGGGCAAAGACCGGCCATTACAGGCGAGCTCCTGCCCCTTGGCAATGGTGTTCACACACACGTGACTCTACTCGGCAGGCAGGAATCCGCACGCTCTCCTTCTCTCCACCCTCACAGCTTTCATAAAAAGAATACCACAATAAATCGAACATGGAGGCAGAGAATATACAGAGAATTTGAGAAGTAAGGTAAAAACCTATGTTTTCAGGAAAAATCTGAGGTAAATTTCCACAGGAGATGAAATAGTGAGATAATGGTGCCAGAGTAATTCTGGGAGGAAAACTGGTGTAGAGCTGCCTGAGGTGTTGCCTCCATCTCTGAGAGGCTTCCAGCCATCCTCGCCTCCCTCACCATCCTCTCCCTCACCCTCCTCTCGCCTCACCGTCCCCTCCTTCACCCTCCTCTCCTTCACCTCCTCTCCCTCACCGTCCTCTCCCCTCACCGTCCTCTCTTTCACCATCCTGTCCCTCACCGTCCCCTCCCTCACACTCCCTGCACTTGCCCTGCTGCCCCAGCCGCAGAGGCGTTGGCGCCCCGAGCTCCCGCTCCCGACGCGGGTGCCCTCAGCAGGGATCCTGTGGCCGCTCTCGCCCTGGCTGCCAGGCCCAGGGCGGCGTGCGTTGCTCCAGCACAGCCTCTCCCTCAGCCTGGAGGGGCTGAGGAGCCACCTGTCCTGTGTCCTGGCCTGGCCAGCTCTCTGTGGAGAACCAGGTGCTGCTGCCCAGGAGACCCCTTTGTTCAGGCTAAACATGGAGGTCCTGAGATGGGGCCAAGCGCTGCCCGCTCCCACTGCCTGCGAGAGTGTCGAGTTCACGGAGCAGACAGAGCAGGGGCACCCGCGAGTGTAGTCTGTGTTCATGGGCCACCAGCTCCTGTTTCCCTATGTAGTCCACCAAAAAAAAAAAAAAAAGTTAAACAATATATAGAACTTTGTATTTCTCAGGACCTCTGGTAAGTGTAGTAAATATTACTGTGAGCAAGCGGATGGGTGGTGTGAAACCAGGAGACTGCAGAGCTGCTGCTTAGTCTGTGGCAGAGAAATCTGTGAGGAGAGACCCACCAGGCGTCTCCTGCGGGGCAGAGCTGTTCCATGAAGGTTTTGGCTGGATCTGGTGAGGGAAAGTTCCTGCCAAATAACCCTGATGATGTATCTCCATGGCAAAGACATAAACGCTCCAGGAGGCAGAACAGGCCTGCTCTGACCACAGGACACTGGAATGATTTTGAGGTGTCTTTGGACCTGGCTAGAATGGCAGCCGGGTCTTTGCCAGGTCTGCCTGCAGGGTATCATGTTGCTTAGTTTTCAGGATAACTTTTAAACCTAAAACACTGTTTTAAGTTATGACCACAGTGAATTTGAAAACAATAATTCATATACCATCCATAAATGTCATGAATTTGCTGTAAGAGGAGAAATGTGCATGTGTTGCAAGTAGCAAATAAATGATGTGTTTGCAGGACTCTCAAAACTTTCTGCTTGAAATAAGTATCATTAACCTCCTCTTTTCTAATTACAAATGCCAGACTTCCTATATAATTCAAGATATGCCTTTTAAGAACATGCCTTTTGAGGATTATAGAATCAGATTATTGAGGATTTATTATTAATTTATGCTATTAAAACTAATGCTTGATAATAAACAATATAACTAAATATTAATAATTAGTTATCATTGTGGATTACTGAATCACTTTTGCAATGATGTGGCCACCCCTTACATTTCCTTAGCTCAGGAGAATCCAAAGAGAAACCCGGATGCTGCCCAAGGTCCCAGCACTGCACTGAACCACCCGCTGCATGGTGAAACGTGTGGCCCTGTGGCTCAGTAACTACAAAGCAAAGGGGGAAAATCACCTGTAGATTTTCTCTGCAGGCGAACTTAAGCAAAAGCAACAACATGTGACCCTAAGTGATTTCTGATCACTACTAATACAATCAGATGCAAGTACTGTAAATAGATGTATTTCAAAATAGGGTTTATTTATGTTTGTCTGTCACTGTCATTATGTTTAACTGTCATTGACTTACTGTGGGATCTTTGGTGCTTTAACTGGGATAAAAGTTTTAGCTTCAGTGTGCTTCAGTTTTTCCGGCAGTTCAACAGCAGTACTGTATCTCACCTGAATGTGTATCTAAGATTTTGGAAAATGCTAAATGAAAGTTAGCATGAGAATGGATCATCTGTTCCTCATTTTACTACTTTTACTTGCACAAAAGTTAACAATAAATCCACTATGTTTGTTGCTAGTGTGACCTTTGCTGCTGCTATTTATCTTGCTGGCAGAAAGTTGAGATTGTTTGCAACTTTTACTTTCCTAGGTGTTGGAAGTGGCATGGTTTATCTACCCGCAGTGGTCATGGTGGGACAGTATTTCCAGAAGAGAAGAGCACTTGCACAAGGACTCAGTACAACAGGAACGGGGTTTGGTGCTTTCCTAATGACTGCTTTACTGAAGTACCTTTGTGTGGAATTTGGATGGAGGAATGCAATGTTCATCCAGGGAGCCATCGCCCTGAACCTTTGTGTCTGTGGGGCACTCATGAGACCGCTTTCTTCCAAAGAGGTTGTGAATGAAAAGTGTATTATGACAAATAATAGTGAAGTTAATCATGCAAAAGCTCTGTCCCATTCCACAGACACTGTAAAATCTAACGGAGTCTTAAATGGAGAACAGGAAAAAAAAGAAGAGGCAACAAATGAAGAAGTGCTTGACCATGTTCAACACACAGAAAGTGGAGGTGAATCTAGAAGTGGAAAGCATATGTACGGACTGTGCATTCTTAAAAGAGTGAGCCAGCTGACAGTTACAGTCAGGAAGGGGTTTGGAATATGGTACTCCAGCTACTTTGGAGCTGCATCACTGTTTACCAATAGAGTGTTTGTGGCCTTTATAATTTGGGCTTTGTTTGCCTATAGCAGCTTTGTCATTCCCTTTATTCATCTTCCAGAAATAGTCAAGCAGTACAATTTATCAAGACAGAATAACATATTTCCTTTAACATCAATTATAGCCATTGTTCACATCCTTGGTAAAGTGATCCTCGGTATCATCTCTGATTTACCTTGCATCAGCACTTGGAATGTCTTCCTCATGGCTAACTTTACCCTGGTCGCCTGTATCCTTATTTTGCCATTAATGCAAACATACATTGGTCTGGCTGTGATTTGTGCTCTAATAGGATTTTCTAGTGGCTATTTTTCTTTAATGCCTGTTGTGACTGAAGATTTAGTTGGAACTAAACACCTTGCAAATGCTTATGGCATCATCATTTGTGCCAACGGAATATCTGCACTGCTTGGACCACCCTTTGCAGGTAAAAAGTTCAATTATCTAACCAGAGATGTTTGTATTACATGACCACCTGCCTGTCTATATTCTTGATCTTTCTTACTTTATAAACACATGTGGTTAACAAAACGACATGTGCTCCAGGGGCGACTGCAGCCTCCATCTTTGCATTGTACATACTAACAGATTACATTTGCTGGCTATTCACACATTACAAATTATTATCCTTGCACATAACTCATATGTATTACAAGCTATCCTTTCAGTAGTATGTTTCTTTAAAATATTATCATATATTTTTAAAAGATGAGAACAGGTTAACCTATTGTTAGATATTTTGTGCACTATATGAACTATATTCACATACATACTCATGCCTGTATGAAGAAATGATGTCAGGACAGTTTTCAGAGCAGGCAGGTATTTGTACCATCCTATTACCACCCAAGAACTGTAAACTAGATTGGAGCTTCACCACTCTTAAGTTGCCAATAGATGGGAGATGGGTTGATTCAACTTATTTTCAGCTGACCTGGCTTTGGCTTTCCTTCAGCCATCCATTTTCTGTTTTTGGGGCTGCACTGCCCAGAATATCTTACTGCCATCCACAGCAGAATGAAGAAGCATATGTCATCTCATCACTGAAGTCACTTAGGTTGAAACAAACATTCATTATACATCTACCTATACAAAGAGGTGAGGAAGTACAGGACAGAAAAACATACTGATTGGCCATACTATAGCCAGACTATGGCCAGCTTTTACAGATCTGTAAATAAATTAAAAAAACAAAAGGCATTAAGAAGCCTTATAAGATATGGTCCTGGTCAGCAAGGGATGGCATTATGCTGAACTAAAGCTACTAGCAGCACAACAATTATCTTTCTCTTTGAGACATGAGAGTGCTAAAATCATTTAGAAGAAAGCTCATTCATTATCCATTGAAAAGCACCATGTTTTACTTTTTTATCTAGTTTTTAAAGCTCTCCTCAGTCTTGCTGAACATTTCTTTGTATTTGGTCTCTAGTAATGATGCAAATAAGATGCAATTATTTGGTGGAAAATAAGCTTCTGATCTCAAGATTACATTGCAATGCAACCACCATGGCATGAGGAAATTTTTCTAATTTGTGTTTTCAAACCTATCTGAAATAATTTTAAGGTAGTTTTGCATTTGTCAAGGAATTGAGGTTGAAATGAGACTTATCATGGTACTGAGGTTTTATCTTTTGAAAAATCATTTATCTGTTTCTGAGTCCTTGAGAAAACTATGGGAATGATTTTGCTTGCACAATGATACCACAGAAGTAGTGTCAAGCATTTTACAAAGACAACAGTGGTGTAAAGTAATTGGTCCAGGATTCCAAAATATCTTTTAAAGTCAGATCTATTATTCTCAGATTTCTGAAAAATGTTTAGCTTTAGAGATAACATTGCTTGACTTCTTAGCACCATAGAGGACACAAAGCTGAAGGTCCCATTTTAAGACTTCCATAATACTTAAACGACTGGGTAGCTTTTTACTAGTTCTAGGTGGTGGTGAATAAACAACGGATTCTGTTAATACATTTCTATTTGTAACATCTAGAGAAAACCACCTGTGTTTGTCATTTTGTTCTGTTTCGTTCTTTACCACAAGAAAACCAACGATTTGGCTGAAATGTCATGAGAGAAATGTGCAATATTGTTCATATATTCCCACACATTTTTTCTTGTCCTCAAGCTTTGTAATGAATATATTTTGTCCTTATTTTGCAGGTTGGATCTATGACATCACACAAAAATATGATTTTTCTTTTTACATATGTGGCTTGCTATACATGGTGGGAATAATATTTTTACTTCTCCAACCTTGTATTCAAAAGAAACAACCAAGAGAAAAATCTACAGAAGAGGCACAAGTATAGAGCAATGGTACAGATTTTTTTGCTACAAAATTTCTTGTTTTTAAGTTTCTATTGTGTGGCAGTATAAAGCTGTTCTTATGGAACTAATCACACTGAGCTGCACTAAAGTGAAGACAAAATATGCCTCAAAAAGCTAATAAATTATTAGATATATACTTTTAAAATGAGTTAAACTTTTTTACTTTAGAACTAACAGAGAGATAGAAACACACTACCAGTCTTTTAAAATCTGAACAGTGGTAGAAACCTTGACACTTGATTCTCTTAGCTTTTCACCACTACACACTAGTGAAACTCCATTGACTGCAATGCAGTTATGCTGGATTTATACAAGTCCTAGAAGAGAATCTAATCTGGATATGAATGATGTACAGCAATACTTCCTACTATGTATGCTAGTTGATAAAAGGTTATTTACTGAGTAGGAGATGACGACAGTATTTCGTCTGACTAGTTTTTACCACTGAAATACTGAAATACACTGAGTACAATCATTTGATTAATGTATTAATAACACTATCTGTGATGAAAAAAATGTAATAGAATTCCTGTATTTTTTTCTGAAAGGACGCTCTACTTATTTTTTAAGTATTAACTATGTAATAAAATAGCCACCTTAATATACAGGCTGCATTAAACATGCTCTGACACTTAATGCACCTCAAGTAAAATAAACATAAAAGCAGAACCAGGGAATGAATAGAAATTTAATTTGATTCCTCAACAGAAATGAAGAGCAGCAAAGTCTGATTATCTGTTACACTAGTTCCACATATTCTGGTTGCCACATTTAGATAGAGTGATTTCTGAAATTTTGATTTCATTTCAACTAATCGAGCAGTTATTCATGATTTATACTGATATAATTGAGAACAGAATTTGGACCTGTGTATAGAGTGTCTTCTTGCTTACTGAGATTTAGCTATATCAGGATGGACCAGATCTAATGTAAATTATTGTATTTGATTTAACTGGCCTAGACTTGCAGATCACACTCATGGCAGGTACAGAGACAACTAAAATCAGTACAGATACTTTCTGCATTTTTGAATACTTTCTGTATTTTCAACATTAGCTTGGGTGTGATTCTAGCTTGCAGGCCTTTATGATACAGAAATAATTTACTTTTAATGCACAACTGCTCCTTTGATAAAACCCTAATATGGTAACTAAGATACAAGAGAGAAAATTGTATCCTGATATGGCATATCCAGTTTCTTAAGCCTGTCTTAATAGTTTGATGCCTTACAGTGGAAGCAATCTCCCAGGATTTCCCAGTCTGGAAAGTGATTCTGGAAAAAAATTGAAGTTTCTGCCTGCTTTACCAAAGTAGACATATTGTTCAACTTCGTATCATTTCTTTGATTCCTTCTGTGGGAATTGTTTACCCTCAGCTACCAATACTAGAGAAAAAGGCATGAAATATTTTAGAGAGCTAGAGTATAGCATGTTAAGTTTAGCTAAAATTAATTTCAGAATAAAAACATTAAATTATGATCAGTTGTGTTACTATATGCAAGTACAGCATGAACTGGCTAAGACTAGTCACTAACATTTACTTGCTTGAGAATTAGATAATTCAAACTAGGAAAAGCTAAAAAACATTTAAAACATTTAAATGAATTGTCTTAAACACTACACACCAGATGATCAGCACAGACTGTGCTGTACAATGCTACAAAATCTACCTTTCTCAGGTTTGAGAGGTTAAGCTGATGTTCATTTTCATAAGTCAAATAATAATCACTTGATAGTTCTTTTTGTCATGTTCGCATTATAAAAGTTCTTTTCATGATAACCTGGGTTTTAATTTAATATTGCTGTATGTTGCTGAAATTCTGTAAAAACAATTGATATTCTTCGAATAAATGGAATAGCTATTGGCAGGCATTTCAGCATGGAATAGTATGATTATAGTTGGAAGGCTGGTTAACAAGTTCTGAACCTTGACTTACATCATTGTTCCATACTGTAATGCACCAGCTTCTTAGTTGTTGCACTTCTACAACTAGAGGAAAGGGGCATAGTTTAGAGTAGATCACTGAAGTAAGTCAAGTTATAAAGGAAAACCTTACGAAAACCCTGAAATGCTGCAAAACCTACATCAGTTCAGTGACATAGTGTAGTATGTATGGCCCTCAGAATTAATATTAAAACAACTGAGATGGTATTGAATTGCCATGAGCAGCATGAACAAGCAGTCAGTAATTTCTTAAAATCAATTTTGTTGCTGGAGAAAATATTCATGTCACGTAAATAGCACTGGCATCAGGTCTTTAGTTACACGTTTAATGTCTTCTTGGTGGGAATGCTGCTACTAGATTTTAACTGAAGCATCCTTTACTGGGGAAAGTCATATATAGATATTTATATACACACACCAAAGTGATGATTTGCAACGATTTTCTTCCTTTGCTTTAAGAGATATGTACTCTTTACATTTAGAACTTCACTTCATCTTCTGTCAAAAACAATTTTATTTACATATTACTGTAATGAGTAATTTGTTCTCTGATGATATCTGCAATATATCTCCTTGCTGGGCTGTATACTGAGAATAAACTTACATTACCTGCAATTTCATTTTCTGTTCATTTGCCATGAGCATTCTGTTCATTCTTTAAACTTAAAAAAATAAAAGATTCTCCTGCAAAATGATTATTCTCATTTCTTCTAACAGAAGGGACAGCAAGATAATTGATGAAGGAGGTGGGGAAGGTAGGCTTACAAAACAGAGCGATAACAGAAATTTCAATTAATATTCCATCAGGCCATAGTGATTAGCATGGTTCTAGTTTCCTAACCTGGAACAGCAAAAAATATTATGAAAATACAAACTTGTGGTAAATCAACAGAAAATGAGAAATGAGGGTGTATTGTTTAGTAGCTTTGCTCATAAGCATGTAAAAACCCACTACAGTTTACAGTGTGTTATTACATAGAACAGAAATTTTATGAATACAGTATTTTATACCCATGAGAAAATTGGAATTTGTCATTGACCTAAAAGGCAATATTCAAACAGAGAAAAGAATGTGTTTAAGTTTGAAGAGCAAATCTTCTACCTAAAGATCTATCATCACCAAACATTTCAAGAATATTGGTATATAGCTACAAACCAAAATATTCTTAATTAAAAAAAAATTTGCTAATTTAATATTTAAAATACTGTACTTTCATCTCTACAAAGAAATAGAATAAGACCCCCCCTTATTTGAAGTTTTTAACTTATTTATCAACATTAATATTTCATTCCTGATGTTTATAAAACTGTTTACTTAAATGTCACTGAACCCTCAGTACTGAATTTAAGGGATTAACCTTAATTGAATCTGGTTCAAAGATAACTGTGGCATATGTGGAAAGCAAAATTTTCAGGTAAGACTTTCAAGAATATTCCTGACTAAATGGAACAACTGAATTATAAACTAAATTATAAAGTCATAGTAGCCTAAAATGTCTACTTCTATGTCTATATGCATATGCAGCATATAACTTAAATAGACAATTGTTTCTTACTGGCTTGAATACTGGTATTGTTTTGAATACATGCCCAGAGGACAAAAAAAGGTTAAAAAAAAAAATTACATAAAAATAAACATTACCATTTTTTTTCTGGAAAAAAAGCATGCATAAAAAGCAAGCAAGCAACCACCACCAACAACACTTAAGAAACCAATAAAAGTTCCCCAAAGCACTGACAAAAAATGAAACAAGAAATGAAGAAATTCAATGCTTTCTAGTGATCATTTAATGACACTTCAATCAGTATGTTTGTATATATGTATTTAAATTAAGAATTAATAATTTAATCAGTGTGTCACTGTCAGCCTGAACACCATGATTCCTTACTGCATAACTTCAGAGTAGAACTTTGATTCTGCTTATATGTTATCACTCTTTTATAAGGGTATATCTTAGGGAATGTATGCATTACAATTATTTTAGCATTAATACTTTTGATTAGACAGTGCTAATCATTTACATAATTTTAAAGACGACAGTGCTTTCTTTATCTTGTAGATCTTATATAGGCAACCTAAGTGAACTCAGTGAAAGTCAAATACACCCTCCAGATATTATTGCAATCACTGTTTTTAATGCTCAGGTCTCAAGTCTAGTCAATAGTAAATGGCAAATTAATCAGTACTTGCAGAGCAGTAAAAATTGACCTCGTTACTTAATTTGATTGTTAGAGTATCTCAAAAATGTTAGTAAGAACTGCCTTTGGTTTAAAACACACTTAAGAAACCACTGTTACAGACTTACAAAACAGCAATTATCTAATACAACTCTACCAATGAAAGTCATAAGAACCACAGAGTCCTTAAGGTTGGAAGGGGCCTCTAGAGATCATCTAGTCCAACCCCCCTGCACACACAGGGTCACCTAGAGCAGGTGGCACAGGACGGCATCCGACCAGGTTTTGAAGATCTCCAGAGAAGGAGACTTAAGTTAACTTATTAAAGTCAACTACTTTAATAAGTTCCTTCAACATCAAGGAAATTTTTGCCTATATTTCATTCCAAAAGTGTCCCTTAAATATGATTTTGATAGATTATTCAAGACGAGGAAGACTGTTTGATTCATACCGTCAGTAACCAAAGAAGTTTCTTCTTGGTAAGAAAGTGATAATTTGCTTGAATTAACTTAAAAACATTTTAACATGCATCAAGTTGGAACTGGGCATATATTACTTGCCTATATACCATGAAAATTTGGTATGATGGACAGTAAATTTTCAGCATTCATCAGGAGTTCTTGAAGAACCAAAGGTTTTCTTCCCTATTCTTTAAAGGTAAGGGTGAGAACACCATAGCATTTATTGGCAAATGTGGACCTAGCTTACTAATATAGTATATATACAAAATCCAGGAGTCAGAAAAAAGTACAAGGAAAGCCAGAATCTTATCTATTCTGAGGGAGTTTTGATGCTGAGTATAATTCAATTTGAAGGGGCCCAACATATTAAAAATTATTTTACATGCTGCTTCTATTAAGAAATACTTTTTATTCTTTTAATCTTTAATTACTTTCCCCAAACAAGAAAATTATACAAGTATAACCTCATAAGAAACAAATCCACACATTACAACAGTTGCCTCAATGAAAAACATGCATCTTTATTCAGTTAGCTTTTCCTTTTCAGCATGTTTCTGTCGCCTCCTTCGGAGCTGCAACTGCAGCTGTAGTCTGTTTGTGAAGAAGAGTTGTTTCCAGCCCATTTCCTGTGCCAGTTCTCTCATTTCAGGTGTAATTGTGTCACACAAGCTCTCCACAATACCTTCCCATAGCGCGTTACTGTTACATATCTAGTTACAAGAGAAAGTAGAGGCTTAAAAATCATAATATGCTTATTCATTGCTCACTGATCATTTTTAGCTAGCGTGAAGCGTGTGTAGACAACACAACCATCATGCAATGAAGTTAAGCTCTCCACCTACTATCTTGAAAGCCACAGTGTTAGCTGAATCCTGCAATGGCATCAGTGGAAGTTTTCTCCAATATTGCCAATGCAACCACAGTCTTCTGTTAAAAATTCTAATAGTTTCATGTTCATGGTACAGTTCACACTTGCCTTTGGAGTTTATCAAAAGCTTGCACTTTTACAATACATACACAAAAGCAACACTTCTTTAAAATCAGAAATGTGATTTCATGAAGTTCTCAAAAGCATTGGAGAGATTAAGCCTTTCTCAGCAGAGGCTTCCCTCTTGAAGAGTGACTTCATAAATAGAAAGAGGTGGAAATATTATGTTAGAAACTAAGAAAAAAGTTATGTAATTCATTAGGAAAGACATATCAATTAGAAAGAAAATTAGAAAAATGGATTGCATAATTATATATTATCTGACTATTATAAGACACACCAGGACCTATTAACATTGATTCTTCTTCTAAATGCATTTTTTTTTTAATGGAATCATGCACTCATTTAAATGGGAGTTGTACTAAATTACTCTAATGGAAGGGACAGCTTTGTCCTTTATAGTTAGTAAAAAACACAGAAATGTAAGAGACCTTGTAGCTTCTATTTTTATGTCTTCCCAGCTGTGGAAAGTGCTGACATACCAGGGCCATGCACTACTTCCCTGCTCAACAACTGGATACTTTGAACCTTTTCATTTACTGACTGCAGCAAGTTCTCATCCAAACACAGTCCTATTTACACACTCTTGTTGAATTGTAAGAATAATCACATCATAGGCACACACAATATGCTAGTGTATTTTAGCAAAGAAAAAACAGGAATTATTGGGGAAAAAAATTGCAGCAGAAGTCCTGAAGCAAAAATAGAAGCATTTTCAGAGCTTTCTTGAAACCTTTCCCTCGGTATCTTTCCCTAGCTGTTCTACTATTCCTATGGAAAACAGACAGCATTAACTTAAAAGGGGAGACTGTTTTTTAGTATCATATATTGTATTTCCAAATACAATGTATTTAAATAATAATTATAAAATACAGAAAGAATTATTGTTTTCTTTCTGTGATAATGGCCTCTGAATCGCACAGCACGAGCTGGATCCTCCTTTCTGAACTGGAGAAGGGCAGGCCCGGGGGAGCTACCAGGCCCAGCCAGGGCACCCTCACGCCTCAAAGGCTCCTTCTCACTTCTGTGTTGGGAACTTGGCTCCCTCTGGTGGGAGCAGCTTCTTCTAGAGTCTAGAATGAAACTTCTTCCTTTTTTGTAGTTTGAAAATAATTTTGCCTATTTTGAGTATCTGAAGATCCTGAACAATATAAACTAAGGGAACCCTGTACCAAGCTTGGGTTGGAAGATATCACAATGTAAGAGCTTGCTTAAAATGTACCTCAAAAGCACATGCAATGCTTGCATAACTCTCCAAATTAGAGTGTCTGTTGATTGTTTCTTTTTGAAAGACAGCTTCTTTTGTAACATTTCGAAGCAGCATCCCATGAAAATCTAAAAAGCTTCCAATCTGTGTATTCAGATCCGTTCAGTATTTGTGCTGCACAGTGAGAGAAACACTAATGCCATGCTTTGTGTAATAAAGATTTCCGTTTTGCTCAGTTCACATGGGCACACAGTGCAGGACAGAAGGACGGTGCCTTTGACACCCTGCTTTTCAATCCTGAGTGCAAAGACCGCACCAGATCACTACCCACCCCTGGGGCTCAGCAGCGGCTCCCCGGCTCCAGGAGTTGCTCCTCAGGACTCTGCCAACTGCAACGAGGTGAGAGGCAGCCCCCTCTCCCTTCCGGGCACTGCGCACCGGGGAACAAACCTCCAGAATTTCCTCCCTCCATTTTCCATCTTCAGTGCTTTCTTTAATTGTTTTAAATGTTCAAAATATGCTAGAATATTAATATAACTTCAATCTAACTTCAAACTACTTGCCCCATTTGAAAATACGAGTATGTTATTGAATCCCCTATATAATAGCACTCTAATAAACTACAGATAAATACTAAACTACAGATAAAACTACTATCTAAACTACAGATAAATTAGTCTAGCAAGGAAAATTCTTACTAGGACAACACTTTTAATCTCAAAAAATTCTGCTGGAGTATAAGCAAGCATGGCATTAACTAGTTATAACAGATTATTTCTACTTACTAGCTTTAATGGAGTATGGAGCTTTAATGGACAAATTTTATCTTCCCTGTTAGGCAGTTTAATTCTTTCTAGGATTTCCTTAAATACCAGAATATCCAAGACATTGTGTTAAACTATTTTTAACTAATTTAAACTAAGTTTTCTACCTCCCTCAAAATACCTAAACCTATACTCTCAGTCTCTGCAAATGTTTTCTATTTCTTATCCTCAGTTGAACTCTTTCTCACCAAAGTATTTATGACGTCTTGTAGGCAAACCTTAGCAATGACAGTGCAACTTTGCCCTCTTCGGCTGTCAGCAATCTTCAGCAGAACTTGCTTAAAATCTTGAGCCACCTAACCTCAAAACAATACAAACTCTATGAGTAACCTCATTCCAAAATATCAGAGATGTACTCTCTATCAAAGACACATCCCCTTCTCTAAACTAAGAGGCTAGTCTGTCTCTCAGAAGTCATTCAGTGAGTATTTAGCTGTCACATTAGGTCCAAAGACTAAATTTTTCAGTGACTGTAAAAGCATCTGTAAAATCCACAACTTGACAGACTTCATTCTGGGTTCCTAGGTTTCTCTTTAACATGCTTATCATCCCACTGTTCATAAGCTAAATCCCTTTATTTGTACCTGAGTTACCACAACAGCCTTTCCTCTTGCTCTAGCTGGAACAGAAAATGCAATTCTGAGGTATTCAGCACACAGCTGCAAAAATAATTTTCCTTCATCATAGCTTAGTATGCATTACCTTTTCCTGTCTTTCCAATGAACTGACCCTGCAGAGAGCAGGAGGGGGAATGGATCACCTCCCAAGGTCCCTTCCAACTTCAGATATCCTGTAGCTTTCTCTTCTTGCACCTACTGCTTGGTCCTCACCCTTAAGGGACTTCCAGGCAATTCCCTATTTGTTAGCCCTCACTCAGCACCGAGAGGCTACCCTGAGCTCTGAGTACCCAGCAGCGCCAACTTCCATTATCCACTTGTTGAATTTTCACTTGAGCATATTCATCCTCTTTTCCATATTTGCCTGATGCTTAGAAAGTTTCCTGATAAGCACCCATAAAGGCATTTCATTATTCTCCTTTGTGTCTTAAAACTCTCTGCTGCAAGGTCTACAAAAAAGAAACTTGGCAATTTTTGTTGCTATTGTGCTAATACCACCGACACAAACACACACACACACACCACAGAGGTTAAAAAAAAAAAAAAAAACCACCAGCAGTCAGTTATATTAGGATTATCTGGACAGTTGCATTTATCATACATAACAAAAGTTAGCAGGAGAATCAGAGTTTTTCTGACCAACAGCCCAAGATATACTTTTTACTACACATATTTAGCAGTTTGTATAGAGATGATTAGTCTATAGCCACAAACTCGTAAAGCAGACAATGATTATGTTAAATGTGAGACGAATTCAAGACAGCATGCTACACAGCAAAAACAGAAATTTAAAAATAATTTAAGTTTTTTATTTATTTATTTTACCATTTTTAATCTGTGTGAAACTTGAGAAAGCCTGGCAATATCTTCGAGCTCCAGAAAGGAAATGATGTACAGGAGCAATGGGACAGGAAGCCGTTCCAGGAAGTCAAATTTACCTCGGCACAGATTGAGGACATGTTCCAGAACTTTGGCACCAAATATTATAGCAATTTGAACTGTGATTAAAAAAAAATCCAAACAAACAACAGTTTTATAAAAACCTGAAATTTCTTCCCAATAATCCCATATTTTTTATATATATTTTCAAAAAAAAATTGTCCTGAAAGTTTTGGATGATCTCTTGGAGTAAAAAAAGAACACATAGTATCTAATATTGAACAATAATATATAATATTTCTTTGTGCTCAGACTAGTTACATCCAAGTAAAAGTAGACTATAATTAAGAATTGCACATTGTCTAGTATAGAGCAAACTTGTCTGAGCTGAGAAACAAAAATAGCAGATCTGAACTAAAGCTTGTCCAGATTNGGAAGTTAGAAAAACAACCAGAAAAGCAATTCAGTTGCATGTTTTAGGGAAAACAATGGCTATCATGCCAGGAGGCCCTCTAGTTCTGCTTCTTACCTTATGTGGGTTCAAATTAATTTCAGTGGTTTAACTGAAGAGAGTATCGGCCAGTGTGACATTTTGTGACTCATCCACTTTGTGATCAATTACAACCCCAAATTCTTTTCTATAGATCTGCTACTTAGTAAGATACTCCCCATCCTCTAGTTATATGACTGATTATTTCTGCTTCAATGTCCAACTGGAACTTGCTCTTTTGAATATAACAACACTTCTTTATCTCATTCATCTGCATTATCAACATGCTTTAATAAAAACACTCATTCATTACAAAGTAGGATCTTGAATTCAGTCCAATGTGCTTTTAATCAGTGGTAAATTTTGAAACTTCATCTTGTTCCTAAGAAAAAATTAATATAATTACCTAGATATATAATTGCTATTGGAATTGCTATTTTATTTACAATGCAGTGTTTCTAATTTTTTTTTTTTTTAAAGTCAACAGCAGTGTATTTTTTGATACCTGTTACCATCATAAAGAGAGAGATAATCACAATCATGCAAGCTGAGAGTTTATCAAGTCCCTTATCACATCCTATTCCTATGTCTTCCAGAATATTTTACCAGATTAGTTAAAAAAGACAGGCTTATGTTAATATGTTTGAAAGCCTTTCAAATTCTAGGATTTCACAGTTAGGATTAATTGCTGAATGACTCTTCTTCTCTGTTCCAAATATTCCTAATGATTTAAAAGAGCTCACTAATCTTTCATGTCTTTCCATAAGTGGCCCAATACTTTTTTGGGGGCGCTTTATTACAAGTTCATATACAGCCTGGTTTTGGTTATCATTTGTTTTGTTGCTTTTCAAGTATTTCTGGTCTATGTAGTTGGTTATTTTGCTCAACTTCCTTATACAAGTACCAAAATAATCTGCATACTTGACTAAAAAATTTGCTGACTGATCTAATTCAAACTGGTAGATAATAATGATCCAACTCTTGGCACACTACAAATAACAACAATGATGTTCATAATGTGCTGATTAAATTATTAAACAAACTACCATGTGAATATTTACTGCTGTTTAAGGTTTTCTTGAGAGTTGACCATTTATTTCTATGAAGAATAATATATAACAACATGATCTGATTTGGATGTTTTGAAATATATTTACCTATATTTATCTTAGTTCATCATTAGATGCAGATACATCAGTAAACTGTGACATGATATTGAACTCCAAGTTCTCTCCAATGTTATTATCCTTAAGAGTGCTGCATAGTGAGGAATGATTTGTACTTTTTGTTTAATCATCCAGAAATGTAAATAGACATCTCTTCTCTAGCTTACACTATCATGAATTAATAATGAGCTTAATTCATTAATGAATTTGAAATTTCTTTGAAAAAAGAAAGAACATAATGAAGATCTAGTCATACACACACAAAAAAATCCTCCTCTCAATCACAATAGAAAAAAAAAAAAAAAAATCTTACTTCATTGTCCAAAAACAAAAAAGGGGAAAAAGAGGGGAGAAGAGGCAGATATTCCAGACTATTTTACTGTTGAATTTTATGCTACAAAGGTGGCTTTCTTTCTACACATTCTGCAACATTCTCTTTGCTGACAAAAATTAAAAACTGAATATAACCAAAAAAAGCATATTAACATATACAGTGAACTAAATATGTTCTGTCCATTGGTATGGAAGTAATATTTTAGAAGCTTTTAGGTTTAGCAGCATGCAGCACATTTAGGTCTCCACCTGGCATGCATCAGTAACAAAAAAATCAATGCAAAATTGAGCACATGAAAATAGACATGGCTGTATACAGCAGTAAATTTACTAATGAGATTGGTATTTATAATAAAAATGTTTACTTCTCTAGTTTTCTCCAAAATACTTCAGGTGCCTGTAAAGAATGTTGATAGAATGTTTCATTTGCAGCAAAATTATTTCTTCTTGTCTCATTAGAAACAAATTAAACACTGTTTTTGCAACACTTTCTCTGTAGAAGTCACCAACATGTCATGATAAAAATCCCCAAAATCAATTCCAGGAAACAAGAAAAGGAAATACTAATACTTAATACTAGATAAACATTAAGCTTGTAAGAGTGCACTAAATATTTAGCAGCAAACCATGGGTCCAGTGAGAGTTATTGTCCTTGAACCCTACATTTACATAAATTTTAGTAAGAATACTAAGGGTATTATTCTAGTCTATGTATTTTTTGAAAATTTCAGAAATAATATCTATGAATACTTAGGGAAACTGTAGCATGGCTTCTGTAACAGGAGCTGAAAGGAGATGTTAAAAGCATCTGATTGCTGTGTAAACAGCTAGAGATACAGCCAGAAGTAACATTAATGTAATTTCTAAAAAAAAAAAAAAAAAAAAAAAAAAAAAAAAAAGTAAATATATACTTGTAATGCTATTCTTTAAATAACGTTATTCTGGAATTAAAGCATTTGTATTTTTTACTATTTTTTTTTTTTAACTGAAAAATCAGGCAGTGGAAGGAACATGATTTTAAAGATAATTTTAGCAGAAGGAAAACACAACTAAAAATCAGGAAAGAACACTAGCAGTGACTTTCTAGAGCTCCAGTGAGATAGGAAACCTTAGAACCACAGATTATACTTCTCAAGAAAAAGCAGGCAGATCTTATTTGTAGTTTGCTAGAAACACACAGGATAATGGTAGAAAAACAGGCATGTAAGCAATAATTTAACTCTTTGAACCATGTACCAAGCATTCTAATACAAATGTTCCACTGTTAAATTAGATTAATATTAAATACTACTTTATGAGAGGAAAAATCCTCAGATTTAGAATATAAAAGCACTAAAACCTATTGCTAAAATTCAGCTATAAATTCAATGTAACTGTTGGCAAAAAAAAAAAGTATACAAACTACTTCCTATGTCAAATTAGTAAGCAGTGCAACTCTTCTCTTCTTTGCTTCTTAAATAATAGCAAAAAAAAAAAAAAAAAAAAAAAAAAAAAAAAAAAACCCACACACAAAAAAACACCACACCAAAAAACTATAATATAAAGACTCTTTGAGCATTTGACTACTAACCAAATCTAAAGATCTAAAAGCAGTCATTTTTCTATTGCTTCTAGTCAAAACAAGAGTAATTACTGGAATTAAAGATTTGCTTTTGTGCGTGTGTGCGTGTGCGTGTGTGTGTGCGCGCGCGCGTGTGTGTGTGTGTGTGTGTGTGTGTGTCAGACTTTTTCCACAGCTTGGGCCCTTCCCGTCTCCCTTGCCCGTTCTCTTACGGCTCGGGACTGGCACTGACCGCGCAGCCCTCCTGGCCCTGGCCGCGCTCAGGGTGGTCATTGGCAGCCTCCCCATCCCCATTGCCTAATGCACTGTGCTTATTTCAGTCAGATTTGCTTGAAATCTACAGACAATTTCCAAAGTTACAGTGGGGGTGAGAAATGCACCCTAAACAAAAATCCCAAATGTATTAGCTCACCAGGGGATGGGGAAAAAAAAAATTCCTGTGAAGACCACTCATTAGCTGTAGCAAATGTCACCTCTTACCAAGTCGCAAGCCTGAATCGGTTTATTTCAATCTCTACATATGAAATGGATGTATTTACTCTTGGAACCAGAAGGAACTTTTTCATTAAGGAAAGAGCATTGCCCTCCGTCCTACCATCCAAGATGCCTTTACTGACTGGGACAGCATTCCTGCTCTGCCTAGATGTAAACCAGATAATGCCTGCCAAAGCAGTTTATGAGGAAGACCATGTTGTATCATCCCTGCTGGAGCAGGGGGTTGGACTAGATAATCTATAGAGGTCCCGTCCAACCTCAGCCATTCTGTGATTTGGAAGAACATGTCTTTACAAATCATCATTAAAAAAATATGAAGTCATATCTGTAACCAAAGGACTTATAGGTCTGCCCATAACAAGAATATGAGTGCAACTTGTAAGAAAAGTTCACCACAGCAAGGTATGTGAGAGCTACGTAGTCTCAGATCTCAGTCGAACACCTGAGGTGCAGCTATGCAGGTCTCCATTTCAGAGCAGGTCACAGCCCAGAGCTCAGCTGCTCCCTGCAGCTACTGACTCAACCCAACAGTGACACACAGCACTGTGTCCCCGACGGCTCACTGACAACAACCCTCTCGAATCAACAAGGACTCTTTAGCTACTTATCGAATCCCGGATTTCTGGGCTTAGAAAGATAGCCCTATAAACCTGTGTTTTGACTGCCTTCCTTATTCTGGCTGCCTATTTCTATCCTCATGTTACACTCTTTGCATCACCACCCCTTCTCATGTTGCTTATGTTAAGACAGATGGGAATCCAACATGCCTCATGACATGGCCATAAAGATAATTGTGCTGGTACGGCACAGAGCATTACAAGGGATTACTTAGTTATTGGCAATGAAAAAACTTTTATGGTCTCTTCTGTCACTAACTCTGTCATTTTCTTATAACGAATCTATCAGGATGCTGACATTTAATCTCATGTTTACAGTTACTGTTAGGCCTTTTTGATTTTCCAATATGCATTCAATAATCCATATTAGCAGATCTGTATACAAAAGCCTGACAAATAAAAAAGTCTCATATCTTTTTATGACAATTATTACACATTAATATTTCTGGAATATTTCATTATATACCACAGCAAATATGTAATTATTTTATCACCTTACTTTGAAGAGATGAATCATCCAAAAAATCCTCATGGGATTCTTTAATTTCTCCAGGTCTTGCTTCACGACATTCATTCCTAAGAGAGATTCTCCACCACCTGAAAACGACCTACAATTGGTGAAGAAGAAAAAGGAAGTAGTAATGAGCACCAAGTATCACAAGATAAGTATGTTACTATGATTTAGCACTCTAGTTATGCAATTATAACTGCATTCCCAAGAACATAAAGTTAAGGCATCGGGCAGTGGTTATATTACCAGTCACCTTACCAAGAACTTTGAAGGAATAAACATCCCATAATACGTCTAGCAAAACGTGAAATATTTTATGTACAAACACAATATGATTACAACCCTGCATGCAAATTGTTTGTAGAAATTAAAAAAATATGTAATGACACCAACTTGAAAAACTATAAATATTCCCTTTTAATTTTCCCTTTAGTGGCACGAGTACAATTAATTAGACAAAAAGTTACATAAATCAATACAGCCACGCAGTTACTCAAGGGTTCAAAAGTGCCATCACTAAAAGCTGAATTGTAATTTTAACATTTTGTTGTTAGGAGCCAGTTGAAATAAATAGGGCTGTTCAAACCTCAGAATTTAGACTGCCATAAAACTCTTATGAAGAGCCAGAGTGAGGCTACATTTCTGCATCCACACAGGTTTAGCTAAAGTAAAAGCTATTTTGGTTGTTGAAACACAGTAACAGACACACAGGTGATTGTTTCAGATATAGCTACTAACATCCTCTTGTGATTGTCTTAAAAGCAACCACACAAATCTGGTAGAACTGAAGATTCACTTAAGCTTTTTCTCCCTTTCTCCAGAAAAAAGGTTATGCTCTTGTCAAGAAAAAATACCTTTGGTAGAAATAACTAATCCCGCATCATTCTGAATTAAAGAAAATGCTAGTTACATCTTATACATGAAATATCAGATTTTACAAGTATTATGAAAGTCTATACCATGATCTTTGCACATTTACACATCAGCTTATTTCTAATAATTCCCTGAATGCCCTTTAAACAAAGAATAATTGAGAATATTTACTATATATAAAATTGTAAATACAAATAAATTAAGCAAGCTGGTCTGCAAGACCAATCTCCCTCCTAATTATAAGGCATCAGCAGAAAGTCTTAGTATTTTCACCAGAGTAAATCTCCAACCCTTCTGGTGGAATGAAGCTGGCAAGCTCTTATTGCTGAAAAACAGTTGCTCCTACAGATTTTTTTAAATTTCTGAGCAGCTACTGAAAGACAATGTCCCTATCTGACTTCCTAAAACAAAGTAGCTAGGAAAAAATGCTCTTCTACACATCTTAATTCAGCTGTGAAACAGTACTGTTATTTGTACATATCTGCACCTCCTGCACTTTAAATCAACTTTTTATTAAAAAAAAAATTAAGCACTCTGTTTTAGATGGTAATAAAAACATTATAAATGCAAGTATACATAAATATGGACTTTAAGATTTGCATAAGAAAATGGTTCTTGCAATTTGCAGCAATTTAAAGAGAAAACTGAATTATCTGGATTAAGTAATCACCCTTACATACATTACTACTTCTTGAAATTCATATTAAAAATAGTGCATTAAAATGTATTGAGTGAAATTCAAGTTGAAACAGACCATTAGGATGCATTTAAAATTAAGTCCCATTCTTAAAAGATTTTTTTTAGAGTAAATCCGGAGGAAATAGTCACATAATGATATTATAGTAAAATACACATAGGCACTGTAAACCTGCATCTTCCTGTAGAGATCTAGTAGCTAATGATGCATCTCCAGCCTTTGCAGCTTGCAGAAAGTAACAAACCAACTCTTCAAAAAACAACCTTTGGACTTGATTACAAATTCCATGAACTCATCCAGAACTATTACAATGCAAAGCAAACTGCCTACAGTCTTGGAGAAAGAAAAATTCAAGACGGTTTTCTGATTTAAAGTATTTATCATACCTGGAAGTACTTGATAAAACAGCAGTTGATAGTTAGAATTGTCTTGACCTTGTTAATTCTAAAGGCTTTTTTTTTTCTTAAAGAAAAGACCCTTTATTTTTCACTCGATTTTGAGCATTTCCAATTAATTGTTACTTTGTTATGATCAGGCAGAGAAAATTATTTTGAGACTCTTGATTTCATTAATGTGCAAGAACATGAATGCTGTTTGTGAGCAAATGGCAGCCTGGCAGAATGGGCTAAACCATTCTGAGGAAAATGTAGGTTTGCTTGTACATCTCAGAACTGCAAGCAGGCCAAAACTGCTCCACTGCAGAAGGTCAAAGGGTCTTTCAAGAGGCAGCAGTTACTGAAGCTTCATTTATTCAGAGTTCCTAGAAACGTTCAAAGGAAATCCTTCTAGGAATAAGAGCACAAAGTGGATCACATCTAGGCCCATCAGTGCAAGAGTTCAGCAATATGAAAATAAACTAAACCCATGCAAATACGCCATTTTACACTGAAGTCATTAACTGTTTGAATCTAATAGGTATGAGCTGCTTGTTATGCCTGTGATTTCAGATGCTTTCTTGCTCTGCATCTGGCAAAACATAACCAGACTTTTTTTGCAAGTATGAAATAGGGATTACATCACCTGTGCTTTATTTGACAACTGCTATGCAAGCCTAGGCTTGCATTTGCAATAGGATGGAAAGTCATGTACATTTACTCTCATTGTCTACATTCATAGGATCAATAGTAGTTCCCCTTTCACATCCTGTGACATCCCAAAAACAGCAGGTGCCTTAAGATATCACTTGTAACAACTTGTAATAAAATTTGTTTTAGAATAAAAGTATGTCCAGCATTTTTGGACCTTCAAATTCTCATCATCTGCTCAGGGCAGAGACTGAGCAAGCTTTTGCCCTGAGCTTTGAAGTCATGTGCTTTGAATGATGGGCATACCTGAACTAAGACAGGGCATATCTGACAGGCAGGAAAGCTGTCTCCATGTCTCCTCTCAGAAGCATCACTACAGAACAAGGGTGGTATGACTACTTTCTACCATCCTATTCTCCTCCACTACTGCTCTTGCATGGCTCTAGTGCTTTTTATACTGTGGCAAATTAAGTGACCTAAATCACCAAGACCTAAATTGGAAAAAAATAAAAATTGTTCTCTTACTAGTTTAGCTTGCTGAAACAGGTTAGCAAATAGCCCAATAAGCATCATGGCCAATGCAAAGTAGGGAAAAGGACTCTGTATCAGGAGAGCAGAGGGAGAAAGGCATCAGTTTAGGATTAAGGAAAAAAAAAAAAAAATCAGGAATTAAATAGTAAACATTTAAATAGAGCAAAACAAACAAACAAAAAACCATCATTTTAACTCACAGTAAAGTTGCACAAAATGGAGTGACACTATACCAAGGAGGAGGTGGTCTTCTCCATGAGCTTTTTCCTCTCTTCGATCTGTGAGGAGTCCACAAATCCATCCCTGGACTACTTAATGACCAACTTCTCAATGGCCTCACCATTAAACGAGCCCCCTCCTCCCCTCCCAAAAGGGAACACAGTTTTCTGCAAGTTTTGATTAGTATCAGTTCATTTGCCTGTGAGACTGCAAATCTTGAGGTTGTCCAAGGAAGTCTTAGCCCTTCTCCTGTACAGGAGTACTTGTATGGTGATACAAGAGACCTTCTTAATGCTCAAACTCTCAAATTCAGTAGTTATTTCACATTTTTTTTTAGCTTTGTGTATTTCTCAGCGCAACTAAATTCAAGTACAGAACAACTGATTTGAGAACTTCAGTAAAGCATTTAACTCTTATAAGACACAGAAGAGAAACTGCAAGCCTAACTTCTCAAATGCAGAGCCCTAGTAACAGGGTATGCTCAATTCACTGTGAATCTGGAGCCCTGGGACTCCCTGGATTCGAGGAACAAAAGCATATGACCCACATATGACTCCAAAATAGAGGCCTACAGCTACTGAGCCCCAGAAAAGTCCTGGAAAGGATAAAGCTGATGTTTGGTAGCATTTAAGTATGGTCTGGTTTTCAGGCTTCCCATCATACAGTTTTGTATCACACAGTTTAGATATACCAAAGATTTTCAACTGCAAAACTTAATATGCCAGCCTAAAGGAAATGATTTACAAGAAAAAAAAAAAAAAAAAAAAAAAAAAAAAAAAAAAAAAAAAGTATATATCCTCAGACCAATATCAGAATGAAATTTTGGGTAAAAGCTCATTCTTGAAAGCTTGCACAGATTATTCTCAGAATCAGACCAGTTATTAATTTAAAAATCATACTTTTTTTTTGCATCAGAAACAATGCTACTAAAATTCTGTAAAAAAAAAAAAAAAGAAAAAAAAAGGTTGTTCATGTCTTAATTTCAATTTAATATTTACCTTGATAGTGAATTCACCCTTAATATATATGTATAAACACATTCCTTGCTCCCTGTGAAAGTCTCTCATTTCATTTGTGCAGGTCTTTCTCTGTTAATAGCATTTCAGTAATGCATTATCAGCAGTAAAATGACAGTGAGAGGGAAGCAGTGCAGGTATTTTTCCAAATAACAACAGTTAGATGCAAGCAAATCTTATTAATGTAACCTATAAACAATAAATGTAGGTTTCAAGTAAGTAATAGTTTGAGGGAGTGAAAGTCCACATACTTCCTTCCCCTACTTCTGCTTTAGAGGAAAAAATAATAAGAAAAAGCCCCTACTGTTAATGACAGGAAAAGAGAAAACAATTTGGTTAACAAACAAAAAGAAAAAATAATTGTAGCAGAGTGCAATGATAAAGACAATGCTAGATGGAAAGAAATACAATCTTCTGGAGTAATTTAAAAATTACTGTGTGTGTTGCTATCAGCAAGCATTTCAAATCACTGAAGAAGTACCTCTGTTCCAAAATACTATATACAGAAACTACAAAGCCTTCCCTCCCCACTATCCTACATATTCAAAAAGATCAAGTCACTTCACCTAAGGGATTAGCTCATGGGGAGGGGATTCAGCTGCCCAACACTTGCCAAAGGCTTCCACTTAAGGTATCTGAAAAATATTTCAGAGAAATATAGGAGAAAGAGGGAATAAAAAGCCTGGAGGGAAAAAAAAAAAAAAAGTCTTCTCCTTTGGGGAATGCAAAAATCTTTAAGTTTCAACAAAAATCTTTTGCCTTAACATCATCTCTGCTTTTCCTCTCAGTTACATCCATGCTTTATTTCCTGTATTTGGATCTTGCTTCATCTGCTTTCCCAGAGCTTGCAGGAGAGAAAAAAAAAAAAAAAAAAAGGAAAAAAAAGAAAAAAAAAGTGGGGGGGTGAACAATGCTTGTCATGGATACCTAGCATGCAGGTGCTTTGGGGGGTAACTTCTGCCTTTCTGCAGACCTGTGCATACAGATCAGAGGAAACAACACAAGATCAGGACAAGGAGAGACAATGTGGGAGAGAGGGGTGTGAGCTGAGAGGAAAGCAACCCTATCACAGGGAATAAAGAATTATTCTTGAGGATCAGAGTCTTCAATTATGTGCATGATACTTGCCATTTATTAACGTGATTAAACAGGCAGACTAGATAAGACTGCCACAAAGAGCTTTTTCCACTATTTAACAGAACAAAGGATGCTAGCTAAGTGTGAGACATAACATTCCTGCCTAGATGGATAAGGCACCGACAGGTTTCATCTGAAGCAGTTTCCTCCTCCTTCCACCAGTTTCAAGGTCCCTTTGTTACAGATGCAGGGGTGGTCTATGCTTTATGGTTTTTTTTTTTTTTTTTTTTTTTTTTTTAAGAGAGAGAAAGAGAGAATGAAAATCAAGTAAGAGATCACAGATTCCCCTACTCTGTGTATAAAAGCTCAACTATCCCCCACAAGTCCCTTCTTGGATAGCTCTTACCATCCTGAACTGTATAGACCTGCAATCTAATGTCTGCTGCCTGCTGCAAACTGCTTTGCTGTATTCTTATGTGGCCAGCTTGCTTGACTGACAGGAAGGTCCATTACATTCCTCTTATACCTGACTCCTACCCAGCTCTCCAATTACTCAGAAAAAGTTGAGCAGACAGATAAGCCCTTTTTCCTCCAAGAGTTATCAGCCAAGTAGCACAGGTTCCTATGCTCCGAAAAGTTTTTCTTCTCTCCTCTCACTCTCCTTTCTTTCTCTGTTTCTTCAAACACTGATTTGGTCCTGTCCAAAGTTAATTTTTTGTTTTCTGTGAAACTGTTACCGTATTTGTTACCAGTAGGATCGGAGTCACTATAAACTGCTTCGGAAGCAACAACTGTACAGTTCAGCTGTAGTGCCAAGTTCATTCACGCTGGTTTTTCCTTCAGTGTAAACTATGGATAAACTTTGAAGTTTATCCATAGCAGCTGCTATGATGATTTGACATGTACGTGTACTAAAAATCTGCATTATTAAAATTAATTTAGGTGTATTTCAGTTTAACATAGATAGTTTGAATTTATTCCTAAAGTAAATCACTACAATAAGATCCCATACATCAGGAAAGGAATTAGAGAAGCTTCGGCAAGCTTGTTTAAAAAGGATTTAAAAAATGAAATTCTTAAATTTTATTTACTTGAGACTATATATCCTAGTACATTGTCTCTGATAAAATCCTGACCTCTTCTAATTTTGTCTACTAATGCTTTTGTTTCTCCTCCCTTTTCTTAAACACATTACTATGTTTATTATAGTACAGCTAGTCAAGTAAATGTATCTGAAGGATTTTCATGAGGAATGTTTCCTTTTACATGGAAAAAGAAACAGAGAAAAATATGGAAATAAGGAAAATATATTCATATTTAAAAAAGCCAACAGAATAAGATGGAAAAAAAATCTTAATCACTTGAAGCAGGAACAGGGGAAACAAGAAGACAGATAGGAGTGCTTAAAAAAAAAAAAAAAAATTACTCTTGAGGTTTCCCAAGACGAGGATTAGCAGGGATAAGTGAAGCACTACCCAAAGTGAGGCAAGCGAAGAATATAACTAAATCCTTTCATGAAAGAACATGCACTGACAAGAAAAGTACATAAATAACAGGCACTTGGGTACAATAGAAAACTTTCACTTAATTTAGCAGAAGGCAGTGCTGCATGCTTACCTTGAACTATTAAACCTTCATGACCTGAAACTCATTCTTGGTAGGTAGAGCTAGATCAATTGTGATGCCTTTGAAAGAAGCCACAGATGTTAAAGCCAAGCAGGACACTTGAAATACAATAGGAGACTGAACACTGCAATTTAGTGTGGTACCACTGTTCATATGCTAAAAACAAGTTAAGAATGGACAAAAAAACATCCTAGGTTTTAAAAAAAAAAAAAAAAAAAAAAAAAAAAAAAAAAAAAGCTTCCATTTAGTATCTAGGCTTCCATTTCCATTGATGTAAGAAACCAAAGTAACAGCAGATAAAGGTAACAGGCAATTTACTAAAATTATCATTAACATCTTCTTAAGTGAAACCAATAAGAAGAAGCATTCCAGTGCACATTCAAAAAGCGCTTCAAACACTGCCAAAAAGGGATTTTATAAGGCTATACAACCTATGGCAGGCTTGCAAACAGCTGGGCTTTCCATGTAAGAAACACTTGAGGACTCAGTATCAGTTATGTCTCTACTTTAAAATAGTTCATCAATTAATACTTCTCAGGATTAAATATTTAATAACATTTGCAAAAAAGATTTAGAGAGAACTGAGTTTTTAGGGAAGAAAAGCAAAAGAGAACCTTAGATTGTTTTAAATGCTGCCTTCTTCAAAAGGCTTTGATCCACCATTTTAAAAAGCCCTGAACTGCAAACATTTCAGCTGGAAATGTAAGTGCCATTGCAACACATCACAGTAATTACATTTCAGTTGCTGAACGCCCTGTTTTTTCCTGTATCTATTGGTTGCTTCTGCTGGCTTACCTCTTCAGTTACACACCATGATCAAAGACTTCCTCAGTCTTCCCTAAATCATGTGAATAATATCTAGCAACTGCGTGAAGCCAGAGGTGGCACATCATGAAATCAGTGAGACACTACCAGGCACTCACATTTAGCAAAACATAACAACATTGACAAAACAAAGTATTTTGGTTTCAGCCAAAAAGCATCCAGCAGTAAAATCCATATATTTCCAACAGAATATTGTTTCCCCAAACAAATTGTTCCCATTTTCCAAGCAGTTACTTGAAACTTAAGGCAGACAATAAAAAATCGTTATTTTTAGGCAAACAATCCTCCAAACAAATCCTCCAAACAAATAGTTCATAACAAAATTAGTTTGTTTACGCTCCTCTGGTGAATTTTGTGCCCTCTTTTTGTTCTGATGAAAATGTCAGGTAAACAATTTGGACAGAATTGATCCAGCAGGCAATAACTGGCATGGCATCCTTCAGTTTCAAATGCAAATAAAATATTCCAATTTTGAAAAGGTCTTCCTTTTGTAGTCTTCATGTTTTCTACCCCTTTCTTGGCATCATAGAACTCCTTCCACCTCCCATAAATCTGATTTTAAGATCCATCTCGTGAAAAAAAAAAAAAAGTTTCACATAACACAAAATTAATTTCAACTTAATTACTACTGTAATATCTGTTAATTTTTTTTGCAGTGCCTCTGGCTTAATCACTTCAAACTGAAGCTTCTGTTAATCAAATAGCTCCTATATCAAGTGTCATTATTAAGATTTAAAAAGAAGCTCCATAATATAGAGGGAATATTGAGATAATTTTATAGCACCATTTTTCAAAATGGAAGAACTACTTTGCAGGTTCAATAGAACCTGAAACTGCTGAAGCAGTAATCAGTCACTCATTAATGTTTCCTGAATTTGCATACAATTTTATTAGCAATGCCAAGATAGCTGGTAGAAGAAAGGAAAAGAATAAATATTTTTCCCTAGCTTATGGAGATGAGCACTTATAGAAGCTGTTAAGAAAAAAACATAAATATCTGACTACTTTTTTTTTTTTTTTTTATTGTAAATGGATTTTAAGTGATTTGAGATCTAAGTGCTGCAGGTTCATAATTTTTGTTCACAGCTAAAAAGGCTAGAAAACAGCTTTGTTCTTCCATCATACTACACTATGCTTGGAATATTTATTAAAAAAAAAAAAAGCTATTTAAGAGGTATGTGAACAATACACAATAGGAGCAGTGACGGAAAAAGAACAAAAAGAATCATCAGAACTGTTTGCCTAGTTCTTATATACACGACAGCTAGCTGAGCAAATAGTGTATATATTTGTTAAAAATACATGATCTAGCTGCTAATCTTTGACCATACAAACAAATCTACTTGGTACTACATTTGGTAAAACATAGTTATTTCAATTGTTATACAAGTAGATCATACATGGCATATTGCATAGAACATTAGTTTTTGTATACATATGTTGCAATTCTTTAATCATTAAGTAGCTAAACATTTTACTAACGCAACACAATCCTCTTCTCAGCATTTGTTAAATGGTGACAGATGCTAGTATTAATTACACATTTAGTAGATAATTTTCCCATTATGTTCCTTTTGTTTTCAGCCTCATCTTTCCAGTTATGAGCCTGTCCCATAAGCAAACTAAGCACCAGACTTTTCCCCCTCCTTGCCCATTCCTTGTTCGACCAAAATAAATGGCCGGACTCTTCTATGCTAGTCTACCATCTGGATTCCTCTATCTTGCAATTTTCAAAGCCTGCATTTACAATCCATTAGACAATTCACAAGAAACTTTGATTTGGAAGTTTTGTTTGTTTGTTTGTTTTTTAAATGTCATCTCCTATTTAATGTTGGAAGTTATAGTTTTATTGCCCACTTTATGCCAACAAATTGAGTCCATTGTGGTTTGTAACAAACCTTGGCAAATTTTAAGTGGCATATCAGAAACTGATTTGACATTTCAGAAGTGACTGAAGAATATGCATGAAGAAAGATAGATGGCAAGGCACATGCTAAACAGCTCTCCCTTCTTGTTGGCACTTCTACAACAGGAAATACTCCTATTATGCATAAATGAATATACACTCGCTCAAATACTATCCATTCTTAAAACAAACCAGGATTTTATGGACAAGCATCTTCTTTTTGTTAAGTATGTTTATCATGGCCAGTACATCTTGACAGTGACTCAAAACACATTTGCAATAATAATAAAACTTGAACATTCTTGCATAATACAAAAGAGCAAAGAATCAGTAAATGAAGACATCTCTTTTCAGTGCCCTTCTTTGTATGGGACATGCATATATCAGCACAGCAGCAGCATATTGGAGAAGTGGTATGAAATGGAAAAGTACAAATGGCAAGGTCATTCATTTAGCAAGAGTAATTTCTGAATTTTCAACATTAACCCAAACCTTATAAATTTGAAGTTGGCAGAGAAAGATGTTAGCATAATAATTGGTCAGAGGATTATCAAGAATCACTAACGTAATTTTGGTAGAAAAAATATTAACACAATCTCACTATTTAGATCACAGATTTTTTTCCAGAAGATCCAGGCTTTGCACAATGCACTCATAAGAGCTCATCACTATTGCTGAGAGAGAAGAAAATAAAAAAAGAGTTATAACAGGAAGAAATGGAGAGAAAAGACACAAGAGTGCTCAGGAAATAGAGTCCATTTCACAAGTGGAGTCTGAAAACAAAAACAAAATTGCTGGTTTATTCAGACAAAAAAAAAGCAAAGAAAAAATCAAAAGGACAAAATTATTAAAAAAGCAGCATGTTGTTAGACAAATACTAGATAAATAGAGTAGAAGAACAGTCTAAGCTAAAAGCCATCCATACACACTAAGCTGTACATCAGTAAGTATAACTGCATTTCTAGCCATCAGAGAAGGTGTAACATGGAGCATTTGTTCCACGAGGACTCATGAGGGAAGAGCCTTGCTGTCCTTGAAACTCAAGTGCCATCTGTACTAGGAAGATCTATTATCTGTCTGAATGAAACAGCAGGGACTATGACTTGATAACTTAACAGGTCTCTTCGAGTCTTACATTCCTGCAGTGGGTGCCCACACAGGAGGAATATGTGGGATAGTTTCCCAGCATTTGTAAAGTTACCACAACCTTAAAAACAAACAAACTACTTGATGAAAAAAAGGCAAACAAACAAAAAAAAAGCGACACACCACCTTTTTGCCAATGGTTCAACAACTCTCTCCTTTACACAGTCTACCTCCTTGAGGTGTAGGCTGTAAATACTCACATGAGCCCCTCTATTCCTCAGTAGATTATTTCTAGTAAAGTCATCTGCAGTAAGTTATAAGCTCCCTACTCTTCCTTAATCCTCCCCCAACGGACCTTTTGCAGAAATGAGCTGCTTCATTTCTTTCATAACCTTCCTTCCTAACTTCATACAGAAATTGTGTCCTTGCTCAGGAGTAATTAATACATTTATTTGTAAAGCCCTCATTAACAGCTATATATTTGAAATGTAGTTGGATTTGTTTCTGGTATTGAAGAACTCCCTTACTCTGTAAAAATAAAGTTACCAAGAGGATCTGTAGAAACTTCAGGTAACACTTCGGCCACAAAAACATTCATGCAGACCAGTGAGTGAATTTCTAGCTGTTTCCCTCCCTTTCAAACAACTGTTTTAATTTCATCAGTTAAAGAGCTCAGAGTAGTCTGCACTTCTGTTTCCAATATCTTGTTTGCAGGCAGCAGGAGCAACAGCCTTGCTTTCTTTCTTTCAGGTGTCCTGATTTCTCTGGATTATCAGGTTGCTGCACAAACATGCAGCACACCTTGCCACTATTGCAAATGATAATACTGAGAGTAATAAACAAACATAGGTTCTGGCATATTTTTGCAATAACAACATAAGTCATATGCTGAGAATGTGTGCGCATGCAGTATCATACTCTTGCCTCCTGTATATGCTTTGACTGTTGCTCCGAACTTAAGCTGACACTTAAAGGTTTGCTGAAACTAACTCTGTTCTCAGAGATGTTCTTTTTTTTTTTTTCCTAAATTAGAGCAATCCCAATTAATTTATTTTTAATTATGCAATACCTAGCAGCTTGGGACTCCTGCACTGATCATGAGGCAGTAGCCAGACTTTAAAAATACCTTCTGGAGGATATCCCTAACATATCATATTGCATGAGGCTGGGGAGGGGGGAAGAGAAGGAAGGGAAAAAAAAAAAAAAAAAAAAAAAAAAGCCAGTTTGCTTCAGTGAAGGAGGCATTTCCCAGGGATTGTCTGAAGACAAAGCCTGCTGTGGCTGTGCCCCATAACACCTGTGTCTTCCCAGATACGGCCTTCTCCTCCAAATGAAAGATTTGTCCTAACAAACTCTAAAGACATTCTATATTCATACACAGTTTCCACTTCTAAAATTCTGTGACTTGTTAGCCAACAGATAGCTGAACATTCTGTCCTTGACCCAGGTATATGCTCTGTAACTGTATAACACATGCCAATTAAACTAATGCTTTCACCCTAAAAGAGTAGCATTTTACTGCTCATATAGAGCCCAGGGAGGCAATCCACAGTAGGCATAGAAATGTGGGAGCCTTCACACAAATCCACCATGAAGCTACACACTCCCTTTTTAAATAGACAATGGGCTGTTTTGAAAAACATTGATCTAGAAGAATGGGACTATTCAAAGTAGCAAAGTCTACAATTCATATAACTATGTGTAAGGTTGGAGGCTTAGACTGTAAGGTCTTTCAGGCAGTGACTATCATTTATTGGGAGACTACAGAAGAACACACTGGGAACACAAACCAATGACTGACACTCCTAGATGCTACTGCAGCTCTGCTAGATACATTCTACACAATACATAACTTGGCACTTAATTGATGCATGTGCTATTAACTACTATTTTTGTCACAGACCTCTTCTCGGGAAATCCCCAACGCTACAGAAAGGCTAACTAGCATCTCCAAGTTTTATGTGTACAGCAGTTAAGGCTGCAAAAATTTATCTGAACCTACTTGAATTAACTATTTCTGAAAAAAAACTATCACTAAATTAGAAAGTTTGCTGGACTCTGATAAGGAAGCTTAGAAATACACATTCTTCAAATGCGTGTGTTTACTGCATCATAATTGAATTGTCTAAGATCATAGAATCAAAATAATTTTTTTCCAAATCATCCAAAATAATTATTTTTCAATTATACTAGCTTCATGATAATGCTTTTATACAGTGAACATTTACAGGATTTTAACTTACTTACACTCACAGCTTGATTTTAGGCTTATATCTAGGCAGCTGAAAACAAAATAAAAGATATCTGAAGTGTTTGATAGGAAACTTGCATTTCAAGCAAAACAAAATTGAAGATAATAAGAAATACGTCTTACTTTTATTAGCCAAGTGCAAAATGAATGTTAAAAAAACATAACACTGAATAACATATTCTATGAGCAAATAGAGTGTTGATATGAATATAATTCTCAGGAAGTCAATGGGACTAGCCCCATATTTCAGGGCTTCAGGTAAGAAAAAGCAAGTATTTCCCAGCTAGGAAAGTGGATAGCATCAAGAAGCTTAAAGCTCCTTCAGGTTGCTTCTAAGGCAACCTCAAGAAGGTGGGAGGGGGGAAAGGGTTGTTGAGAAAGAAACCAACAGGCCCCTCCTGGGCCCTTTCTGAAAAGGCTAGGGACACTTGGAATTTTAATAGAAATGTGTGGCACCAGAGAGACATAAAGAAGCATACAAAATACACATAAACTGGAAATACACCTTAACTTCAGTTTGTCCCCTTAACTCTCCCATTATTATTCTAATTGCAGACCCACATCATCTGTGTATCCTTTCAGTTTATTTAGAGAAAACAAACACCAAATTTTCCCTTAACTTCCAAATGTTTTAGGTTTTCTTGCTCCTCTAAGACATTTTAAGTCTTTCTTAGTTTCAGATATTCATAACTTCTGAACCACAGACCACAGAATCATTAAGGTTGGAAGGGACCTCTAGAGATCATCTAGTCCAACCCCCCTGCACACACAGGGTCACCTAGAGCATGTGGCTCAGGACTGCGTCCAAGCGGGTTTGGAAGATCTCCAGACAAGGAGACCCTACAACCTCTCTGGGTAGCCATTAATATTTAGTCTAAAAATAAATATATAAAGAAACCCACATTCATCTCATATATATGCAAATAATTTCAGCCAACATTAGGTCAAAGGTATGATTTTACTTTCTCACTCTTACAAATTCACATTCAGATTTGTCAAGGGTCATTTCTTTACTAGCAGATATCACTCAGTAGAAATTAATTTAAAATCAGTTACTCATGAACCTTCCAATAAGTTGTTTAGCTGTATAAGCAGAGCAAATATCTTCAAAATCTGTGGAATCTCACCCAGTGATTTTAACCCTACTCATTTCCCTTCATCTGAAAACCAGCCTTGCACACAGAAACATTGAAACCCCCTCAAGTAACATACTGAAAACAGGCAGAACCTCTTTTTGCAACTAGACAATTTAACTTTATATTCCTAGAATGGACTTTTAGACTTCTTATTTGAGGCCTGTTACTCTGAACATGCCTGTCCCTCGAAGAACTGGGCACAACTCATGGAGCTGGGCCTAGTGGTCGTGGTGCTCCCCCCGCCCCTTCCCCAGTCCCGCAGTGGGGCCCGGGCCACAGGGCCCGCCAGGAGGCCGGTGCCAGGGTGAGCGCGCACCTGGCGGCGGGTGACAAGCAGCTGGCAGAAGTCCTTGCTGGGGGCTGGCGCCTGCCCGCACCTCTCGAACAGCTCCTCCTGAAGCAGCGACGCCATTTTGAGACGCCGCAGCCATGGCAACCAGGAAGAGGCGGAGATCACACGGGGTCACCGGCGGCCCAGCCCCCTCTTAAAGGAGCGCGGCCCAGATTAGGGTCGCTGCCGCCATCGCTGTCGCCGCCGCAGGCAGGGTCTGCACTGCCGCTGCCCCCTGCCCGGCGCCCCTCCTGTCCACTCTCAGCCCCGCGCGGCCCGCGCCGCCCTCTCCCGCCCGCGCGGAGCCGGGGTGACGACCCGGCGGAGGGATACCGCGTGCCGAGCGCCGGCG
>VZSV01000033.1:1810436-1826762 GCA_013398735.1 Nothocercus julius
TTTTTTTTTTTTTTTTTTTTTTTTTTTTTTTCCTCTCCCCTCTTTTGTGAATCCTGCCTGTGGTGGTATTTCATGGGCTGAAAACTTGGTTAAGTCTCTATAATGAGTATTCAGCTAGAGTAGATGTAGTAGAACTATGGAGAAAACTGTGACTGAGCTATATCACACAAGTTATAGGTAACTGTAAACTCTTTCTTGCTCAATAACCAATACCTATAGGGAGGAGGAAAAAGAAAAAAGTGGTCCTTGAAATCATGGAATCATTAAGGTTGGAAGGGACCTTTAGAGATCATCTAGTCCAAACACCTTGCACGTGAAGGGTCACCTAGAGCATGTGGCACAGGACCGCATCCAAGCGGGTTTGGAAGATCTCCAGAGAAGGAGACTCCACCACCTCTCTTGGCAATCTTTTTCAGTTCTGTACCAAGGAAAATCTGTCCACCCCATCCCTCTATGGAGAAGACTGGATAACCTTGCCCTGTATGTTAACTGTATTCAGCTTTTGAATAATTCAAGAACAAGATGCTTGTCATGCCTTAATATATTCATACTAGTGAGCAAGTGGATCCAAATATTTTTTCTATAAGCAATTGCATCAAAACTGCAAAAGATCTTGAAACTTTTATATGGATGCTGTATATGCCAATGCGTGAAATCAGGTTTCTCATGTAATTGTGTGAGCCTATGGGAATACGTTTTTCCCTAGTTTATTTTAAATTATTAGTCTACCGAAGAAAGATGATGATATTATTGCAGACAATATCTGCCTGTATTATTTCTATTTCCTCCAAGGTATTATAGTTGGAGTTGTTTGAATATGTGCCTTTAGGGCTTGGTCTTCTGGTAAAAGGCTATTGACTACAATGTTGCAGGAAAATAGCACAGTTTTTTCTATGAAGGATTCAAGCTCTTCCTCTAACATACAAAGACAAGAGGTGTATTTCTTACTAGTCTAAAGTGTATAAAAATTCCTTGAAATGCATAAAGGTGGATATTGGTCCTTAATACCAGTTACTTTGCTTTTGCTTTAGAGATGTATTTCTTTTGATCTGTATCATTTGCTAATGTGGATATATAGATGGCATGAGATTAAATTCAGCCACTTCATTAAATCTGTAGATAAATATTTTCTTTTTTTAGGCCAATATCGTAGAGAGATTTAAATGGTAAAGAGAGTCTGTAGAGATTTGTTGCTTCACATCTAAAATTAGCCACAAAATGCATAATCTGGAATTTAAGGACCACGCCTTCTAAAGTGTGTTAGAGAAGGTTGCTTCCCTTTGGCAATAGATAAGCAACCATAAGCTTTCAGCAAGGCAAGTTTCAGTACTGTCCAAACTGGTATACTTCATTATACTTCTGTTTATATGAATGTTGGAAATAGAACCGCTTTTTTTTTTTTTTTTTTCTTCTTAAACCTTTCTTGTGGCTAAGCAAAGCATTTTTAAAATACAAATTAAAAAGTGACAAGAAGAAAAATCTTATATATAAGGTATATTGTTTGTGCAGTAACTTCACATATTTAATACTGTGAAGTTTGTTAATTTTGTTTTAAATGGGTAGTCATATAGGCTCCTTTGTTATAGCCTTTTTGTTGCTTCTGCTCTTGCATGATGTGTTATAACAGCAGAATCCCTGAAATCTGTGGTGCAATGCAGCATTATGTATATGCACCCAAACCTTCTGAGATGGAGCAAACATACCTGGGAATGCTTCATCTTCTTTTGGGACATACAAGCATATGATAGTTTTATGTGTAACAGCAGTTAAAACAAACAGTAACCGGTAATTGGAATTTACACCAGAAGATTTAAGATCTAAAGATTAGGTTTCCAGCTAGAATCTGCAAGTACTTTGAAGGGTAAGGTTTCTTAATTTAAAGTTTCTCAATTGTCCTCAGACAGCAGTGACCTTTTGAGGATGGTGTGAGAAGTCTCTGCTCTAGATTCTTTCTAGCTTCTGACCAGGAGAAAGCCTGGAACATGAACTGTTATTGGAGGGTTTTGTCTATAGGATTTTCAATAATGAATGTCTGATTCTTGCCAAGAAATCTGTTACAAGAGGTGATGCGAAACTTAGAAATTTGCAGAGCATTTCATGTTAATTCTTCAGAGAAGTTTGGGTTATCTTAAACCTTTTGCATTTTTTCATGTATTTTGAAGATTTATGACCTTGCAACTCTAAATTCCTACTTAGGCCATTGACTATTTCCAAGCCATTAGTATTTTACCTCAAAAGGGAGGAATTGGAAAGTAGTATCGAGGTACACGTGATCTCTTCAAAAACTGGTGCAGATAATGTTTCTTCAGTTATAAGCAGTGCTTCAGTGAGTTGTTGGTGTAGAGGGATGGAAGTGGTTCTGTGTACCAGAACTAAAATGTAGTACTGCAAAAACGGTATTTTTTCCAGTTGTATGAAGTGTCAGTGATACTTATTTTTTTTTTTTTTATAGTCTTACTTCTCTCTTCCAAAACATGGAGAAAGTATTGAAGTTGGATATGAGTTTGACATGAATGACTATCATGCTGTTAGTTGTGTATGAGTGGCTGATACTTTTGCTAAACTTCAAGTTTTCATAATACAGTAAATACTTATTCCTGTTTGTTTTGGATATCCTGGTTTGTTTGGAGGCTACATGAGAAAACAGAGGTCCTCAAAATCTGTATGGTGGATACGAATGCGAGAACAGGATATGGAATAAATCTTAGACTGACCTATTTAGAATATTAAAACAAGAATAATGTGTTGGCAGGTATGCCACTTCCATTCTGAAAGAATTTGTTTCAGAACCAGTCTGGATAACCTGTTAAGTCTTTTATGTGAAGCTTATGTCAAAACTAAATCTAATATTTAAATGTAAATCAGATTGTTCATACTTTTTAGTAGAATCACCTTTAGAAATATTACATTTTAACTTTTCCACGTGAGTTTTTTAACAATACACTGTGCATTCATTTTGTCTATGTAGGCTGAATCCTCTAACACAATACTGCTAGTTGGATTGTGTGAAAAGGGTGGGAAGACAAATGGCGAATTTCTGGAGAGTGAAATTACCTTGCGATCTGCAGCGTTGCTATTTATCCCACATTTGACAGCTAGAAGTTTTGTTTGTTTGTAAGACTTAATACTTGGAAGTGTTTAATGTCTCACTTTGAGCTACTGATGATCCGACTTAGATGAAACACTTTCCTTTTTGTTAATTAACTAACTTCAAAAGATTCAAAACGAACTTCAAAAACATGTTTTTAGTGTGCTCAAAATAATTCTTTGAGGGCAGGTTATAGTTGGTTCTTCATGTTTTTTCTAAGAAAAACTAAGGGCTGGCCATTTCCCAAGGACTCCTTATATAAGCACTGAAAAACAGTGTTATTAGCAAAGCATATTGCTGTGAGCTTTGTGTCTGCCTGTGAATTTAAGTGCATATCAGTGGATAGCTCTGTCCAAGCGAGCAAAGCCCTGGTGCAGGTTATAAAACTGGTGTCTTAAGTTGTGGAAACGCCTCTTCAAAAGCGTAGGAAGCCCTTGGTCTCCCTGGACTTGGACCTCTCAATGGAAACACACAATCGCAAGTAAATATTTCTTCTTTCCTCAGCATTAGTAAGAAGCTCTGATTCTCAGAATACTTGTTGCCAGAATATTTGCTCGATTGCAGCCCCTGAGCAAATGACAGGTTAACAGAGGTAATGGCCACAAACTGAAGTACCCTAAGTTCCCCAGGAATTTTAGGAAAAATTTCTTGACAGTGAGGGTGACAGAGCACTGGAATAGGTTGCCAAGAAAGGTGGTGGAGTCTCCTTTGGATATCTTCAAAACCCACTTGGATGCCGCCCTGTGCTCTAGGTGTCTCTGCTGGAGCAGGGCGGCTGGACTAGATGATTTCTGAAGGTCCCTTCTAACCTTAATGATTCTGTGTTAACAGAGAGTTTGTAACTGGATAGCCTGGAGCTAAAAGCCTTGAATTATTGGCAGAGTGCAGCTTGCTTACAGTACTGCAGTCTTGCAGCAAGCTTCCAGCTGCCTGTGTAGTTATCATAGCACTTTTATTTCTCAAACCTTGCTCCTGTTTCTAGCTCATCAGACCTCTTTTTAACTAGCTTTATGTGTAAGTTAACTCTTAACAAGACTTAAGCAAGCTACCCACAGCCTTGATACAAGCTGGGTCAATGATATTTTTTAGCTGCGGCAAGATTCCTTTAATTGCATCCTGTAGTCTCTCCAAACTGTCAGGCTGTTTGCCATCATAGAAATCTTAGAGGAGGGGGTGGATGTCATGCTCCTTTGGTTTAACTGCTATGCTATTTCATGTCCAGGATTATATTACTCGGATTTTGATCACTTATTACTCTATGGCTAGATTATCATGGAGCTGTTTAGAATTGTGCTCTTGCTTGCACATTCTTTTTATTTTTCTGTCTCTCTTCAAAGATTTAGTTAGTATTGGAATCCTTAAGAGCCTGGGGAAACTTCTGGTGAATAATAGTGCTGCCTTTGCTCCTAGGTTACTGATATTTGGCTAGAAAAAAGTTATTTGAGAACTTGTGGAACTCTTTAACCCCTTTCACTTGCACTTCTGAACAGAACTCTTGGATGTTCAGGGTCACAGGTTGGAAAAAGACATTTCAGTTTTGCTGTCCCCACCTCCCAAGGTTATGAAGCAGGTACTTGTATAGCCCAAATCAAAGGAATAGATATCCTGAATTAATGACACATTAATTCTTGATACTAATCACTGATTTTTGATGCTAATCAGTGTTTGTTTAACTTTGATACCTTGGTTTTTTTTCCCAGCATTTTTACCAAGATAAGTTTGTAGGAGGCTGTGTACAGGTTGTTGGTACTCAGATGTTCTGTACGAGTAGGATATGTGAGCTATGAAGATCTCATAGTTCATCCAGAGAAGCTCAAATGAGCGGTCCTTTGTCCTAGCAAGTATTTATACTATGCTGTGTTTTAAATGCTGATGAGCTATCTCTTCTGAGTCGTGCAGTTGATTTTGAAAATAGACATGGAATATGTGAATATGTTAACTCTAAATATATTTATAGTGGAGTAGTGTGTTTTCTTTTGTCCTCCAGTCACAAGCTTGTGCAGTAAAACACTTCTTTTTGCATGCAGCTAAAAGCTTCTTGAAGAACTTACCTATGTGAAACTGGTTCCTTTCTCTGACATCACAGGTTTCTTGTCTCCTCTGACTTCCTTGAGCAGTAGCATGCATTTCTGCTTTTTTCTTCCTGAACATTGAACTAGTGGGGTTACAGAAATAAGATACCTGGCAAGGCTGAGCCTTCCTACAGAGTGGAAATTGTTGTGATCCTGTTCAAGCACTGGATTCTTCTTAAACTGAAGAGCAAAGAGACTGACTTCTCTAAACACTTTTAACTGCATTAAGTCTTAATGCATGCAATCTTGAAGTTGATGAACGTGTATATATATTTAAGGTCTAGAATTGTGTCTTACTGTGCTACCAATATGCTTAGTGATTATTTAGCAAGTTTGTGCAATAATATGTGAATCTATTCCCACTTCAGGTAGGAGAAAATGTCTGACTTGCTTAACATGAGTAAATAATAGAGTGCTTTAAAATTGAGTTACATTGGAAGCGATTTATAACCAAGCCAAATGATTCTTTTCAAATATTTCCTTAACATAAGGGAATGGGGGAGGGGAGGGGAGTTTAATATCTGTAAATGTTCAAAAAAAAAAAAAAATCCACCTGCAGGTTTGTATCTGTATCTCAGAATCCTGATAGCTTTCTGTTTTGACTTTCTGCTAACAGGTCACACTTAGGGCAGGCAAAACATAAGGCACATAGCCCTCCTGAGAGTAGAAAATCTATTTCAAAGACACCCAAAGTGCAGTCTAATACTACTTCTGAGCAGTCCAAGGGACACTTTTCTAAAAGGTAACTGTGCTTCATATTCATATGTTAACAAGTGTTATCTGCACTTCACAACTGTATTTAATGTGTCTAGGAATATAGAGTTTTTATAAAATGTATGTACGAGTAATAGCTTTTTAACTAAAGTAGGTGTAGCGTTCTGTGAATGTATTTGTGCTTTGCATTTTGTTGGTGCTTATACTTGTAATTCACCAACTCAGAGCGTCCCTTCGGTGGCAGGGAGGGAACAAATTCTGCATAACTAGTCCTGGACGACTTAGTTTCTTGCCTCCTGCATATCTGAGGATTGCCCAGGCAGTTCTGAGTGATATCCTATATTAATTGCAACCTGTGATCTAAAACTTGCCTGCATTTGGCGTAATCATCTTGGTCTTGTCTTTTCTGTCCTTGGCTGCTTACACACTGGAACAGTCTTTTGTCACGTCAAAGAATTTTACCTTTTTTTGTGTGTGATTAATTATCTTTATTTTGACATAAGAGATAAGATAGGTAAGACTGCCACTTTCTAAACACTTCCTTGAACTAGGATCTAGTTATGACTAGTTATGCATTACTGAACACTCCTCGCTCTGTTTTGGAGCTCTATATTCTTAATCACTTAAGCTTCATGATCTGAGTTTTGTTTCTTTGGTCATTTTAAGCAGTTCTACCTTTCTGTGAAAAATTGAAAATAGTAAAATTGATCCAAGTCATCTCTTTTTAAAGAGCAATGTGCCTTTGCTGCCGTTGCAGTTTTCGTGCTAGCAAAGCGTTGGATCTTTCTGTAGTTTTGGACTGAAAGCTGCAATGTGGCTGTCCTCATTCAAGCATGTTTTTTTTCTTGTCTTGGTGTAAACTTAATAGTGGGTGGGGCTTTTTACCTGTGGTTTCCCTTATTAGAGAATGTTCACATTTAGTTTGCAAAAATGTTACAATGGCATCAGGTTTCTTTATTTTAACACTAATGCTGTTTCTGCTTACCTCTGCAGAGGCTGTAGCTCATCTGCTGTTATAATACCACAACAAGAAGATCCAGAAAGAGTCAGTACTTCAGAAAAGCAAAAAACGGGGCAAGTGCCTAAGAAAGACAATTCTCGAGGAGTTAAACGCAGTGCTAGTCCAGATTACGGCAGGACCAATTCTCCTAGCTCTGCTAAAAAACCCAAAGCACTTCAGCACGCTGAAACATCCTTGGAAACTAGCAAGCCACATAGTAAATCTAAGAAGAGACACTTAGACCAAGAACAACCGAAGTGTGCACAATTGCCATCAACGAGTAAGGCTCACACCAGAAAGGGTGGAGCTGCTGGTAGCTCCCGAAGTCAGAAAAGGAAAAGGACAGAGAGCCCATCTTGTATAAAGAGTGCTTCAGCAGTTGAATCAACTGGCGCTGAAGAGAGGTCAGCAAAACCCTCCAAGCTGGCTTCAAAATCAGTGGCCTCAGCCAAAGCTGGGTGTAGCACCATCACTGATTCCTCTTCTTCAGCTTCCACGTCCTCCTCCTCTTCTGCTGTTGCCTCTGTTTCCTCCACTGTTCCTCAGGGTGCAAGAGTAAAACAGGGAAAGGACCAGAATAAGGCTAGACGTTCCCGTTCTGCATCCAGTCCCAGTCCGAGAAGGAGTAGCAGGGATAAAGAACAGAGTAAAACAGGTGGCTCTTCAAAGTTTGACTGGGCTGCTCGCTTCAGCCCGAAAGTTAGCCTGCCTAAAACCAAACTGTCTCTACCAGGCTCTTCAAAGTCAGAGGCATCAAAACCTGGACCTTCAGGACTGCAGGCAAAACTAGCAAGTAAGTTGAAGGTGTTTGCTTGGTTTTGTGGAATAATAAACATGGAGGTCTGAAAATGAAGTCTTCTTAACAAACACGTGTGTTGCTTTTGGGTTTCATGGTGTTATCCTAGGGTTAAGGTAGCTCTAAGTGTGTTCTACTGAGCCTTTAAGTAAAGCTATGTATGAAAACACAGCTGAAGCAAGTGACTTAGAGAAGTAACTTACACCTACAAAGCACAGACTCTGTACTATGTTACACATCAGTTCTTACAATATGTAAGATACTTGGATGCTGTTGTGATTAGGAAATTTAAAAAAAAAAAATCCTTTTCATTATATTAATCTTCCCCCCACTCCTCCCGCACCCCCCTCCCTGTTATAAATAGCTTTCTTCAATTTTTTATCCCAAAATAGGAGCTATGAATGCTGAAACGCAAGTAGAAATATGTGGTTTCTTGTTTCAGGCCTGCTTTTCTACCTCTTCAGTGTGTTTAGGACCTTTGATGTTAATTGAAGATCAGTAATCTCTTAAAACTAGTGCTGCAGTGCCTGGAGGTTTAGTGTCATTTTGTCTTTTTAATTGTTATTATAAAACATGTCCTCACTCTGGCACTGAGTTAAAATAGGATGTACCCTGTTTGGACATTCTCATTAAAGGTATTTCAGGTAGAGCTGTGCTCATTAGTGTGTAGATAGATATGCTTGTAGCCTTGTTCTCTGGAAGAATGTTTTTGTCTGAACTGGTAGTTCATAAGAATGCACCATATGCTTTTGTGTACTGCAAGATTTATTTGTAGCATGAGGTAATGGCCACAAATTGAAGCACCAAAAGTTCCACAGGAACTTAAGGAAAAATTTCTTAACAGTGAGGGTGACAGAGCACTGGAACAGGCTGCCTGGAGAGGTTGTGGGGTCTCCTTCTCTGGAGATCTTCAAAACCCACTTGGACGCAGTCCTGAGCTACATGCTGTAGATGACCCTGCGTATGCAGGGGGGTTGGACTAGATGATCTCTAGAGGTCCCTTCCAACCTTAAGCATGCTATGATTCTATGTGTTCCCTTAAACTTGCTTTAGATTCCTTATCTGCTTCTTGCTGTTCCTGTGCTTAGGCACGATACTGAGTAGTGTGTCCCAAGTGGGGCGTGTTTGGAGCTCATAGTAATGCAGGAAATAGGTGAAATAAACAGGAGGAGCTTGATGGCTTCCTGTATAATCAAAATAGCTTTAATTGACCTAACAGGCTTGTTCAGGATGATTTGCATGCCTGGAGTATTGGTCCTAGGGTGACCTAAGATGGTTCAGGAAGGGATTAGAGAAGTGGAAGAGGCATAGAGAAGTGGAAAGGGGTTGCTCTTGGCTTTATCTTGTATGCTCTGTGGTTCAAAGCTGGGTGGGTGGTGGATTTGGGATCTCTGACTTGGCGAAGGGGCAGGAACTGGGCAAGAGCAGGGCTGACCAGCAAGTTCTTAGCCAAGTCTGAGTTTATGGATGACTTTTGGAGAAAGGCACCAGAAGGGAGTAGAAGTTTCTCTGGCAAGTAAGTAACGGGTAGATAAAGGCAGGGGCAGCTTCTGTGGCAATTCATGTCTGCCAGCAAAAGGGCAAAATAGCACAGTGGGATCCGAAAGCAAATCTAGGTGTCAGCAGCTTGAAAAACAAGCCAAATTTGAGAAGAGCCTGACTTATCCCCATAAGGGTTATCCTGAGAAGCCAGCTTGGCTTGCTTTAGTGACCTGAAAGTCAGCTTATGCAAAAAATAGAGAACTAGGTTGGACTAAGACATTCAAGTTTGACACAAAGCCAGGTAAGTAGGGTCTATAGGTCCATGCGTACATACACATGAGAAGTTGCTGGGAAGGAGCACGGAGGGTAGTAACAAGCATCATGGACTCATCAGCAGTAAAGGAAAGCCACTTCCTCTAGGTGGCATAGCAGTTGGAGGGCAGAAGTACTACGTTGGTACTGGAAGTCTAAGAGGTCTAATAGCTCTTTCTTTGGCTGTAGATGACAGCGAAGTTAAGCTGATAGCTACTGTGTCAGTGATACTTGATCATTTCTCTAAAAAAAGATGTTATCTTGTCTGTCATATAGCTTCGAGTAATTGCAAGCATGCTGGGGCTATTATTAAATATTTGGAATATTTTAAGAAAATACACGATTTTAGTGTTTTCTAGACGCTTCTCAATTATTCGGAAAAAGGAAATCACTATGTTAGGCTTTTAAGGAAGAAAGGGTCAGGACAAGCTTATTTTCTGTGTGACACCGATACCCCTTGTGGGTAAGCGAATAGAAGCAGGTCAGTTTTCCATTGAAAACTATTACAAATTGTCAGTTAAGATTTTTGAATAAAATCTGGAAGAGCTTAAGTAGCCTATTCCACAGAAGAGAAGAATGAGGAGAAACAGGAGCCTTGCCAGGAGAGTTTCTCTCAGTGAAAGAGAATACCCAGAGGTTCTCGTGTCCTGAGAAATACTGAACGTTAAGTACAGCCATGGTGATTTTTAAAGTCTTCAGCTACCCCACAATCTAACGTGGAGGCTGAGTGGTGACATTGTTGAGGCTTCTAAATTTGTTGGAAGAGTTAAAATCAGGCTAGACTAAGGACTTCCCTATCACCTTCCCCCTCCCCCCCCCCTTTTTTATCTAGATAGGAAAAAATAATAAATAAGAGGAAGAAAATCATTCTGTACATGTCATGACTAATTTTGTCAAATACCAGAATTAAATATGAACTGAGAAAGTGCAACATAGAATTACAATGCAGGAGTTTTGTTTTGCTGTCTTTTGATCTGGCTACATTTTCATATCCCTTTCTGGCACTGTATTCTGTAGGGCCTTCCTAAATGTTGCAGATCAGGTCAATTTACTGTTATGCAGCAATATAAAAATGAGCATAATTATGTCTGTGCTCCTATGGAAATGCCTGTGTGTCTGTGGCCTTCAAGCAGAAAGAAGCTGGCAATGATGACTGGGATGGTGTTGAGAGCAGGTGGCTCCTAGGGATGCTGCTGGTGATAGGGAAGCCTCAGCCGGATACTTGGGAAGGTTTTTTGAGTTGTTGGGGTATATTGGAAAGCTTGAAACATGTAGCGTGATAAGATGTAACTGATGTAACTGATCTGAAGGGGCTTGTCAGGGTTAAGGGCAAGAAGAATCTGACCACAGCACTCAGTCTGGGGCTGTGGGGGACTGGGATGAGCTATGGCAAAGGTGCTCCGTGTGTGGGTGGTGGCCATAGACCTGGAGCTGTACAGTAGTGGAGCCACAGAAGGTGATCTTGCTCCTTCCCCTTTCCACCCTCCTTATTGCCTGAGGAGGAGAGCAACTCGATACGGAGCCTGGGTGAAGCCTGAGCTCCCAGTCCCAACAAATCTTTATTGAGTTATCTGAACTGTAAACCAAAGGGCTGTTGGTTTTGTGGATTGTTAATCAGACTAACCTTGTTTTCAGTTGGATGAAAACAGTCATACTGTTCAAGTAAGCAGAAGCAGTACAGCCACTATGGGAACTAGTTTCTTTAAAAGGCATTTTTGCTTTATGAAGGAAACAGTGACCAGTAAACAGACTGAAAAATGCAGGTGTTCTTGGGGCATCTTAATTCTCGTTTCTGTTAGGCTGCAGTGATTCTGGTTTAGCCTGTTTGGGTCTTTTCCTTCGGCTTCATTAACATGAGTGCTTGGCATGCAAATGGGATGATGTCAGAGTGTAAGCAATGTATCCGCTTGCCATAACTAAGGAATCCCAAAGTTGTAATTCTGAAGTTTACATCTAAATCTTTTGCAGTGGGTGAATATGATTTGCTTAAACCTAACTTGCTTTCAGTTTATCGAAAGTCCAACTCTGCTCCTCTCTCCTAGTCCTTGGAAACCAATCTCTTAATGATAGCTCTGTGCCGGGTAAATAACTCCGGAGAAGGGCATCAAAACGCCCTTGCTGTCTGTGGATGGCAGTATGACTGGTGCTTTCCTTTCTCAAACAGTCAGAGGGCATCTTTAGTCCCATCTCTCTGAGCATTGTCTTATTTACCACTTCAGGCTGAGACCGTTTTCTTCCCACAACTTTCAGGGGCACAGGAGGCCCAGTGAGAGGCCACGTTGGCAGTGTGTTAAGGTGAGCTTCTTTTCAAAAGATGTAGACTTGAGATTGACGTAAGAAGCCTTTTTAAACAATTAGTTTTAAGGATGGAGAGTGTTTTTGAACAGCAGGAGGGCAGGAAGCTCTGAAAAAAAATCTTTCATCACTTCCTTTTTAGCTTTTGAAATGGATAGAGGGAGGTGCAAGCACAAATATGCCCTGGTAGATCCATCAGAGGTTAGAGAAATGCAGACTTGAGAGAAGAGAAACAAACAAAAGGATGCGATGAGTCAAGTTCTCAGCTAGGTAGGAGGAGAAAATTAACTCAAGCTGAGGCACCTTTTATGTTACTGCTTGGTAGATGAGCTGTAGTGTAACTCCTTAGGCTTTTTAACTCTTCCTGAGATAACTCTGTTTAAGGGGAAAGCATGAATAATTGAATGCTTTCTATGAAAAGGGGCAACCCATTTCAGAGCTTCCTTGTCCTACTGCTTCACTGTATCTATACTTGTCTCACCCTTGGTGAGCTGGTTCAGCTTTCCAAACTGGCAGAGTGCTAGTTCAACAAAAAAGGAATAATTTTGTACATCAAGGGGTCAGGTTGAGGGTAGTAAAGCAGGAGTGACAGAATATACGCCTGAAGTGCGTCAAGGTATTAAGCTCTGCTGTCCTGTGATACCTTTGCCTTTAGCTTAAATCCTATTTTATTTTTAAGCTAAGCCTATTTTATTTCACTTAAAATAGAAATGTGTCTCTACTGCTTATTACTTAGCTAGGAGGAACTAATGTAGGTCTTAGGTTTGTTGAGTTTGGCTCTGTGGAACAGAGTGCCATTGGCTTGGGAACAGTGGTGTGTTTACATAAAGAATTCGTGTGCATACGCAGACCCTTTCCAGTGAGCTCTATTGCAATGGGGTCAGTCTTTTCCTTTCTTTCTTTCAAGTATAAGTCAAAAGTACCCCCCTACTTCTGGAATCTTACTGTCCTGTTCCATGGAAAAGCAGCACTGGAATTTATGTGAGCAGTGGGAGCCATGTTTTATCAGTGGAGTAACTGAAAGTTGTGCTGAAGTGCTGGTTAAAGCATGCATTTTGTATTTTAGAATACAAAACTTTTGTATTTTTGCTATATCTGGGCATTTCCTGTTCTTGAGAAACATAGATAGCCACGGCATCTTGCTGCTGCTCCTTTGAACTGTTGGTGGTGTTTGGTGGTGTGTTTGTGTGTGTTCTGTTCTGCTTTCTTGCCGGAAGAGGGCAGAATAACACAATTGTCTCGTCTTTTCAAAGTTGCTTACATCTGTTGTAATGTGCCCTGAGTTTGGTCTTCTGCTTTTGTGTTCAGTGCAGCAGGGAACTGTGATCGGATTTACACCCCCCCCCCCCCACACACACACCCCATGCTCAAATTGCCACCCTTCTGGTCTGGAAGCTATGTTTTGGAGTATTTCAGCCTGGTAAGAGGATTGTTCTTGTATTGCAATTTTTTGTGTGTTTGTCCTATGTGGTCCTGTAGTAGGAGATGCCACTGGAATGATGGCTGATGGCTTCATGACTTGGAGCAGATTACTGTCCGTTATGTCAGTCTTCAAAAAGGCAAATATTTTACTTTGAAATTTCAGAATCTCTTTCCTTAAGTTACGAGGATATGCTTGGTTACTTGCCTAAAGTGACATTACAGCAATGATAGGAGCTAAAGGGATCTGGTTAAAATAAGAACTTGATAAATACCTGTTAGAGAGCTCTGAACACTAGCAATGCTTGACTCAGGGAAGGTGGTGGCTTTGGATTTCAGGCAGGCTTGAATAAGCCATAGTAATGTGGATCAAACAACTGACTAGAATAAGGATTCTGCTGGTGAAGGTGATAAAGTATTATGTTGACTCTGTACTGATTTTACTTAAAGAGGTAGGAGAGAACCATTTGACTTTTTACCTCTAAATCTATTTTTTTAAATCTAGCTTTGACTCAAAACTAAAACTATTTTCTGCCATAGGTGTATTGTATGTCAACATGTGGAAATAGGGAATTTGTGTCCCATACTGTAGTACCTCCTTGGTATGGAAAAGATCTCTAATCTGTAGAGTAGAGGTTAGGAAAAGGTGTCCAAGTAACAACATGGAGATTAGCGAGTGAAAGAGCTAATGTCTAAATCTTTCTCTTACTGGTGCAGCAGTTTAAGTTGTCTAAAAGAGCTGATGTCAGCTGATTGTAGTTTTCCTGTAAAAGTTGTTGCCTTTTGTTTTCTGTAGAACTTCTAGGAGAGTAAACCTTTAAATAATTCTTTATATGTTACTTAGGTCTACGAAAATCTACAAAGAAGCGCAGTGAATCACCACCTGCTGAGCTCCCCAGTTTGCGGCGGAGCACACGGCAAAAGACCACGGGCTCCTGTGCTAGCACCAGGTAAAACCCACAATAATGACTTGTGGTTAATGTGGCATATTGATATTTGTATTTTTTACATGGTTAGTCATGCCTACCTTTTACTGTGCTATTGGAGAAGTAGCTGCAGTTGTGCAGGCCTGCCGAGTTGCCGTGATGTATACGTATGGATGTGCACAGAACTGGGTACCATCACACTTCCCTCAAGTATTACAGTTCAGGGGGTGAAGTGGGTGAGGAAGAAGAGACAGCCAAAACTAATATCTCAAATTCAAGTCATCATTTTCTTCATGAGGTAATGTTTAATAGAGGTTAAATACTAAGAGCTAGAGAATTCTGAATGACTTTCCATTACAAATAATAAGATTGCCTGTTGTGAAAAAGTAAAAAGGACTTTATGGTGTCACACAGTCTGTTTAATAGTGTATATCTGAGTTGATTGTGCTTGTCATCATCTGTGTCCAAACAGCCAGTATTAAAAGTATTTAAATATGTGAAATGTCAGTCGATGCAGGGGAAACTTAGTTTTCAATTAATACTTTTAAACAGATGGTAGAGAGGAGTGAGGAGTAATCACTTGTGTGGCTATGGTCTATGTAAATATATATAAACTTTTGAATAGTCTTGTATTATTAAATCTTGGTTTATAGCTCCCAAACCTCTGTGTGTGGTTGTTTTTTTTAATCTTTAGTCGGCGAGGCTCTGGCCTGGGCAAAAGAGGAGCAGCTGAAGCTCGCCGACAAGAGAAGATGGCTGATCCGGATAACAACCAGGATGGTGTTAACTCTTCAGCTGCGCGTACAGATGAGGCTCCCCAAGGGGCTGCAGGTGAGGAGAAAGAGCCACTGCAGCCTTGTAGCCTATTTTGCAACTTCTTACCATTGTAAAATACTGAAGCTTTGGGGGAAGAGCATGATTTAAATTGTACTGCTCTTGGAGGCTATTTGAGTGCGAGGAACCTTTACATTTGAATCTGTTCTTCTGGGCATGTGGTACAAATTTGAATTATGCTATTTCATAGTCTCCAAGCTGTTTCCAATAAGGCGGACCTGGAAAGGAGGAGGCTGCTGGAAGCTAAACTAATTTCAGCTAATGCTCTATAAATTACTGTAGGGCTAACTGAAGAGAAAGACCAAATTTTTCAGGCTGTAAAAGACATGGATTTACTTGCAAAAGCTCTTTTGTAACTGTTGGAAAGTATTTTAAAATTCTCTACTGAAGTTTTTAGCCTATCTATACTGGAGAAATTTATCACTGAGTTAAGAAATGTATCCTTATTTGCACTTGGAATATTTTATCCCTTAGTTGTATTATTACATGGTACTTAAATTTATCATCTGGTCCTGATCAGCAGTGAGTTCAAAGGAGCTTTTCAACAGTTTTGTTGGCTTGTAGAAAACCTCAATGTTTTGCTCTTAAAATGAACTCTGTCGTTGCAGTAAATTGAAATCAGTTGAAATGAGGTACAGCATAATTCTGGAAAAGTGTACTAAATGTGTGGAAAAAATATGAAAAATAATTTGCTGATCTAGCTATTTTTCATCATCTTGGTTTGATATAGTGCCTTGTCCTTTTTTGAAAAGGACTAGAGCTGTAGACAGACTGTTGGACAGTCTATTGGAGTGACAATTGTACAGAAGCATGACTGCAGCAATATTAAGTGCAGGGTACCCTAAGAGCTGCTTCTCTTAATGCTAGAATTGATGGGAATTTTGCAGCTTTACAGGAACTTGCCAATCATTATTTTGTTTTTTTTTTCTAGCTTCTAGTTCAGTTGCTGGAGCTGTGGGTATGACAACCTCTGGAGAAAGCGAGTCAGATGACTCTGAGATGGGAAGATTACAAGGTATGAAAGCTCATATTAATTTAAAAATTTGTTTTTGTGTTACTATGACAACTTACAGGGTCCAAACACCCTCTGTATGATATATAGCTGGAAACTTGTAGTTTGTGTGTCTATCTGTGAATGAAATACCTTGTTTACATATGGTTCTTTTGAAGTATGGAGTTACAAACTCTAATTCACTAAAGATGCAAGAATTTCGAAATAATGTCTGGAGGGATGATACAGTGTAAGGATTCATTTAGTAGTGTATTACACTTGATGTGTTGTTGGTTGCTTTTTCAGTTAGTTTGGGAGAGAGAGAGTTAAGAACACAGTCCTGTGGTGAGTGTGTTAGCTAGTTTGGAAATACAAAAATGTCTTTACAAGAAAAAGT